>JAQNBH010000004.1:47443376-48003376 GCA_028752905.1 Cladorhizidae sp. MBARI D1340-BT2
CATCAGTGGGAACATTTGGTAAATAGAGAGGAAACATCAAAACCGACAAGACACTCATCCTGTGCCAAACATTCACCTTGAATACGCTTGATGGAATCCTTGACATTATGTACTTGTATTGCCAGCTAGAGGTAATATCAAATGTACTATGAACTTGGAAAGATTGTATGACGGTCCACGTATACAAGGCACAATAGGCCTAAGGGGAACCTCAGGTTTATGTATCTTAGTGAGCCCATAAATCAGTGGTGGTCTACTTCCAGTGACCCTAATTCTATTGTATAATGCAGTTGTTATTTTTCCTGTCTTCTCCATATTCTTTAACACACGATTCACCTACTTTCCTGTGCCTTGGTAGGATCCTTCTTCAGTATTCCATATTTTTTGGTTTCCAGCATTCCTGTCAACTTTGAAATGTAACTGTCATTTGTCATCAGAACTGTTGTCTTCCCTTTGTCTGCTGGTAAGATTACGAGCTCTTCCATCTTCCTCAGTTCTCCCAGGGCCTTTCTCTGTCCCTTCGTCAGGTTGTCCTTTGGTTTCCTTGCTCTTCTCAAAATTCCACATATTCTTCCTCGAAGCCCAAGCAAGCACTTCTTCCTGAGTTGGAGAAATAACAGATTCACCACCCATCTGTTCAAGTCTTGGTGGTGAATCTTCACTTCTCTCACTCTCCTTCTCTCCAAAAGTGTGCCTCCAGCTTCTTATGGTTCTGTTTGGATTTTCTGTGGGTCTTCTCTGCTGCTCCCCTACAAAGGGCCTGAATCCTTTGATAGTCACTTCCCAGGGCTGGTTCCAGTTTGGCCTCCAGATCTTCACATTCAGCTGTTGAGGCACTGCTTCTTCTGTGACTGGCGAATTCTCTCTCATAGGAACGCTTTGTGGCTCTCTCTGCTATCCCGTACCCTTCCCTGGTCTTAATGGGAGGCTTCATCCTTAAACTTTCCGGTAGAATTTCCTCATCACGGCATCTCATGCTGAACACGTGATGATTCTTCCACCAAGCCCTGGGGTGTACGTAGCATCTCACTAATTTCTGGGTATTTCTACTGTAGGTTTCCCTTAAATAATCTCTCAATGAACTCTCACAGTTAACATGATACATTACAGTAATCTTCTCAATAATCAACTTCAAATTGTATTCTCTCGACGTTTCAACTAAATGCTCTAGCCCTTATCAGGAATAATGAGACGCTAAGACTCGTGTGAACCTGCTATATACCGGTCGCTAGCTATTGACCACGTGCTACAAAATCACACCTCCACATCCAGCATGTGAACCGCGTGAAACAGTTGTGGAATTTTTTTTTTTTTAATAATAATAATAAAGAGTTTTTCCTTTCATTTTTTAATTTTGTTAATTAATTAATTTATTTATTATTATTATTATTACATCCGGTTCACATCCGGTTCATGTGCGGTTCAGCAATAGTAATGCCTAGCACTCATTACCAGCAATAGTAATGCCTAGCACTCATTACTAGCAATAGTAATGCCTAGCACTCATTACTAGCAATAGTAATGCCTAGCACTCATTACTAGCAATAGTAATACCCAGCACTCATTACTAGCAATAGTAATGCCTAGCACTCATTACTAGCAATAGTAATGCCTAGCACTCATTACTAGCAATAGTAATGCCTAGCACTCATTACTAGCAATAGTAATGCCTAGCACTCATTACTAGCAATAGTAATGCCTAGCACTCATTACTAGCAATAGTAATGCCTAGCACTCATTACTAGCAATAGTAATGCCTAGCACTCATTACTAGCAATAGTAATGCCTAGCACTCATTACTAGCAATAGTAATGCCTAGCACTCATTACTGGCAATAGTAATGCCTAGCACTCATTACTGGCAATAGTAATGCCTAGCACTCATTACTAGCAATAGTAATGCCTAGCACTCATTACTAGCAATAGTAATGCCTAGCACTCATTACTAGCAATAGTCATGCCTAGCACTCATTACTAGCAATAGTAATGCACAGCACTCATTAGCAATAGTAATGCCTAGCACTCATTACTAGCAATAGTAATGCCTAGCATTCATTACTAGCAATAGTAATGCCTAGCACTCATTACTAGCAATAGTAATGCCTAGCACTCATTACTAGCAATAGTAATGCCTAGCACTCATTACTTGCAATAGTAATGCCTAGCACTCATTACTAGCAATAGTAATGCCTAGCACTCATTACTAGCAATAGTAATGCCTAGCACTCATTACTAGCAATAGTAATGCCTAGCACTCATTACTAGCAATAGTAATGCCTAGCACTCATTACTAGCAAGAGTAATGCCTAGCACTCATTACTAGCAATAGTAATGCCTAGCACTCATTAGCAATAGTAATGCCTAGCACTCATTACTAGCAATAGTAATGCCTAGCACTCATTACTAGCAATAGTAATGCCTAGCACTCATTACTACTAGCAATAGTCATGCCTAGCACTCATTACTAGCAATAGTAATGCCTAGCACTCATTACTAGCAATAGTAATGCCTAGCACTCATTACTAGCAATAGTAATGCCTAGCACTCATTACTAGCAATAGTAATAATGCCTAGCACTCATTACTAGCAATAGTAATGCCTAGCACTCATTACTAGCAATAGTAATGCCTAGCACTCATTACTAGCAATAGTAATGCCTAGCACTCATTACTAGCAATAGTAATGCCTATCACTCATTACTAGCAATAGTAATGCCTAGCACTCATTACTAGCAATAGCAATGCCTAGCACTCATTACTAGCAATAGCAATGCCTAGCACTCATTACTAGCAATAGTAATGCCTAGCACTCATTACTAGCAATAGTAATGCCTAGCACTCATTACTAGCAATAGCAATGCCTAGCACTCCAATAGACTGTAGCTCATACTAGATACTAGGTACTGTAATAGTCCTCCCCCTCCCCTCCCCTACCTCAACCCAAACCCCTGGCCTGGCCCACCAAAATAGAGAGGCAGTGTAAATTGGCCCTTGACTAACAAGTTGGGGGTCCTAGTGCTAGTCCATATTCACGAGGTATCGATTTGCGCAAAGACAAATATTCATAGCTATAGTCGAACGAAATAAGAGGTACGACATCACATCATCCGTTTAAAGATGAGGGATGGAACTGTGCAAACTACCATTAGTTTACTGACTAACTTGCAGTTGAAGAAAGCCAAGTAGCCGTAGGTGAGTGTCCTGGTCAAGAAACTCTCCGCGAATGATGCAGGGTTGTCTTGAGCTGAGAAGTGAGGGAGGTGGCCGTGCAGTAACCACACACGCACACCCAGAAGCACACATGTGGTTGTCATGACAACAAGCACACGCACCATAAGGTTGGCGTGGTTTGACCATTTAAAAGAGCCCCTCCAAATCCTAATTGCAGAGAAAAAAGTATGAGTAAGTTAGTGCGTTAAGATGATGTCACGTTAGTGTTTGTGTTAAGTATGAGGTTAGGTTAGTGTTTGTGTTAAGATGAGATCATGTTAGTATTGTGGTCATGTTAGTGTTTATGTAAGTATTAGGTCATTAGGTCATGTTAGTACTTGTGTTATGATGAAGCTACATTAGTGTTTGTGTTAAGTATGGTGTCATGCTAGTGTTTGTGTTGAGTATGGGTTGTTACTGTTATCATTAAATTGCTGTATCACCTGGTGCTAATCAGGTTAGCATCCTCAATTATACAATTATTAGATTGACCACATAAGTGCAGACATGCACTAACTTTGATATCGTTAAAAGATTAAAACACTCATTTTTATTATTTTACCTTTTTTCTCTGCACATGCCCAGAAGATGGCCATTACTGCTTCTGGAAGCCCATTAGCTGAGATAGCTGACAGGCACCTAGGCTCACCTGGAATGGTTGTGAATCCTTACAGGCACATAAGCTTACCTGGAATGGTTGTGAATCCTTACAGGCACCTAGGCTTACCTGGAATGGTTGTGAATCCTTACAGGCACCTAGGCTTACCTGGAATGGTTGTGAATCCTTACAGGCACCTAGGCTTACCTGGAATGGTTGTGAATCCTTACAGGCACCTAGGCTTACCTGGAATGGTTGTGAATCCTTACAGGCACCTAGGCTTACCTGGAATGGTTGTGAATCCTTACAGCTTACCTGGAATGATTGTGAATCCCTACAGGCACCTAGGCTTACCTGGAATGGTTGTGAATCCCTACAGGCACCTAGTCTTACCTGGAATGGTTGTGAATCCTTACAGGCACCTAGGCTTACCTGGAATGGTTGTGAATCCTTACAGGCACCTAGGCTTACCTGGAATGGTTGTGAATCCCTACAGGCACCTAGGCTTACCTGGAATGGTTGTGAATCCTTACAGGCACCTAGGCTTTAACCTGGAATGGTTGTGAATCCTTACAGGCACCTAGGCTTTAACCTGGAATGGTTGTGAATCCTTACATGCACCTAATGGAATGGTTGTGAATCCTTACATGCACCTAGGCTTTAACCTGGAATGGTTGTGAATCCTTACAGGCACCTAAGCTTACCTGGAATGGTTGTGAATCCTTACAGGCACCTAGGCTTACCTGGAATGGTTGTGAATCCTTACAGGCACCTAGGCTTACCTGGAATGGTTGTGAATCCTTACAGGCACCTAGGCATTACCTGGAATGGTTGTCAATCCCTAGGCTTACCTGGATGATTGTGAATCCTTACAGGCACCTAGGCTTAGCTGGAATGGTTGTGAATCCTTACAGGCACCTAGGCTTACCTGGAATGGTTGTGAATCCCTACAAGCACCTAGGCTTACCTGGAATGGTTGTGAATCCCTATAGGCACCTAGGCTTACCTGGAATGGTTGTGAATCCTTACAGGCACCTAGGCTTACCTGGAATGGTTGTGAATCCCTATAGGCACCTAGGCTTACCTGGAATGGTTGTGAATCCTTACAGGCACCTAGGCTTACCTGGAATGGTTGTGAATCCTTACAGGCACCTAGGCTTACCTGGAATGGTTGTGAATCCTTACAGGCACCTAGGCTTACCTGGAATGGTTGTGAATCCTTACATGCACCTAATGGAATGGTTGTGAATCCTTACATGCACCTAGGCTTACCTGGAATGGTTGTGAATCCTTACAGGCACCTAGGCTTACCTGGAATGGTTGTGAATCCTTACAGGCACCTAGGCTTACCTGGAATGGTTGTGAATCCTTACAGGCACCTAGGCTTACCTGGAATGGTTGTGAATCCTTACAGGCACCTAGGCTTACCTGGAATGGTTGTGAATCCCTACATGCACCTAGGCTTACCTGGAATCCCTATAGGCACCTAGGCTTACCTGGAATGGTTGTGAATCCCTACATGCACCTAGGCTTACCTGGAATGGTTGTGAATCCTTACAGGCACCTAGGCTTACCTGGAATGGTTGTGAATCCTTACAGGCACCTAGGCTTACCTGGAAAGGTTGTGAATCCCTACATGCACCTAAGCTTACCTGGAATGGTTGTGAATCCTTACAGGCACCTAGGCTTACCTGGAATGGTTGTGAATCCCTACAGGCACCTAGGCTTACCTGGAATGGTTGTGAATCCTTACAGGCACCTAAGCTTACCTGGAATGGTTGTGAATCCTTACAGGCACCTAGGCTTACCTGGAATGGTTGTGAATCCTTACAGGCACCTAAGCTTACCTGGAATGGTTGTGAATCCTTACAGGCACCTAGGCTTACCTGGAATGGTTGTGAATCCTTACAGGCACCTAGGCTTACCTGGAATGGTTGTGAATCCCTACAGGCACCTAGGCTTACCTGGAATGGTTGTGAATCCTTCAGGCACCTAGGCTCACCTGGAATGGTTGTGAATCCTTACAGGCACCTAGGCTTACCTGGAATGGTTGTGAATCCCTACAGGCACCTAGGCTTACCTGGAATGGTTGTGCATCCCTACAAGCACCTGGGCTTACCTAGAATGTTTGTGAATCTCTACATGCTTGGGAAAGGAGGTGTGCCTGATGGATTTCTCTGTCTAAAGTTTTATTGTAGATGCTGCGACATGGCGCTGTGTAACTTTTGTTTGCTTACCTCAATGGAGCTGATTCCTGTACCAAAATGCAACTATTGTATTTTCATTCTGGAACAGTTTGAAAAGTTCTAATATTACGTTATAGTTATTATAAAGTTAAAGTTAAAGTTATAATTATTACTATAACTTTTTATAGTTATAATTGTTATAATTATATAACTTATAATTATAATTATTACAATAATAAAGTTATAATTATAATTATTACAATAATAAAGATTGTAATAAAGTTATAATTCAGTAATAGTTATAAAGTTATAATAAAGTTATAATTACTTATAATTATTACAATAATAAAGTTTTATTACATTATTTATTATAGGTTATAATTATTACAATTATTACAATAAAGTAAAGCAATAATAAAGTTATAGTTATAATTATTACAATAATAAAGTTATAGATAAAGTTATAGTTATAATAAAAAACAATAAAGTTATAGCAACAATAAAGTTATAGCAACAATAAAGTTATAGTTATAATTATTACAGTAATAAAGTTCAGTAATAAAGTTATAAAGTAATTATTATTGTAATAATAAAGTTATAATTATAAAAATATAATAAAGTAATTATTACAGTAATAAATTATAATTATTACAATAATAAAGTTATAGTTATAATTATTACAATAATAAAGTTATAATAAAGTCATAATTATAAGTATTACATATTACAGTAATAAAGTTATAGTAATAAAGTAATAAAGTTATAGTTATAATTATTACAATAATAGTTATAATTATTATAGTTATAATTATTACAATAATATTTTATAATTATTACAATAATAAAGTTATAATTATAATTATTACAATAATAAAGTTATAATAATAAAGTTATAATTATAATTATTACAATAATAAAGTTATAATAATTATAATTATTACAATAATAAAGTTATAAAAAGTTAATTATAATTATTACAATAATAAAGTTAATTATAATTATTACATTAATAAAGTTAATTATAATTATTACAATAATAAAGTTATAATTATAATTATTAATAAAGTTATAGTTATAATTATTACGATGTGCTTGGCTGTTGGAGGTACATATCCTGGACGCATCATGTTGCAAACTTTCTTGAATAATGGGTGAAGTTATAGTTAATAAAAGTTATAGCTAGCAAAACTCTCCTGACATTTCACCCGATTAGTCTGTGTATAAGGGTCATCGTAGTAGTATATTAGTATAGTCTATGTATATGGGTCATCATCGTAGTATACTAGTATTAGTCGGTGCATTATAGGTCCTCGTAGTATACTACTATTAGTCCGTTTATCGTAGTATACTATTAGTCTGTGTATATGGGTCATTGTAGTATACTAGTATTAGCCTATGTATATGGGTCATCGTAGTATACTAGTATTAGTCCGGGCATTATAGGTCCTCGTAGTATAATACTATTAGTCCGTTTATTGTAGTATACTAGTATTAGTCCGTGTATATGGGTCATCGTAGTATACTAGTATAGTCTATGTATATGGGTCATCGTAGTATACTAGTATTAGTCTGTGTATATGGGTCATTGTAGTATACTAGTATTAGTCCGTGCATTATAGGTCCTCTCAGTATAGCAGAAAATCCTGATTTAGATTCACATATTATTAGATTCACATATTACATCACACAAATAATCTCATCTGCAACTGACACATCTCTACACCTCACATTCCTCACATTCTTGCATTAATGGGAACAGATTGGTGAGCCTTATTTGAGGCTGTGAGTAACTTCCCTTACATGTGGGAGGAGTTTAACATGCTTGGAGAAGATGGGGTTATTCTCCTGGAGTATTCCCCCAGGGTGCTCCCACCATTGTCTCGTTACGTTATGTTAAGTAAGCACATGTTTCCTCTCCTAGCTAAAACTCCACCTCCACACCACTGGAGTAGTGGCCGTCATCTTCACTGTCCATTGCTGGAGAGTGGGCTTAATTTAGGAGTTGAAATTCGCAAACCAGTGGGAGTTCACAGTTCCGGATACTGAACATGCACTAGAGCAGACATTTTGACCACTTGAAGCATGCCATGTGACATATTACAACCAGGTCATTGGGTGCACAATTCTTGGGGCACTTGATAAAGTCATGTGTGGTAAGGGGTCATCATATATAAAAACACAAGTACCACATACCAAGCCCTGGCAACTTTCATGAAGTGTCCGACTCACCTGTAGAGAGTAGTTCTATTGGCTATGAGGAGATCGTAAGCAAGACATACACCCAGCACTGTAGCACCATGCTCCTTGCATATCATAGCTGCTCCAGCAGCCACCATGGACACTAACAACTGGAGTCATGTGAACAAAAGGAGGAGAGAAGAGGATTTATGGTATGTTGGAGGAGATGACAGGGGCAGCCATTCCTTTCATTTAATGATTCACTCCCATAAGCACATGTTACTCTACGCCAAACTCTGACACTCTGGCACCTCATATATGCACGATGACTCTTAGCTGACATCATAATTATGCTTTTAACTATAAATCAGCTTTTAGGTTTTGACGTTTCAACCAAAATACACTGGCAACACATCCACACTTGCTGGCAACACATCCACACTCACTGGCAACACATCCGCACTCACTGTCAACACATCCACACTCGCTGGTAACACATCCACACTCACTAGCAACACATCCTCACTCACTGGTAACAGATCCACACTCACTGGCGACACATCCACACTTGCTGGCAACATATCCACACTTTCTGGCAACACATCCACACTCAATGGCAACACATTCACATTCACTGGCAACAAATCCACACTCACTGGCAACACATTCACATTCACTGGCAACACATCCACACTTGCTGGCAACACATCCACACTCACTGGCAAGACATCCACACTCACTGGTAACACATCCACACTCACTGGCAACACATCCACACTCACTGTCAACACATCCACACTCACTTTCAACACATCCACACTCACTGGCAACACATCCACACTCACTGGCAACACATCCACACTCACTGGCAACACATCCACACTCACTGACAACACATCCACTGGCAACACATCACACAAGAAATGCACGTGATTCATGAATAGGTCCGAATAGCAACATAGCAATAATCAGACAGATGAAGGTGGGCATGATTTCACGTGCATAGTCTTGAGTAGACCCAGCAACCAGGCAGCTTCAGCCTACACATCGCTGATCCCTCTGTGTGAGGTGGACGTGCAGCACCCTCTTCATGAGCAACTCTCTCCATTTTCTGGCTCTATCAACCACAGAGGTCTCTTCCCACAAGGTTGGGGGGTGGTTCCACATGTTCTGCGATGGCAGACTTTTCAAGTTCTCCCCTTCTGCAAGCATCCTTATGCTCCTTGATTCAGGACTAGAACCTCCTCATTGTCTTACCAATGCACACTTACCCACAGCTGCCACAGGTGATGACATCATGGTAGAGTCCATTTATCTTGACCCAGTATCTTTGTCAAGCCAGATTAAAAAAAAACAACTCTGACATCAAATTTTGCACACACACGTCTGATATCTTCACTTAAGCCAGCCACTTGCAGGGGTGATGATTAAGGGGGGGGAGGGGATTCAGTTTCCTTATCCTTTTTTCTTCCTCCCAGAGGATAAGAGGATGAGCGGCATTGGGTACGAGTGGCTAGAGGAAGCCCTAGAGCAGGGGTGCCCAATAGGTTGATCGCGGCCGGTAGATCGCGCATGTAGTATGGGTAGATCGCGCGCCATTCAATTATTTTATTTTATTTTTTTAATTATTATTTTATTTTATTATTATTATTATTTATTTTTTTTATTATTATTTTTTTTTTATGCTAACCTATCATCTATCTTCCCTTTGGCAGTTCTTGATTGACGTACAGGGCGGCTAGTCTTGTGTTACTTAACTTCTAACACACGGGTCACCACGTAGAAAACGCGCGAGCTACTGCAAAACTACAACGAGCTAGTGACCTAGTTAGCCTGTCAATTTATATCTACTAAAGAAGGGATATAAAAAATTAGTGGGGGAGCCGGACCAGGTAAACCAAAAACTTACCACTTCCATGCGGAATGGGAGGACTTTTTTTTCACCATGTCATATTCGGCTGACTCCTTCCAGTGCAAGTCATCAGAGTAAGGTAGTGACCATAAATGTATTCAATTGTTTTGTGCCGTAAGGGTTCAAGGTATGCCAACATATTATTATATATATAAAGTATATATAAATAAATATATTAGCATTTTTTAATACAAGTAGATCATTTTGATCATTTTGACCCGGTCATTTTAAAAGTAGCTCGCAAGCCGAAAAAGTGTGGGCACCCCTGCCCTAGAGCATGGCAACGACCTTTTGCATTAGGCGCTAAAATTTTAGTACATGGTCGAGCGCGTGGGTGGAAAATTATTTTTAAGGATTTTTAACGTAATCAATTTTCCACCCTCGCGCTTGACCATGTACTAAAATTTTAACGCCCAATGAAAAAGGTCGTTGCATGCTCTAGGGCTTCCTCTAGCCACTCGTACCGATTTCAATTTTTTTGCACTTAGCAATCTGGAGTTATTCAGGATGCAGTTTTTGGGATGCAGGTTTTTGAGGTCCCTCCACTTTAGGGTCTAGTAACTTGCCTATAGTTATACCTATGAAACATATTTTAGTATCAAAAGAGAGCACACAGAGAGACCTATCTTTTGAGCTATATATCAAGTCCATACCATGAAGTTTGCAGAATCTACGGAGCTCTAAAGTTGTAACCACAAGTAAAAATTAAAAAAATAAAAAATGCAAGCGACCCCCCTTCTTGTGTAGGATAAGCTGTGCATGAGACAATAGGTCTTGAGGGATTCCTACTTTGTGCATTTGTGTGAGGCCACACTACCAAGTGGTCTAGGTCCTGTTGGCTGAAGTTGATCATACATCATGGCTGCTCCTGTCCTCTCTAAACAAGGCGACAACTCACCTTTTTTCCTGTGACTTGGTCTCAACAATTTGTAAGTGACAGAGTTCAGCATTTTGTTAAGTTTTGAATGATAATCATCTTCTTTCAAAGATGACAGGGGCGCTCCCTTGGTCTGCTGGACTACATTTTGAATTCCTTGAGTGCTCTCCTCTGCTTCTGACTCCAGTTATCCTTCGGCAGTCGAGATCTTCTTAAAATGCCACACACTCTGATGCTGCAGCTATGGTGTCTCTCAGAGGTTCCACTGCAGCCATGGTGTCTCTCAGAGGTTCCACTGCAGCCATGGTGTCTCTCAGAGGTTCCACTGCAGCCATGGTGTCTCTCAGAGGTTCCACTGCAGCCATGGTGTCTCTCGGAGGTTCCACTGCAGCTATGGTGTCTCTCAGAGGTTCCACTGCAGCCATGGTGTCTCTCAGAGGTTCCACTGCAGCCATGGTGTCTCTCAGAGGTTCCACTGCAGCCATGGTGTCTCTCAGAGGTTCCACTGCAGCCATGGTGTCTCTCAGAGGTTCCACTGCAGCATGGTGTCTCTCAGAGGTTCCAGTGCAGCCAGGTGTCTCTCAGAGGTTCCACTGCAGCCATGGTGTCTCTCAGAGGTTCCACTGCAGCCATGGTGTCTCTCAGAGGTTCCACTGCAGCCATGGTGTCTCTCAGAGGTTCCACTGCAGCCATGGTGTCTCTCAGAGGTTCCACTGCAGCCCCATGGTGTCTCTCAGAGGTTCCACTGCAGCCATGGTGTCTCTCAGAGGTTCCAGTGCAGCCATGGTGTCTCTCAGAGGTTCCACTGCAGCCATGGCGTCTCTCAGAGGTTCCACTTCAGCCATGGTGTCTCTCAGAGGTTCCACTTCAGCCATGGTGTCTCTCAGAGGTTCCACTGCAGCCATGGTGTCTCTCAGAGGTTCCACTGCAGCCATGGTGTCTCTCAGAGGTTCCACTGCAGCCATGGTGTCTCTCAGAGGTTCCACTTCAGCCATGGTGTCTCTCAAAGGTTCCACTGCAGCCATGGTGTCTCTCAGAGGTTTCACTTCAGCCATGGTGCTCTCAGAGGTTCCACTGCAGCCACGGTGTCTCTCAGAGGTTCCACTGCAGCCATGGTGTCTCTCAGAGGTTCCACTGCAGCCATGGTGTCTCTCAGAGGAAGTGTTGCGGGGACAGGAATAAGTTTAAACGGCTCAAAACTTCCTCTTGATCTGGAGTTAGTTTTTCATCCGTAGGTTCACCACGCCCACTTCTCATGTCCTTCTAGTCTTAAAGACACTCCCCCCACCCTCACCCCCTTATCAAGTAAGTAGAGATTGCAGTTGCCTCTGTGTCTTTGCTCTGTTATTCTGTGTGTCCTCTCCGATTCTTTCCCTCAATATTATCATACACATTCTTGTTCAAAACTCCCTCCAGTTGGCTATTAATGGATTGACTCAGTCATTTCAGTCGTGTCTTCGCTCTAAAGATTGCCAACTCTGGCAGACAGAAAGTCTCTTCCCGCTCTTTCGGCGATCCTTTATCCTTCCTCATTCTTGACTGGTGGTTGGTTTCATCTTCAGGCTGTCTGGTAACACACCTTCACCTCTGCATCTCCTACTGAATATCTAATGGTGACTCCATCTCTTGCACTCATGAGGAGTGTTCTCTCATAAGATCGTACTAGTTGTTGCTTGTCCTTTTGTGCCGATCTAGAATTTGAATGTTCAAACTTGTACAGCTCGGCTGACATCCTAATAATATGTTTTAAGAACATATCTTTAGATGGGTTTTGAAGCCAACGTTCCCAATGAAATATTTCAGTCCTCATCAGGGAAAATTTAAAAACCGAAAACAATGCAACACATCCAGACTTGCTGGCAACACATCCACACTGACTGGCAACACATCCACAATCGCTGGCAACACATCCACACTCACTGGCAACACATCTACACGAACTGGCAACACATCCGAACTCACTGGTAACACATCCACACTCACTGGCAACACATCCACAATTGCTGGAAATGCATCCACACTCACTAGCAACACATCCACACTCACTGGCAACACATCCACACTCACTGGCAACACATCCACACTCACAGGCAACACGTTTCGCACAACAAATGCACGCGATTCACGAGTTGTCCAAATAATGGCACAGCAATACAGCAAGCACTTCAATCGAGATGTACATGAGGGCTGATGCTGCCGGGTTGCTGGGTCTCATCTCTCAAGACTATGCATGTGAAATCATGCCCCTCTTTATCTGTCATATTTGTTGCTGTGCTGCTATTCGGACAACTCATGAATCACGCGCATTTGTTGTGTGAAATGTGTTGCCAGCGAGTGTGGATGTGTTTCCAGTGAGTGTGGATGTGTTGCCAGTGAGTGTGGAAGTGTTGTCAGCGAGTGTAGATGTGTTGCCAGTGATTGTGGATGTGTTGCCAGCGAGTGTGGATGTGTTGCCAGTGAGTGTGGATGTGTTACCAGTGAGTGTGGATGCATTGCCAGCGAGTGTGGATGTGTTGCCAGTGAGTGTGAATGTGTTGCCAGCGAGTGTGGATACATTGCCAGCGAGTGTGGATGTGTTGCCAGTTTGTGTGGATGCGTTACCAGTATGTGTGGATGTGTTACCAGTGAGTGTGGATGTGTTGCCAGCGAGTGTGGATGTGTTGCCAGCAAGTGTGGATGTGTTGCCAGCAAGTGTGCCAGCGAGTGTGGATGTGTTGCCAGTGAGTGTGGATGCATTGCCAGCGAGTGTGGATGTGTTGCCAGCAAGTGTGGATGTGTTACCAGTGAGTGTGGATGTGTTACCAGTGAGTGTGGATGTGTTACCAGTGAGTGTGGATGTGTTGCCAGCAAGTATGGATGTGTTACCAGTGAGTGTGGATGTGTTGCCAGCGAGTGTGGATGTGTTGCCAGAAAGTGTGGATGTGTTGCCAGCAAGTGTGGATGTGTTGCCAGCGAGTGTGGATGTGTTGCCAGTGAGTGTGGATGCATTGCCAGCGAGTGTGGATGTGTTGCCAGCAAGTGTGGATGTGTTACCAGTGAGTGTGGATGTGTTGCCAGTGAGTGTGGATGTGTTGCCAGCAAGTATGGATGTGTTACCAGTGAGTGTGGATGTGTTGCCAGCGAGTGTGGATGTGTTGCCAGCAAGTGTGGATGTGTTGCCAGTGAGTGTGGATGCATTGCCAGCGAGTGTGGATGTGTTGCCAGCAAGTGTGGATGTGTTACCAGTGAGTGTGGATGTGTTACCAGTGAGTGTGGATGTGTTACCAGTGAGTGTGGATGTGTTGCCAGCAAGTATGGATGTGTTACCAGTGAGTGTGGATGTGTTGCCAGTGAGTGTGGAAGTGTTGTCAGCGAGTGCAGATGTGTTGCCAGTGATTGTGGATGTGTTGCCAGCGAGTGTGGATGTGTTGCCAGTGAGTGTGGATGTGTTACCAGTGAGTGTGGATGCATTGCCAGCGAGTGTGGATGTGTTGCCAGTGAGTGTGAATGTGTTGCCAGCGAGTGTGGATACATTGCCAGCGAGTGTGGATGTGTTGCCAGTTTGTGTGGATGCGTTACCAGTATGTGTGGATGTGTTACCAGTGAGTGTGGATGTGTTGCCAGCGAGTGTGGATGTGTTGCCAGCAAGTGTGGATGTGTTGCCAGTAAGTGTGCCAGCGAGTGTGGATGTGTTGCCAGTGAGTGTGGATGCATTGCCAGCGAGTGTGGATGTGTTGCCAGCAAGTGTGGATGTGTTACCAGTGAGTGTGGATGTGTTACCAGTGAGTGTGGATGTGTTACCAGTGAGTGTGGATGTGTTGCCAGCAAGTATGGATGTGTTACCAGTGAGTGTGGATGTGTTGCCAGCGAGTGTGGATGTGTTGCCAGAAAGTGTGGATGTGTTGCCAGCAAGTGTGGATGTGTTGCCAGCGAGTGTGGATGTGTTGCCAGTGAGTGTGGATGCATTGCCAGCGAGTGTGGATGTGTTGCCAGCAAGTGTGGATGTGTTACCAGTGAGTGTGGATGTGTTGCCAGTGAGTGTGGATGTGTTGCCAGCAAGTATGGATGTGTTACCAGTGAGTGTGGATGTGTTGCCAGCGAGTGTGGATGTGTTGGCAGCAAGTGTGGATGTGTTGCCAGTGAGTGTGGATGCATTGCCAGCGAGTGTGGATGTGTTGCCAGCAAGTGTGGATGTGTTACCAGTGAGTGTGGATGTGTTACCAGTGAGTGTGGATGTGTTACCAGTGAGTGTGGATGTGTTGCCAGCAAGTATGGATGTGTTACCAGTGAGTGTGGATGTGTTGCCAGCGAGTGTGGATGTGTTGCCAGAAAGTGTGGATGTGTTGCCAGCAAGTGTGGATGTGTTGCCAGCGAGTGTGGATGTGTTGCCAGTGAGTGTGGATGCATTGCCAGCGAGTGTGGATGTGTTGCCAGCAAGTGTGGATGTGTTACCAGTGAGTGTGGATGTGTTGCCAGTGAGTGTGGATGTGTTGCCAGCAAGTATGGATGTGTTACCAGTGAGTGTGGATGTGTTGCCAGCGAGTGTGGATGTGTTGCCAGCAAGTGTGGATGTGTTGCCAGCAAGTGTGCCAGCGAGTGTGGATGTGTTGCCAGTGAGTGTGGATGCATTGCCAGCGAGTGTGGATGTGTTGCCAGCGAGTGTGGATGTGTTGCCAGCAAGTGTGGATGTGTTGCCAGTGAGTGTGGATGTGTTACCAGTGAGTGTGGATGTGTTACCAGTGAGTGTGGATGTGTTGCCAGTGAGTGTGGATGTGTTACCAGTGAGTGTGGATGTGTTACCAGTGAGTGTGGATGTGTTGCCAGCAAGTATGGATGTGTTACCAGTGAGTGTGGATGTGTTGCCAGCGAGTGTGGATGTGTTGCCAGAAAGTGTGGATGTGTTGCCAGCAAGTATGGATGTGTTGCCAGCGAGTGTGGATGTGTTGCCAGTGTGTGTGGATGCATTGCCAGCGAGTGTGGATGTGTTGCCAGCAAGTGTGGATGTGTTACCAGTGAGTGTGGATGTGTTGCCAGCGAGTGTGGATGTGTTGCCAGCAAGTGTGGATGTGTTGCCAGCAAGTGTGGATGTGTTGTCAGAAAGTGTGGATGTGTTGCCAGTGTGTGTGGAAGTGAAATCACCTCTCAAACTCCTTCGATTAACTACTCCAGCATCAAGTCTTGAATGGCTCTAACAACTGTGATGGATAGAGCTGTAACTTTAAAGTGGACTTATGCTCATGTGAAGGGGGTGGGGTCTAAACTATAACATTAACAAAACCTTGTGATTATGACTGTGGAGCTCCATAGACTCTGCACACTTCACTGTATGAACTATATATATATATATATATATATATATATACATAGCTCAAATGATGGATCTCTCTGAGTGCTCTCTTTTGGTATTAAAAAGTTGCATAGGAATAACTATGCTCAAGTTGCATGCAGCCGAAGTGGGGGGACCTCAAACCCAAGTGCCTGAACTGTTTGTAGTTATGGTTCCTGATATGAAGGTGCTAGCCAGATTTCAGTGGCTAGAGGGCCTACTCCACAAAATGAGCGTATTCATTAGGCGATAAACCACAACCAATTAGGCAAGCGCGGGTGAAAGACTTTTCCGTCGCAAGAAAATTTATTTTCAGCACCCACGCTTGCCTGCTCCGTCACGTTTTATCACTATGAATACGCTCATTTCAAATTGGTAAAGGGACATTATTGTGGTCTACAGTGGTACAGACATTTTCATTCCTTCCTGACAAATATAGTTAGGGGTTTCCCCTTGTAATAAACGGGTGGCCAATCAGCTATCTGGTGGGGAGAGTGATAGAGATGTGCTCACATGACCACTTACCTTGCAGAGCATGGGCGGCCATGCACGGGAGCTTGTGCTGGAGCAGTAGAATATGAGAGAGAGGAGGAACAGTAGGCACGCCAGCAGGTCTGCACGGCCTACCACACCAGATACCTCGTGGGGGGAGAGGAGGGGCGAGAGGAGGTGGAGGAGAGGAACAGGAGAGGAGGGGGAGAGAGAAGGAGGTGGTGGAGGAGGTAGATGATGAGAAGAAGAGAATGAGGAGAAAGGGGAAGAGAAGTGGGCGAATAGAGCAAGATGGCCACACAGAGGTAAGGGGAGGTACGATGGAACAAAGTGGCACAGGGAAAGAAGAGGAATGGAGGAGAGGGGTGGGGGGGGGGGGGGGGGGGGGGGGGAGTATCATTGTGTGAGTGGTGAGCAGTCAGCACATCTCCAAAATGGTCATCCACCATAGCAGTATCCTGGGCAGATGCTCTTAGAAAGATTGTTGATTGCTCACACCTATTATCTAACTTGGGTTGCTTGCAGCAAGCCTGAGCCACACCCATAACATCGATGCTACTTTTTTTAAACTTCTCTGACAAATTAAATATCGGCCAATATGAAGGACGTGCATTATTTCACATGCCACGCCTCAATTCCGGGAGACAGATCTTTGACGCTGAAGTCATTTGTATGGGAGATGAGTGATGGGTCCCCTTGAGGGGAGAAAAAGAATCAAGGCAAAAATTACCAGATCTTGAGGGGAAGAGAAATAAGATTATCTAACTTCAAAAGATTCAGAACCTGATAGTCCATCTTCAAGCATCTTACTAACTTATCTTTCTATCGTACTAACTTACTATCATTCTATCTTACTAACTTACTATCATTACTAACTTACTATCATTACTAACTTACTATCATTACTAACTTACTATCATTACTAACTTACTAACTTACTATCATTACTAACTTACTAACTTACTATCATTACTAACTTACTATCATTACTAACTTACTAACTTATTATCACTTCTAACTTACTATCATTACTAACTTACTATCATTACTAACTTACTACTATCATTACTAACTTACTATCATTTCTATCTTACTAACCACACTATCATTTCATCTACTATCACTTCCAGTATTAACCAGCGTTTTGCAAAAAATAGATGGAAAAAGATGCTTCCAAGGCAGTTCCTATCTAGAAAAAAATATGGAATTGTTTGTTGCTACAGATTTTCATCGCCTCATTTGCTTAATGAGACAAACGCAAGGAAAAAATAAAATGTTTCGTGTGTCTTGGGAAAAAGTAAAATAAGATAATAGGTGTAGTCAGCTCCTGTTTAATTGTGTGCACACCAGTGGAGGTGGCAGAGGTGAGGAGCTAGCTTTGAGAAGTGAGGTGGATGGCCAAGTAATCTCATGCTAACTTTACTGGGTTATCCTTGGAACTGATGTTCTAGGGTGAGGTATCTAGCTCCGTTAATGAGCAGCTCAAAAGAATTTCAAAGTAATCAAGATTTACACCTCATACATGCCCCTCCCACTCTCCCTCCACCCACATGTTGTTCACCTGGTGCAGCAATCACAGCATTGATAACTGGGCTAAAGATGAACACGTGACTCCAGCTGGTTAGTTTGTGCATCGTCAGCATGTGCCATACACGAACTAAACTACCAATCTGGCCGCAAGGTCGTCGGACTCTTCTCATGTGAAATGCATCAAGACTTTCAACGGGTTTAGCAACAGGTCAAAACCAATTACCTCGCAAAGAGACATTTGAAGCTCTCTTTGTATTTGTATATAGACGAGTGTCATTAAGCCAGCTCTTTACTTCTCTAGTATGGAGCGAGGAGGAACTGGTGCCTCCTTCATGACAAGCATTGCATCATCATGGATTGAGGTTCAGTTTCTTGTCGAGAGGTCATCTCCACATCCTAAATGGAACATGCAGAAGTCTATCTTCTAAGTGTCTCTGTTCATGGCATCCACTACATGTCCCACCCCAAATTATCTCCTTTTGACATCAACTCCACCCATTTAAAGCAGCTGGTAATTACATTCCGGAAGACATATTTAGTTATGCAAGACCATTCACAAGAAGAGAAGGGTCGGTATTAACACCACAGACCTGATACTCAATCAGTTAACCTAGCTTTGTGCATGAGGCATTGAGTGCCCAAGGACTTGCACATGCAATGTTTGTACAGTAAAACTTACTGCTTCAGTGTGTACAGGGTGGGAGGCAAACAGCAGCATTACTGCTCCACTCCACCCAACATCTCCGACACCATCACGCAGCCCAGGAGCATCTAGCCGGCTAAAAACCTCAACGCGACAAAACCACCCCAGTACCACGGTTACCAGAACATGAAGTACCACATTCGTAACATGATATCCCCAGGGCTCCAGCCCGTGCAGCGCGAAGTTGAGCCTGAAGCTTAGCACTGTAAGAGGTCTGTAGGACTTGTGGCTTGTCGTGCTATTGAGAGGCTCGCCCCAAAAATCGTTCAGGAGCAAGTTAGAGAGGGGCGTGCTGGGTCGTATGTCTTCGTTCTCTCTAATAGCGAATACATCGTCGTGGACTAAATCTCCGCTCAAACTGTTGAGGTAGCAAGCGGCTCCTAGCAGGGCAGGAGCCAAACTCCACTTGCACTGGGAAATTAGCAGTCTGAAGGGAGAGGGTGAGCTGGACGAAGAAAGGTATGGGGTCGCCATCTTCATGTTCGTGGGGCACAGATGAAAGTGAGTGGGAGGCTGCTGCGAATGATATTCATGGCCATGAGAAAGGAATTATTTGTTCACCAGAGCGCTGATGTAAATGATTCTGAACTCATTGGGAGTGCCATTATTTACAGAGCGCTGATTAAATGATTCTGTAATACATTAACTCATTAAGAGTGACATTATTTACTGTAAATGATTCTGTAATATATACATTAACTCATTAAAGAGTGACAATATTTACTGTAAATGATTCTTAATATATACATTAACTCATTAAAGAGTGACATTATTTACGGAGTGCTGACATTAACTCATTGGGAGTGACATTATTTAAAGAGTGCTGATTAAAATTAATGATTCTGTAATAATTAACTCATTAAGAGTGACAATATTTATAGAGCGCTGATGTAAATGACATTAACTCATTGGGAGTGACATTATTTACAGAGTGCTGATTAAATGATTATGTAATACATTAACTCACATTATTTACAGAGCGCTGATGTAAATGCTTCTGTAATACATTAACTCATTGGGAGTGACATTATTTACAGAATGCTGATGTAAATGATTCTGTAATACATTAACTCATTAAGAGTGACATTATTTACAGAGCGCTGATTAAATGATTCTGTAATACATTAACTCATTAATTACAGAGCGCTGATGTAAATGATTCTGTAATAAATTAACTCATTGGGAGTGACATTATTTACAGAGCGCTGATTAAATGATTCTGTAATACATTAACTCAATAATTACAGAGCGCTGATGTAAATGATTCTGTAATAAATTAACTCATTGGGAGTGACATTATTTACAGAGCGCTGATTAAATGATTCTGTAATACATTAACTCATTAATTACAGAGCGCTGATGTAAATGATTCTGACTCATTGGGAGTGACGTCATTTACAGAGCGCTGATTTAAATGATTCTGTAATACATTAACTCATTAAGAGTGACAATATTTACAGAGCGCTGATGTAAATGATTCTGTAATACATTAACTCAATTGAAATATGTAGCTAGGATCTTTCATTCTGTCTATATATCTCTGGGGTTGTTCTCCAGGCAGGTGAGGGATTTGGCAGACATTATCTGTATTAATGTTTGCCAGATTCCTCACCTGCCTGGAGAACAACGAAAGATCCTGGCTACATATTTCTAACAGTCTCTTGTGTACTAAATTATTATTCTCAATGAACTCTCAGCTGACATAATAACATTAAAATTACCTTCTCAATAATCAACTCAAATTTTATCGACGTTTCGGCTAGATGCTCTAGTCTTCATCAGGAATAAGAAGACTAGAGCATCTAGTCATTATTCCTGATGAAGACTAGAGCATCTAGTTGATGAAGGCTAGAGCATCTAGTCGAAACGTCAAGTGAATAAAATTTGAAGTTGATTATTGAGAAAGTGATTTTAATGTACCATTGAGATAGGATAGGGAAAAGGTGTAATTTTACTTCATGTATATCCTGGTATGCTTCTGACTGTTGCTGTAGCCTAGTGTTATGATAGCAGGTGTGAAGGTCATAGGAGGTAGTGCCAGTGCAAGATGGGCACCTCCCACTATGAGATCATGTGATTGCAAGATGGGCACCTCCCACTATGATGTGAAGATGGGCACCACCCACTATGAGATCATGTGAAGATGGGCACCTCCCACTATGAAATCATGTGAAGATGGGCACCTCCCACTATGAGATCATGTGATGCTAGTGCAAGATGGGCACCTCCCACTATGAGATCATGTGATTGCAAGATGGGCACCTCCCACTATGATGTGAAGATGGGCACCACCCACTATGAGATCATGTGAAGATGGGCACCACCCACTATGAGATCATGTGAAGATGGGCACCTCCCACTATGAGATCATGTGAAGATGAGCACCTCCCACTATGAGATCATGTGAAGATGGGCGCCTCCCACTATGAGATCATGTGATGCTAGTGCAAGATGGGCACCTCCCACTATGAGATCATAGTTACAATCACATTTTGGAGCCAGCTGGCCCAGGTTGAGTGGATTGGAGCTAGATTAGAGTTCCGAGTGGACAATGATATATATACAAGTTGGTGAGGCCAACGACAGATTATTTATTTTAAATATCTCTGCTGCTATATACTCAAACCATTCCACAGGCATAGGAACTAGAATGTGCAGGGCCTCTCCAACTTTGTAACTTCTGAATTCTTATGGAAATCTCTCCTCATTTCTGTTATCTCTAGTTTTAGTTTTGTTGATGTTGTTGCTTATAAAATGGTTACCCTCCATCAACTAAAAGTACGATACATACTGTCTGTTCCTCTTGCACTTGGTACTCCCCCCTCTGCTGTGTCCTGCTGAGTGCAAATCACACCAACAACTTCCCAGTGGTCATTGGAAATATAAATGGCACTAATGGTTATGGGAGCCCAATTTTTGTAATTGACCTTTTTATGTAGCTCCTATGCAGCCATTGGTAACCAGGTGCAAGGTAAGTTTATCTATGAATCTTTACATCACTAACAATCTTCTTGCTTCAGGTCTTCTCACGATTGCCTCACCAGATGGTGTTGATGCACATGTCTGCAAGATTTATCAAAGATGACATGGACTGTTTTACTCGTGACTGTTGAAGGGATCCTAATAATGAAAAAAGCCAACCAATAAAATTAATACACAATGAACTCTCAGTTGACATAACAATAACCTTCTCAATAATCGACTCAAAAATGTTTTCTCTCGACATTTCGACTAGATGCTCTAGCCTTCATCAGCAATAATGACTAGATCATCAGGAATAATGACTAGATGCTCTAGTCTTCATCAGGAATAATGACTAGATGCTCTAGCCTTCTCAGGAATAATGATTAGATGCTCTAGCCTTCATCAGGAATAATGACTAGATGCTCTAGCCTTCATCAGGAATAATGACTAGATTCTCTAGCCTTCCTCAAGAATAATGACTAGATGCTCTAGCCTTCCTCAAGAATAATGACTAGATGCTCTAGCCTTCATCAGGAATAAAGACTAGATGCTCTAGCCTTCATCAGGAATAATGATTATTGCTCTAGCCTTCATCAGGAATAATGACTAGATGCTCTAGCCTTCATCAAGAATAATGACTAGATGCTCTAGCCTCCATCAGGAATAATCATTATTCCCCATGAAGGCTATATAGAGCATCTAGTCGAAACGTCGAGAGAATTCAATTTCAAGCTGATTATTGAGAAGGTTATTGTAAAATTACCTGATAATTTATTTGGTGAAAAACTAAATGTCATATATTGCAAGTTCACAAATAAAATAATATCCACCAGTTGTTACTGTATATAATGTGTTACTGTATATAATGTTACTAAAATTAGATTTTCTATTTCTGTATTCACTGTATTATAATTCTGTAATTTCTAGCACTTCTCTTTGGCTTCACGCACCCCTTTCTATGAAATGAAGGGCAGGAAAGAGAGGGGAACAGGAGTAGGTGTGGATGAAGCATAATCAAGAATACTGTAATAGTTATTGTACTGATTTTATCAAACACAGCGTGGCCTCGATAATATCACATCTTCGATGAACCTATGCCCTGATTACTAACCTAGACTGAATAACATGTCCGCTCGATCCGACTGAGCATGCCCTCCTATAATTGATATTGTAGTGCTCATACCGATTGTCAAATGAGTGCCTCTTCCAGTACGTTCCCAGAATTGTAATATACATGTTACTGAATAACAGGAGAACAATTGAGGGACATGGGCCTGCAGCCAATTAAGTGATCAATTATTTTTAAAGGCTGTTGCATACCTTTTGCCAACCTATACCACTTCAAACTGCTCATACTCTCGACATTCTCATTCCAATCACACACTTTCTCTTCTTCATCTTCACCTTCCATTGCCTCACTGACCCTAGCTCAGCATTCAGACCACAACAGTCTTCCCGCCATCCTATCCCTCCATCCATTCTTAGCTTCTCTGCTACAATTTTTATCAGTCTACCCTCCTCCAAGCCTCCTGCCATGCGAGGATTTTTTTCTCCTCCCTCCTCTCTGCCAACTTCCTCCATCCCAAGTCCCCCAGCACTGCCACTCCTGCCACGGTGTTGCTAGCCCCTAATAGGTTTCTTCCTACTCTCAACTGAGCTGACTCTAATTTCCTACTCTGTCCTCCTGTCAGCCACACTTCAGCAACACATTCCAGGCTTGACCTAGCCAACAGCTCCCACACCATCCTACCTCTATCCACTTCTGTTTTCGGTTCACTAATATTACAGGCAACAATAATTGAGCACGTGCCTTTAGTTAGTTCATGCTCTTGTATAGTATGCGCAGCTGGTCAGTTCCTTACCTAATCAAGGTAAGAATAAAACACTCAGTCAAGACTCTGTAATAAAAATATATATTTGGTGTGTGCAGATTCATAAGATAATTATGGTGTGCATGCTAGCTCGCTAGGCTTTCACAGCCCTTCTTGACATCAATCCAACAACACACAGATAGTGACAAAAATTCCATCAACACCAAATTTAAAAACGAGTTCAAATTAGCAACAATTACCATTAACACTGTCAGCCATTGTTGCTTGATACCTCTGCATCACACTGCATTCATTACGTGTGTTTCAAAGCCAATTCCCCCCTCCCCCCCTTTCAGGTGCAACTCATACGTTATCCACTTAGTATTTACTAAGCAGTCACTGTTAGGACATATCCATGTCTAGACTAGAGCATCACTGGCAAGAAAATGGTAAGTAAATACTTGTAGCATTTGTTGGCAAGGCAACGGGCATCAAATACTGAGCAGTGGCTATGGCAACGCATAGATGTAATCAATCTCTTATTGTACCATCACTTCTTAGCCACCTAAATGGTGGATTCGATCATTATTATCTCCTAAAGCACTTCAAGGGCACCTTGAACTTGCTAAGGTAGTAAACTGGCAGATTTAAAAATTCTGTATAAAGGATCATTCCATGTGTCAATCTATTTTCTGATCAGCTCAAGTTGGTTGATTTGCCTGTGTTCCAAATGAACTGCTTCGGTCTTCATTGGTAACAGTAGAGATGTTAGTATCTGAAGCCAATTTGAGCCAATTAAAATATAAAACTTCAGTTTGCACGTTATGGAATCAGCAATTCTAACCACGCCCACACACCATGCCCACATAATTTCCGTACACTACGGATCAATTTTAATACCAAAGAAGACTCCAAGCATTGCCACCACTGATCTGTTTCTTGATTCCAAGCATTGCAATGACTGATCTGTTTCTTGATTCCAAGCATTGCCACCACTGATCTGTTTCTTGATTCCAAGCATTGCCTCGACTGATCTGTTTCTTGATTCCAAGCATTGCCTCGACTGATCTGTTTCTTGATTCCAAGCATTGCAATGACTGATCTGTTTCTTGATTCCAAGCATTGCCATGACTGATCTGTTTCTTGATTCCAAGCATTGCCTCGACTGATCTGTTTTCTGTTTCTTGATTCCAAGCATTGCCTCGACTGATCTGTTTTCTGTTTCTTGATTCCAAGCATTGCCTCGACTGATCTGTCTCTTGATTCCAAGCATTGCCTCGACTGATCTGTTTCTTGATTCCAAACATTGCCATGACTGATCTGTTTCTTGATTCCAAGCATTGCAATGACTGATCTGATTCTTGATTCCAAGCATTGCCACGACTGATCTGTTTCTTGATTCCAAGCATTGCCACCACTGATCTGTTTTTTGATTCCAAACATTGCCTCGACTGATCTGTTTCTTGATTCCAAGCATTGCCACGACTGATCTGATTGATTCCAAGCATTGCCATGATTGATCTGTTTCTTGATTCCAAGCATTGCCACCACTGATCTGTTTCTTGATTCCAAGCATTGCCACCACTGATCTGTTTCTTGATTCCAAGCATTGCCACC
The DNA here is from genome assembly GCA_028752905.1 of Cladorhizidae sp. MBARI D1340-BT2. Taxonomy (NCBI): domain Eukaryota; kingdom Metazoa; phylum Porifera; class Demospongiae; order Poecilosclerida; family Cladorhizidae; species Cladorhizidae sp. MBARI D1340-BT2. The sequence continues at coordinate 47,468,758 of JAQNBH010000004.1, forward strand.
ACTGATCTGTTTCTTGATTCCAAACATTGCCTCGACTGATCTGTTTCTTGATTCCAAGCATTGCCACGACTGATCTGATTGATTCCAAGCATTGCCATGACTGATCTGTTTCTTGATTCCAAGCATTGCCACCACTGATCTGTTTCTTGATTCCAAGCATTGCCACCACTGATCTGTTTCTTGATTCCAAGCATTGCCACCACTGATCTGTTTCTTGATTCCAAGCATTGCCATGACTGATCTGTTTCTTTCCAAGCATTGCCACGACTGATCTGATTCTTGATTCCAAGCATTTCCACCACTGATCTGTTTCTTGATTCCAAGCATTGCCTCGACTGATCTGTTTCTTGATTCCAAGCATTGCCACGACTGATCTGATTCTTGATTCCAAGCATTTCCACCACTGATCTGTTTCTTGATTCCAAGCATTGCCTCGACTGATCTGTTTCTTGATTCCAAGCATTGCCTCGACTGATCTGTTTCTTGATTCCAAGCATTGCCTCGACTGATCTGTTTCTTGATTCCAAGCATTGCCATGATCTGTTTCTTGATTCCAAGCATTGCCTCGACTGATCTGTTTCTTGATTCCAAGCATTGCGATGACTGATCTGTTTCTTGATTCCAAGCATTGCCACGACTGATCTGATTGATTCCAAGCATTGCCATGACTGATCTGTTTCTTGATTCCAAGCATTGCCTCGACTGATCTGTTTCTTGATTCCAAGCATTGCGATGACTGATCTGTTTCTTGATTCCAAGCATTGCCACCACTGATCTGTTTCTTGATTCCAAGCATTGCCACGACTGATCTGTTTCTTGATTTCCAAGCATTGCCACCACTGATCTGTTTCTTGATTCCAAGCATTGCCACCACTGATCTGTTTCTTGATTCCAAGCATTGCCACCACTGATCTGTTTCTTGATTCCAAGCATTGCCATGACTGATCTGTTTCTTTCCAAGCATTGCCACGACTGATCTGATTCTTGATTCCAAGCATTTCCACCACTGATCTGTTTCTTGATTCCAAGCATTGCCTCGACTGATCTGTTTCTTGATTCCAAGCATTGCCACGACTGATCTGATTCTTGATTCCAAGCATTTCCACCACTGATCTGTTTCTTGATTCCAAGCATTGCCTCGACTGATCTGTTTCTTGATTCCAAGCATTGCCTCGACTGATCTGTTTCTTGATTCCAAGCATTGCCTCGACTGATCTGTTTCTTGATTCCAAGCATTGCCATGACTGATCTGTTTCTTGATTCCAAGCATTGCCTCGACTGATCTGTTTCTTGATTCCAAGCATTGCGATGACTGATCTGTTTCTTGATTCCAAGCATTGCCACGACTGATCTGATTGATTCCAAGCATTGCCATGACTGATCTGTTTCTTGATTCCAAGCATTGCCTCGACTGATCTGTTTCTTGATTCCAAGCATTGCGATGACTGATCTGTTTCTTGATTCCAAGCATTGCCACGACTGATCTGATTGATTCCAAGCATTGCCATGACTGATCTGTTTCTTGATTCCAAGCATTGCCTCGACTGATCTGATTCTTGATTCCAAGCATTTCCACCACTGATCTGTTTCTTGATTCCAAGCATTGCCACGACTGATCTGTTTCTTGATTCCAAGCATTGCCACCACTGATCTGTTTCTTGATTCCAAGCATTGCCTCTACTGATCTGTTTCTTGATTCCAAGCATTGCCTCGACTGATCTGTTTCTTGAATCCAAGCATTGTCACGACTGATCTGTTTCTTGATTCCAAGCATTGCAATGACTGACCTGTTTCTTGATTCCAAGCATTGCCTCGACTGATCTGTTTCTTGATTCCAAGCATTGCAATGACTGATCTGTTTCTTGATTCCAAGCATTGCCACCACTGATCTGTTTCTTGATTCCAAGCATTGCCTCGACTGATCTGTTTTCTGTTTCTTGATTCCAAGCATTGCCTCGACTGATCTGTCTCTTGATTCCAAGCATTGTCACGACTGATCTGTTTCTTGATTCCAAGCATTGCCACCACTGATCTGTTTCTTGATTCCAAGCATTGCCACCAATGATCTGTTTCTTGATTCCAAGCATTGCAATGACTGATCTGATTCTTGATTCCAAGCATTGCCACGACTGATCTGTTTCTTGATTCCAAGCATTGCCACCACTGATCTGTTTCTTGATTCCAAGCATTGCCACAACTGATCTGTTTCTTGATTCCAAGCATTGCCTCGACTGATCTATTTCTTGATTCCAAGCATTGCCTCGACTGATCTGTTTCTTGATTCCAAGCATTGCCTCGACTGATCTGTTTCTTGATTCCAAGCATTGCCTCGACTGATCTGATTCTTGATTCCAAGCATTGCCACGACTGATCTGTTTCTTGATTCCAAGCATTGCCACCACTGATCTGTTTCTTGATTCCAGGCATTGCCTCGACTGATCTGTTTCTTGATTCCAAGCATTGCCTCAACTGATCTGATTCTTGATTCCAAGCATTGCCACGACTGATCTGTTTCTTGATTCCAAGCATTGCCTCGACTGATCTGTTTCTTGATTCCAAGCATTGCCTCGACTGATCTGTTTCTTGATTCCAAGCATTGCAATGACTGATCTGTTTCTTTATTCCAAGCATTGCAATGACTGATCTGTTTCTTGATTCCAAGCATTGCAATGAATGATCTGATCACGAAAAGATATCAAGATTGTAACACAATATTCTCACTTGTCGGTCTTGTGTGTGCAATATTCAGCCCAAAAGTGTGTTCTGTCTAATTTTTATGTCCCTTCTGTTGGTACCACCCTGGATCAGATTCCATCTTTCACCAAGAAGCAGCCTCTCAGCTGCCCTCTCCTGTTTGGATAAGTCTATCCTGATCGAAATCTTCCCACTAAACTCCTTTCTGTGGGACAAGACACTTAGTACATCAATCTGTCTGGCCAACCTTGCTAGGATTGGACGTGGGTGCGATCTGAGTGGATCAAATTTACCCAGCCTATAGCAATCAACAACGGAGTTGCAGTTGATGTTGGAATCTAGGCCCGATAGAACATGTTAACATTCTTCATATCATGCAAAGACCTGTCTAGCCACTGGGTACCTGTGTCACATTCATCAATTCCAAACAGAACTATGTTACAATTGCGGTCGCTTGACTTACTGACAGGTGCAGATTCCTGTTTCTTCGTCGGCATCTGTGTACAGTCAGAATCCATTACCCCTAGAGAACTGGCATACGATTTGCTGTATACAGTATTAGCTCCAGGGATAAGTATTGCTGCAGCTAGTATTGAACAAGATAGCATCTATCATGATCTAGGACATAGTGATACCGGTAGCTCCAGCCCTACATCTCGAAACGCAGTACAATGTAGATGTGCGCAGCGCTTCCTTTTCCTACGAGCAACTCTAGTATTAGCAAGTACTAGTTGCCATTGCCCCTAATGAATGTTTACAAGCATAAACAAACCAAAACTCGTTGGCTCTATCAATGACAGAGGTTTTCCACACAATATTGGGTGGTGTTGGTTCCAGCATGTGACTTCTCAAGTTCTCCCCTTCTGGAAGTATCCTCATTCCTTCTGGTCTCCAACCTCCTCATTGTTTCCAGTGCACACTTTCTCACAGCTGCAGTCTTATACAACTGATAATTTCATGGTATCTAATTTATGTTTGACCCTGGTAAGCTATCTTAATGTTAAGCCCAATTTCAAACATTTCTGACATTAAATTTTCCACACACACATCTGACATATCACTAAGAAGCATAAAACATCACAGATCAGTATTGTATTGCCTTCAGCTATGCTAAGGACAATGGCAAGGGCAATGTAATCTGACAATCCTAGAATTAAAATAAATTATCTCTCGGATTTCTCGATCACACCTTCACTCAACACTCAATGCTTTCTACTAGTTATATACTATATACACAGAGCCAAAGAGAGAGAAAGGGGGCAGAGGGAATACTCACTACTACAACTTAATTCAGGAATTATTTCATGAGCAATTTAACCATCCTTCCCCTCCAACCCCCATTCTAACTCCCCAAATAGTTCTCCACCCCCGTCCACATCATCAAGAACTAGTCAGTAAGTTCAGGTCACCTCTATCAAAAACTTTCATCTGGACCTACCATGTCCTTCATTATTTTCTTATCTGATTTTGTCTTACACTCATGTATATATAGGTGTGGATAGATCATGAAAATAGGCAAAGCCCCTCCCCCCCCCAAATTTCAATCCAGATAATATTATGTGAAACAAACTCATTTCATATCTTGGCTACTCTTCTCTATGGACAGGTTTTAATCTGCCTCGAGTCATTTGTCAGGACCCACTGGACCAACATGAGAGAGGGGAGGAGAGAGAAGGAGGAGAGACCTAGAGAGAGAGACAGAGAAGAGCCAAGACAAAGAGAATTTACACATACTGGTATAAACCATGTGCATGTTTCAGTACATATTCACCTATTCCCTTTATTCATGCCAACACCATCATTATGTCCTTATATAGTAATCCTTACTATAAGCTTAGGTGGACTGATCCAATTGGTCATATATTACAGCTGATATGGTAAAGGCAGAACCAAAGGGGGACAGACTATTTAAAGCCACCCCCTGAGTAGTGATGCAGATATCCTATTTTCTTGACATAAGATAAGTTGTTTAATCTCTAACCGAGTCTACCTTGTCTTGAGGGTATCTCTGGTGGCAGCTTATTAACTGGTGGATCGGAGACCTAATCCAGTCCCGCCCCGACATCATTGTTGTATATAAGATAGTGTAGTGCACTGAAACATCTTTTACTAGTTGCTGGTGAAATCAATATAAGTTTATTGATCTAGAAAAATCTCTGTTGAAGACTTTTTGTAACTGAGCAACAAGTCAAGTTCTCTAAGATGCTTTTCTAGCTGGAAAATGTGTTATCAGAGTTTGAAAATAAAGTGCCAAAGTTTTGCTGCGCAACAGGAGGCAGTATACATTATTGAAGCAATGCCAAAAAGCTACAAACATTTAAGTGAAATGCTTAATACTACCCATGCTAAATGAAATCTGAGAATAGCTACATCTCGAGTACCATTCGCTACCTTGGTCGGCAGGGTCTGGCAATACATGGTAAGCACAAGAGCGACTCTTCCAAAGGAATTTAGAGGAGAGTTATCATTCAGCTTCTAAAGGTTCATGCTGAAGAAGCCCTAACTTAATCAAGTGGGTGGAAAAGAATCAGTTTATGAGTCCAAGTTTTCAAAAAAAAAAAAAAATGTCTCTGCAAATAGTTTGTGAAATCGCTCAGGTTATATCTGGAACATAATGGTGGATGAAACCACAGGCTTAACAAACATTGAATAAATGGTAGTCTGTTTATGTGAATGATGATTTACAAGTTCATGAGCAGGTAATAAGGCTATACAGTATGGATCAACATCAGCAGAAAGTATTGGCATAACTACCAAGGATATTCTTCTTCTTGTGAAACTCAGTTAAAGATAGCCATGGACAGTGCTATGATGTTTAACTGAAGTGAGAAGTGACACTCTTGGCTGTTACTTTCAACTTTAGTGATAGTTTTATCTGGGGGAGGGTTGTTCTATCTAACATTTCAGCACCTCCCTCCATCCCAAAGGAAAAAACAACAACTTTCCTACATCCCACAGGCACACTTGACGGTCCAGACCTCCCAACCGTTAGCCTTTTCAAGATTCTGTCCAGGGGTCCAGGGATTTGCTACATTTGTCCAGGGATTCTCACCCCATAATGATCAAGGTCCAATATATATACATATTTCCGTAAAAATGAGTCCCATATTAATGATCAAGGTCTTCTTTCTGCTGGACTGCAACTACTTGCAGAAGTTTAAGAAAAACTACCACGCAGTCTCAGTCAGAATAATTTGAGGGTCTGGCAGTGACTAACCTTGCATTTTTCATTAGCTAGTAAGTATATAGTACATGTAGCTAGCTTAGTTTCAAATTTTATGTACTCAGTAGCTATAATATACAGTACACTGTTTGTGGGAGGGGGGTGTCCAGGGAAATGACTCGTTGTCCAGAGAAAATTGGTCATATGTCCAGGGATTTAATTTGCCTAGGTTGGGAGGTCTTGACCTCGTCCTAGACTCCGTCGCTAAGTAGCCCCATCACTACGCTACTAGTTTGATAAGGATCTGGCAAAGGTGCACATGCGTATTGGCCCAATCTGGCCGCTGTGGTTGGCCGATCGTCCACGTTCACAAAAAAAGTCACGTGTATCAGCGGTTTGGACCATGCTCTATTCCAAAATGGCGGGTTATTAGAGAAGACGGTTCAGTTGAGACAGGGCTGTTTAGGTGAAGGGAAGTGAAGTTTTAGGAATTCACGCTGACAGTTGGTAAGCTTTACACAATGTCTGATGAGGAAAGAAGAAAAGTAAGGCTTTTTGTTAGTTGTACGTCAAATAATTGAGCTAATATTTTGTTGAAGTACTGATGTTGAAGTCACTGTACGTTTCTCTTTGTAACATTTAGGGAAGTAGCCCAGAAAATGGGTCTTTTAATTGGCCAGAACAAAATATTTCTCCAAGGGGAAGAAGGTCCTGTCCCGTTCAAGGTTTTTTCTGAAATAGTTTTCATTGCACTGCTTTTCATGTCTCTTTCGTGTATTGTAGGTCATTTTCAAGGAGCCGTTCAAGACCATACTCAAGGTCGCGTAGCCCTTCTCAAAGACAGAAACGGAGGAGCATAAACTCTTATTCTCGTTCTCGTTCCTGGTCGAGACGAAGAAGAAAGTCCTATTCTCGCTCCTATTCCAGGTCGAGAAGTAGGTCGTATTCACCAAGACGCCGATATAAAGGAAATGGTAGGTCACGGAGTGTTTCGCCGCTGTCAGACAGGAAACGTCACCAAGGGGACCGTGTAAGTTACAAGCAGAAGTGGAGATTTAATGGTGGCATGTGATGATTTTGATCTTTATTTCTGACACCTCTTGTTTGAGCGCTGCTATGAGCATAGTATCACAATCTGATGTCACCTCTTATCATTTATTTCCTAATATTGTGCTTATTCTTTATTAAATTTAGCGTTAATTTTGGTCATTTCTGTTTTGCAGTACAATCCAAAGGAGTCATGTGTCTACCATGAAGGAGGCGTGACAGACATCCTACCATGAAGGAAGGCATGGCAGACATCTAGCATGTGAAGGAGGGTGTGGAAGACATCCTACCATGAAGGAGGTGTTGCAGACATCCTACAATGAAGGAGGTGTGGCAGACATCCTACCATGAAGGAGGTGTGGCAGATATCCTACCGTGAAGGAGGCGAGGCAGACATCCTACCGTGAAGGGGCATGGCAGGCATCCTACCATGGAGGTGCGACAGACATCCTACCATGAAGGAGGCATGGCAGACATCCTATCATGTGAAGGAGGCGTGGCATACATCCTACCATGAAGGAGGTGTGGCATACATCCTACCATGAAGGAGGCGTGGCATACATCCTACTGTGAAGGAGGCGAGGTAGACATCCTACCGTGAAGGAGGTGTGGCAGACATCCTACCGTGAAGGAGGCAAAAAGAATGGCAACAAGAAGCTACCCATGTAGATCAGAGGACCTTTATAGCCATGTACACCAAAGTCCGTTTCATTATATTTGGTGCACATGAATTTAAATGGTAAGGATCATCAACTGCATGAATTTACTCTCAATATGTTGGTCCCTGTGGGTGCGTCATTGACTTACTTTGTACTTTTTTAATTTATTTTATGATGGCAATGTTTCTGCTTGTGTTTTGGGGTCTTTGCTTTTTGTCACCTAGTTGGGGTGTGTGGAAGATTAATTTTTGTGTGTGGTTTTTTTGTTATAGCACAATACATTATTTGCATAATACATACCTTATCTCGTTATTATACTAAAATTGTATGAATAAGAAATTAGGAATAAAAAAATTACAATAATCTACACTCCAAACACTTCCAGTCTCAAGTCCATCGTAGACCTGACTTCACTGATGTGCTGATAACATTTATGTAAACTTGACATGAAAATAAGGAAGCTAATTCAAAACTGCTTGCAAGAGCAGCTAATTCAAAACTGAAGTGAAAGCTTGTAGCTAAACACTACAATTCAGGGAGTGTCACTAGACAATCCTTCAACTGGTCCATATTCAGGGCTCCAATGATAGCACTTTTCTTGTCAGAACATAGAGGGGATGTGCAATTTTAGCAAAGTCCGGAACAAATCTAACAAGCAGCAAAGTCTAGAAACTGCTGTACTTTCATTGGGACAACATAGTAAACACACTAGGGTCAGGATGAATATAACAGAGCCTTTCGCAACCATTCAAACAGTGTTTGAGGTGCTCCTAAGGTCTTGGACATAATAATCACAGATTCATTAGTGCCATATATACCCAAGAGGTTGAAACATATCCTGAAGCTTAACAGTGGGGATTTGTATGATTCCAAGAAATCGCCATCAGCTTGTACTTACAAGAATTGGCCCTTGAGGCTGGGGATATCACGTGAGCTACTGGGAGTATAATTATATCCTCCCAGGCTCCCTATTAGCTCTAGAAATGCTAAACCCCAAGGCAGGTAAGGATTCACCCAGCAAGCACTCACTGTTGTGCTGGGCTGATGTTGACTCACCATCAGCCTCAATGATGTTCCTTAGCTGAGCCATGATGATTAACTCTTGTGTATATACCAGGCACAAGTCCTCGATGAACTATGTCTCCTGCATCTTGCGGTGAAACTTCAATCCACGCAACTCCACAACCTCCATTGACTTAAACTTACTCGTCATTGCAATCTTTTCTCAGTCTTAGTCAGTTTGCTCGAAGGGCTGTCTTCTCTAACAACAAACCACTGAGCTGGGCTCCAACCAACTAACTTAACCCTATTCTTAAAATGTTCAAGTCACCTCTCAAAGTTATCTACATCGGCCAGCATGCCTTCACCAATAAAGGCCTTTAGAGGAGGTAGATGCTGTGCTGTAGTATCTGCAGAAAAAGCTTCTGTCTGGGCCATTAATATCTTGTCCAGCCCTCTATTTCTGTAGTGGCTGCACTTAGCTCTCTTGTGATGATGAGTTCCTCATAGTAGTGCAAGGGTGCAGCCCCAAGATGAGGAGGGGGGGGGGGGAATTAGTAATTACGATGTCACCAATGACTAACAAGGGTTAGAGAATATGCTCTCTCAAAGCAGTAACAAAATTCACTACAAATGAACAAGAACTTGCACTCAACACATAATGTGGAAAATAAATGATCAGCTATTACGCGAAGAAAATGACCATGATGACAGGTTCAGTGGCTACAGCAGTAGCATCCTGCATGGGTGATGCCGTGAGAGTTCATCTATCACTAATAAAATATCTATTTCAATGTCAGGATGGGGATGAAGCATAGATAGTGCAGGTAGACCTGAAAGATGTTTTGAGTCCACTAAATGACCTCTCTGATGAACAAGTGGTGATATATAGGAAGCATGCGAAGAATAGAAAGCAAAACTTTAATGTTAAGAAACATGGATGAAGCAGCTAGCTAAGTGCTATTGGTAAGACGGTACTGCCATGCTGCTGTTGCTGCCACTTCATCTAATGCAGCTCACTCAAGATACGGGAAGGTGATTGGAGGAAGATTCATGCATTTCAGCAAGCTCTGTAATTCTCTTTTTCACATCTTCCACAGACATGGAAGTAATCACTGAAGGTACCACTGTAAGTGCAGTATTTCGATGCTTACTAGACGAGTATTTAACTCGGTAAGAATGTGATCCAGTATTGGAATTGAAATAGATCGACATTAGTACGCTGATGAATTATCGCTTGGTATATTCAAATGGTGACATCACCGGTTTCAGATTCTTGGTGTAGATGACAATAGTACATTCCGACACATCTCAGCTGTGGTGAGTGTCGATATCTTCTCTAACGTTCTGTAGAGCAATCTTACAATGTTGATTTCAGTTGGTGTCACAATTATGTCTTTTGCCTCAGCTTGTAAGTTTGAGGTCAAACCTTTAGGAACTCAGTAGTAGCGATGCAAGCAAGTGAATTTTCTGTGATAGCATCTGACCCAGACCATCATGACTAGCCATTTCCATACAGGCACATATGGATGGATGTAAAGTTTGGAATAACTCTACAGCATGCATGACAAAGTTTGTGAGCTTATTTATAGCTCAGTGCTATCGATTGCCCTGTCAAGAGCAAACTTCGGATGGACAGAAACTTTTCAACATAAGCTATATAGGCACTTGTAGAGACTTTAACCACAGATGAATTCAGGCAGTGTGAAGCACAGTGGGTATAAAGGCCAAGAGATACTAGTGATAATTGCTGCTGCTCTCCTAGCAACCAACACCTGCCATATTGCCAGCCCCATCATATGTTTGACCTCCCAATTTTGAAATATCAAGACCACAATCTCGATACTGAAGTTTAAGAAAGCCCACAAGTTTCCATGGTTAGTCTCATCATTCTTCTCAAGATCAATAACCATTACCACAAAGGACAATATTCTGTCTGCTACCGACTGTGATGGTCTTGATAATTGAGCTTAGTTTTAGCCAATTGGTTGCAATAATATATCAATCACAGCTTTATTATCTTATGGCCAACACATATTTGTTCACCCTTCATGACTCGGATAAGTTGCTCTGCTCATACCACTGTGGTGATATGGTAGTTTCTTATCACCACATACACAGAACATTCTGACACCATATAAATGCTAATAAGTGGCCAATAAGTGTCCAGCTGTAAGAAGGGGGGAGGGAAAGGGACCAAAAATCATTCATCCGCTCACCCCATTCAACAGGTCTTTCTCCTCTCCCTCCACTCTCCATATATAACACTCACACACCTTCCATCACTGCATCACTTACACCCGCCACACCTTTCCCTAACAGCAATGCTGCCTTTCCATCCTTACCCACTCTTCCATATTCATCCAGTCACTGTCTGGTCCCTACAATTCTGTGCACCTCATCCACCAACCAGCCAATTCAATTCATATCACCAACAAATGCCCCACATCTTCCCCTGCTCCACTATCACACATGATACATCTCCCATCCCTAATTATCCCACATCTTTCCTCTAACAACCCAGCTGACACAGTCCTCAGTCTAAAAATGACTTCATCTCTTCCCTTCTCTCCTCCAGCTTCCTCCACCACACATCTCCCTGTAAGTGATAAGGACACTGAAGTAGAGGCCTGGAAGGCAACTGCTGCAGAAATTTAATACTCATTTTGACAGCTATGATTTTTTATAATTGTGCGAGGTATTAGCGATTAGTACTTATAATAGTGATGGCTTATCTAAACAGAATCTAGAGGCTAACAGAACAATAAAAATATGCTATTTAGACTGAGCACTGCATCAGTGGGTTGTTAGAGGATAAGAAGTGATGTGGAATAATTAGAGATGAGACATGAATGGAGTGTGAGTGGAGCGGTAAGATGTGGGACATTTCTTGGTGATGTGCGGGGAATTTGAGAGGGATCGGCTGGTACTGGGGGTGAGGTGCACAGAATTGTAGTGGCTGGACAGTACTGGATGAGTATAGAAGAGTGGGTAAGGATGGAAAGGTGGCATTGCTGTTGGGGAAGGGTGAGGAGGGAGGAAGTGATACAGTGATGGAGGTGGTGGGTGAGTGTGTTGTGTATTATGGGGAAATGGTGACAGAGGAGAAAGGAACTGTTGTATGGTGAGCTAGTGAATGATATTTATTCCCCTTCCCTCCCCTTGAACATCTGGACACTCTTAGCTATTCATATTATTATTAATTAAGTACTGTTAACAATACAGACTGTTATTAGTGTTAGTTACTGTTACATAGTCACGTGGTAACAGGCTCAGCAGTATCAATGATTATGATGGGGTGGAGTAGTACCTCCAGATTTTTTTTTATCCACTGGAGTGATGACCAATTGGCGAGTGAAGAGCCTCAGTGGGGAGTTGGATAGAAAACTTCCATATTGCTGTGCATGGCATATCTAGCTATATATGTATCACTTACTTTCAGCTGGCATAAAATACTTTAAGGTTTCTCTTTAAATTCTTTTTTACCAACAGTTTCGACCAAAATACTTCAGTCTTTATCCGGAAGAAAACTATGCAACGCACACTCACTGGCAACGTGTTTCACAAGCAGTGATTCGTGAAGTAGTGAAGATGGGCGCGGTTTCATTTCAATTTCACTTCATCATTAGGCTTCCATTACTTTCAGCTCTGATGTTTAGGATGAGGTTTGACTGCAGTCATGTATTGCTGCAGCTAGTATTGAACAAGATAGTGTAGCGTTCAACATAGGAGGTCAAGGGTCATATAGGATATGTTCGATCGCAATATATAATAACAAGTTTTGTCTCGAGTGGTTCTGTCAATTATTCCTTGTTGGATTTTGTTTGTTAGCTCCCTACGAGGTAGCTACACTGGTGACCCCGACGTTCAGCACACTCTCTCCCAACACTGGCCTCCAGTTCTTCTCAACTGCAGTTAGTACAGTGTTGTGAAAGTTAACTCCAAATAACGCCCCGGCGTACTGAAACAAACCTCTACCCAGCATGGACCCTGCCGACATCACTGCCATCGCTCAACGGGTTATTGCTCTCCAAACAGCGGCAACCCCTGCAGTGGGTGCCGTGGGTGATATCGCTGGAGTAGTCCAAGCAGTAACAGTCAAGATACCAACCTTTTGGCCCACCCGCCCTGAAGTGTGGTTCTCCCTCCTAGAGTCACAGTTTGTCACCAAGAACATCATAGCTGATGATACCAAATACCACCATGTGGTGCAAGGGCTGGACAAGACAACAGCCGAAGAAATCTCGGCCTTCCTCCTAAATCCACCTGTCAGAGGCAAGTTTGACGCATTAAAGATGCTACTCATCAGCACCTTTGGCCTCACTCAAGCTGACAAAGATACTTCTCTCCTTGCCATCTCAGGTCTGGGTGACCGCAAACCATCGGGCCTCCTCCGGTACATGAACTCACTGACTACAGCTGACGACCAGAAGTCCACAGTCTACCGCGCCCTCTTCCTGCGGCAGCTACCAGAGTCTGTTCGGGTCGTACTTGCCCGAGACCCCCCAACCAACATAACTGACCTCGCCAAAGCCGCTGATGACGTCCTTGCAGCCCAATCCCCGGCCTATGGTATCGCGGTGGTCTCGCCAGGTAACAGGGACAGACGCACACATCCGCCTATAGGTAGGACAGGCACACGCTGTTATTACCACGCCAAGTTTGGGGAGAAAGCACGCAAATGTGGTGAAACCTCATCTGCGGCACTATGTGACATGGCCCACCTTATCCCGAGGTCGGGAAATGCCACCGCCGGCCGCTAGCCGTCGTAGCGGTCGGCCATCATCATCAAGACGGAAGCAACACAATGTCTGTCTGGGACCGTAAAACTGGCAGACACTTCCTCATCGACACAGGTGCAGATGAGTCGGTGTTTCCTGTTTCCCCCACTGATCGACAACATCGTGAAACAACCCAACCGCTCGCCGCAGCAAACGACTCTAAAATCTCAACCTGGGGCCAAAGAAGTATTACAGTCAATCTGGGATCCCGCTCCTTCGTGCAATCATTCCACATTGCAGATGTACGCCAACCTATTCTGGGCGCAGACTTTCTCGTCTCTAACAACCTCGCAGTCGACCTCCGAGGACGTCGCCTTATCGATCTCTACTCTTATTCCGTCATCCCAACCACAGCCTCGTTGGCATCAGACGTGCGCGGCATCCACCGAGTCAGGACAGATGACAGTGACATGGCCTCCATTCTCAATGAGTTTCCCGAACTACTAGTTCCACGCTTTCGTTCCTCTGACGAAAACTTGCACGGCGTAGAGCACCATCTGACCACCAAGGGACCCCCTGTTTTCGCTCGGGTACGCCGCCTCCATGATGAGAAACTAGCCGTAGCCAAGACTGAGTTCAAGAAGATGGAAGACTTGGGCATTATCCGGAGATCGAACTCTCCCTGGTCATCTCCTCTACATATCACACCCAAACCAGGCGGTGGCTGGCGACCATGTGGCGATTTCAGGCACCTCAACGCGGCCACCACAGATGACCGCTATCCCATACCTCACATTGGCGACTTTAACGGAAATCTACACGACAAGACTATTTTCTCCAAAATTGACTTGGCTCGAGGGTACCACCAAATTCCGATGGCAGAGTCAGACATTTGCAAAACAGCCATCATTACTCCCTTCGGCCTGTGGGAATTTCTCCGTATGCCATTCGGACTCAAGAACGCCGCTCAAACATTCCAACGACTCATGGACACCATACTCCGAGGCATCCCCTGCGTCTTCATCTACCTGGACGACATCCTCGTGAGCAGCAGCACCCGAACGGAACATGCAAACGACCTTCGCAAAGTCTTCAAAGCCTTGTCGGATAGTGGGATGGTTGTCCAAAGACAAAAGTGTGTCTTCGGTGTCGCCCAGATAGACTTCCTTGGCCACCATGTTACCACAACCGGTATCAAACCACTACCGGAACGAGTCTCAGCAGTCCGCGAGTTCCCAGCCCCGAATACCAAGAAAAGTCTCCAGATGTTCCTCGGAATGGTTAACTTCTACCACCGATTCTTGCCTGGACTTGCCGGCCACCTTCATCCTCTGCATGAAGCCTGCAAAAGAAGGGGTCAAGCAATTACCTGGTCAGACAACTGTCAGATTGCCTTTGACATGGCCAAGTCCGCCCTTGCCTCTGCGGCCCTCCTTGAGCACCCCATCAATGGCGGCAAACTCGCCATTACTGTAGACGCTTCAGATTTTGCTGTTGGTGGTTCCCTGGACCAGTTCCGCGAGGGTTCCTGGCACCCGCTTGCTTTCTTCAGCAAGAAACTTACCACAGCTGAACAAAAGTACGCCACTTTCGACAGAGAACTCCTCGCACTGTATCTGGGCATCAAGCAGTTTCGCCACTATGTCGAAGGCCGATCATTCACAGCCTTCACAGATCACAAGCCCCTTGTTGGGGCAATGTCAAATGCTGTAGACCGCTCCCCTCGCCAAACAAGGCATCTCTCGTTCGTGGCAGAGTTCACAAACGACGTGCAACATGTGTCAGGTCGAAACAACGTGGTAGCCGATGCCCTGTCCAGAGCCCCTACCATCGCTGCAATGTTCTCACCAGACATTAACTACCGACAACTGGCCGCTGACCAAACCACCTCGGATGAGATCCATGCCTATCGCACAGCAATCACCAGCCTCCGGCTAGAGGACGTACCCTTCCAGGACTTCACTGTGCTGTGTGATATCTCCACTGGTCATACACGGCCACTTGTGCCACGCGAGTGGAGACGGCGCATCTTTGACACCATCCATGGACTCTCACACGCTGGCAGCCGCCCCACACTCAGAGCTATCTCACGTCGGTTTGTCTGGCACAAGATGAAGACCGATGTCCGCAGCTGGTGCCGAACATGCCACCCCTGTCAGGCTTCCAAAGTGCAACGACATGTCCATGCCCCTCTGCAGCCTCGTCCACCGCCAGAACGGCGCTTTGGATCTCTCCATGTAGACATTGTTGGCCCACTGCCCGAATCTGAGTGTATGACATACCTCTTTACCGTTATCGACCGTTACACTCGGTGGACAGAAGCAATTCCCATGGCAGGATGCACTGCGGAGACGTGCATCAAAGGCTTCCTGCGAAACTGGATAGCTCGCTTTGGGGTTCCTGGGGACCTCACCTCAGACAGAGGCCCACAGTTCACCTCGGAATTGTGGTCGGAACTCAACAGACTGCTTGGAATTTCGGCCAACAATACCACAGCTTACCACCCCCAGGCGAATGGTCTAGTCGAACGAATGCACAGGCAATTAAAAGCTTCCCTCAAGGCTCGCCTCACAGGACCCAAGTGGATGGATGAATTGCCAATGGTGTTGCTGGGCATACGAACCGCCTGGCGTGAGGATGCTGAGTGCTCCCCAGCTGACCTTGTGTACGGCACCGCTCTCCACCTGCCTGGGGAATTTTTCAGCGCCCCAAGGGCGACCGACCTGCAATCTGGTTTCCTCCGCGAGCTTCAGACTTCCATGCACACTGCCCTACCTCCTCCTCCACAATACCATGGCACCCGACCAACTCACATCCCTATAGACCTTGGGCACACGGGCTTCGTCTACATGCGCCATGGTGCCCATCGTAACCCCCTCCAACGCCCTTATGCTGGGCCCTACCCAGTTCTGGAACGGAATGAGAAACACTTTCTCATTAATCGAGATGGCAAAGTAGAGAGAGTTACAGTTGATCGCCTCAAAACTGCCTACCCGTCCCCTATGGAACCACAAAGTGCCACAGCTCCTCCACCAACAACTACAGTGGAAACTCGGCCAGCACCTCCGGATACGGCTCCATCTCTCCATACACGAAGTGGACGTGAGATTCTCCCTCCGGACAGACTGAACCTGCGAACTTGGTAATGTTATAATACACAAACTGATTATTGTTGTATTTTACATTGCTAGGGGGGGCCATGTAGCGTTCAACATAGGAGGTCAAGGGTCATATAGGATATGTTCGATCGCAATATATAATAACAACAAGTTTTGTCTCGAGTGGTTCTGTCAATTATTCCTTGTTGGATTTTGTTTGTTAGCTCCCTACGAGGTAGCTACAATAGCATCTATCATGATCTATGACATAGTGATACCGGTAGCTCCAGCCCTACATCTCGAAACGCAGTGCAATGTAGATGTGCGCAGCGCTTCCTTTTCCTACGAGCAACTCTAGTATTAGCAAGTACTAGTTGCCATTGTCCCTCCTAATGAATGTTTACAAGCATAAACAAACCAAAACTCGTTGGCTCTATCGGTTTTCCACACAATATATTGGGTGGTGTTGGTTCCAGCATGTGACTTCTCAAGTTCTCCCCTTCTGGAAGTATCCTCATTCCTTCTGGTCTCCAACCTCCTCATTGTTTCCAGTGCACACTTTCTCACAGCTGCAGTCTTATACAACTGATAATTTCATGGTATCTAATTTATGTTTGACCCTGGTAAGCTATCTTAATGTTAAGCCCAATTTCAAACATTTCTGACATTAAATTTTCCACACACACATCTGACATATCACTAAGAAGCATAAAACATCACAGATCAGTATTGTATTGCCTTCAGCTATGCTAAGGACAATGGCAAGGGCAATGTAATCTGACAATCCTAGAATTAAAATAAATTATCTCTCGGATTTCTCGATCACACCTTCACTCAACACTCAATGCTTTCTACTAGTTATATACTACACAGAGCCAAAGAGAGAGAAAGGGGGCAGAGGGAATACTCACTACTACAACTTAATTCAGGAATTATTTCATGAGCAATTTAACCATCCTTCCCCTCCAACCCCCATTCTAACTCCCCAAATAGTTCTCCACCCCCGTCCACATCATCAAGAACTAGTCAGTAAGTTCAGGTCACCTCTATCAAAAACTTTCATCTGGACCTACCATGTCCTTCATTATTTTCTTATCT
This sequence comes from Cladorhizidae sp. MBARI D1340-BT2, assembly GCA_028752905.1. Taxonomy (NCBI): domain Eukaryota; kingdom Metazoa; phylum Porifera; class Demospongiae; order Poecilosclerida; family Cladorhizidae; species Cladorhizidae sp. MBARI D1340-BT2. Next base: position 47,486,237 of record JAQNBH010000004.1, read on the forward strand.
GATTTTGTCTTACACTCATGTATATATAGGTGTGGATAGATCATGAAAATAGGCAAAGCCCCTCCCCCCCCCAAATTTCAATCCAGATAATATTATGTGAAACAAACTCATTTCATATCTTGGCTACTCTTCTCTATGGACAGGTTTTAATCTGCCTCGAGTCATTTGTCAGGACCCACTGGACCAACATGAGAGAGGGGAGGAGAGAGAAGGAGGAGAGACCTAGAGAGAGAGACAGAGAAGAGCCAAGACAAAGAGAATTTACACATACTGGTATAAACCATGTGCATGTTTCAGTACATATTCACCTATTCCCTTTATTCATGCCAACACCATCATTATGTCCTTATATAGTAATCCTTACTATAAGCTTAGGTGGACTGATCCAATTGGTCATATATTACAGCTGATATGGTAAAGGCAGAACCAAAGGGGGACAGACTATTTAAAGCCACCCCCTGAGTAGTGATGCAGATATCCTATTTTCTTGACATAAGATAAGTTGTTTAATCTCTAACCGAGTCTACCTTGTCTTGAGGGTATCTCTGGTGGCAGCTTATTAACTGGTGGATCGGAGACCTAATCCAGTCCCGCCCCGACATCATTGTTGTATATAAGATAGTGTAGTGCACTGAAACATCTTTTACTAGTTGCTGGTGAAATCAATATAAGTTTATTGATCTAGAAAAATCTCTGTTGAAGACTTTTTGTAACTGAGCAACAAGTCAAGTTCTCTAAGATGCTTTTCTAGCTGGAAAATGTGTTATCAGAGTTTGAAAATAAAGTGCCAAAGTTTTGCTGCGCAACAGGAGGCAGTATACATTATTGAAGCAATGCCAAAAAGCTACAAACATTTAAGTGAAATGCTTAATACTACCCATGCTAAATGAAATCTGAGAATAGCTACATCTCGAGTACCATTCGCTACCTTGGTCGGCAGGGTCTGGCAATACATGGTAAGCACAAGAGCGACTCTTCCAAAGGAATTTAGAGGAGAGTTATCATTCAGCTTCTAAAGGTTCATGCTGAAGAAGCCCTAACTTAATCAAGTGGGTGGAAAAGAATCAGTTTATGAGTCCAAGTTTTCAAAAAAAAAAAAAAATGTCTCTGCAAATAGTTTGTGAAATCGCTCAGGTTATATCTGGAACATAATGGTGGATGAAACCACAGGCTTAACAAACATTGAATAAATGGTAGTCTGTTTATGTGAATGATGATTTACAAGTTCATGAGCAGGTAATAAGGCTATACAGTATGGATCAACATCAGCAGAAAGTATTGGCATAACTACCAAGGATATTCTTCTTCTTGTGAAACTCAGTTAAAGATAGCCATGGACAGTGCTATGATGTTTAACTGAAGTGAGAAGTGACACTCTTGGCTGTTACTTTCAACTTTAGTGATAGTTTTATCTGGGGGAGGGTTGTTCTATCTAACATTTCAGCACCTCCCTCCATCCCAAAGGAAAAAACAACAACTTTCCTACATCCCACAGGCACACTTGACGGTCCAGACCTCCCAACCGTTAGCCTTTTCAAGATTCTGTCCAGGGGTCCAGGGATTTGCTACATTTGTCCAGGGATTCTCACCCCATAATGATCAAGGTCCAATATATATACATATTTCCGTAAAAATGAGTCCCATATTAATGATCAAGGTCTTCTTTCTGCTGGACTGCAACTACTTGCAGAAGTTTAAGAAAAACTACCACGCAGTCTCAGTCAGAATAATTTGAGGGTCTGGCAGTGACTAACCTTGCATTTTTCATTAGCTAGTAAGTATATAGTACATGTAGCTAGCTTAGTTTCAAATTTTATGTACTCAGTAGCTATAATATACAGTACACTGTTTGTGGGAGGGGGGTGTCCAGGGAAATGACTCGTTGTCCAGAGAAAATTGGTCATATGTCCAGGGATTTAATTTGCCTAGGTTGGGAGGTCTTGACCTCGTCCTAGACTCCGTCGCTAAGTAGCCCCATCACTACGCTACTAGTTTGATAAGGATCTGGCAAAGGTGCACATGCGTATTGGCCCAATCTGGCCGCTGTGGTTGGCCGATCGTCCACGTTCACAAAAAAAGTCACGTGTATCAGCGGTTTGGACCATGCTCTATTCCAAAATGGCGGGTTATTAGAGAAGACGGTTCAGTTGAGACAGGGCTGTTTAGGTGAAGGGAAGTGAAGTTTTAGGAATTCACGCTGACAGTTGGTAAGCTTTACACAATGTCTGATGAGGAAAGAAGAAAAGTAAGGCTTTTTGTTAGTTGTACGTCAAATAATTGAGCTAATATTTTGTTGAAGTACTGATGTTGAAGTCACTGTACGTTTCTCTTTGTAACATTTAGGGAAGTAGCCCAGAAAATGGGTCTTTTAATTGGCCAGAACAAAATATTTCTCCAAGGGGAAGAAGGTCCTGTCCCGTTCAAGGTTTTTTCTGAAATAGTTTTCATTGCACTGCTTTTCATGTCTCTTTCGTGTATTGTAGGTCATTTTCAAGGAGCCGTTCAAGACCATACTCAAGGTCGCGTAGCCCTTCTCAAAGACAGAAACGGAGGAGCATAAACTCTTATTCTCGTTCTCGTTCCTGGTCGAGACGAAGAAGAAAGTCCTATTCTCGCTCCTATTCCAGGTCGAGAAGTAGGTCGTATTCACCAAGACGCCGATATAAAGGAAATGGTAGGTCACGGAGTGTTTCGCCGCTGTCAGACAGGAAACGTCACCAAGGGGACCGTGTAAGTTACAAGCAGAAGTGGAGATTTAATGGTGGCATGTGATGATTTTGATCTTTATTTCTGACACCTCTTGTTTGAGCGCTGCTATGAGCATAGTATCACAATCTGATGTCACCTCTTATCATTTATTTCCTAATATTGTGCTTATTCTTTATTAAATTTAGCGTTAATTTTGGTCATTTCTGTTTTGCAGTACAATCCAAAGGAGTCATGTGTCTACCATGAAGGAGGCGTGACAGACATCCTACCATGAAGGAAGGCATGGCAGACATCTAGCATGTGAAGGAGGGTGTGGAAGACATCCTACCATGAAGGAGGTGTTGCAGACATCCTACAATGAAGGAGGTGTGGCAGACATCCTACCATGAAGGAGGTGTGGCAGATATCCTACCGTGAAGGAGGCGAGGCAGACATCCTACCGTGAAGGGGCATGGCAGGCATCCTACCATGGAGGTGCGACAGACATCCTACCATGAAGGAGGCATGGCAGACATCCTATCATGTGAAGGAGGCGTGGCATACATCCTACCATGAAGGAGGTGTGGCATACATCCTACCATGAAGGAGGCGTGGCATACATCCTACTGTGAAGGAGGCGAGGTAGACATCCTACCGTGAAGGAGGTGTGGCAGACATCCTACCGTGAAGGAGGCAAAAAGAATGGCAACAAGAAGCTACCCATGTAGATCAGAGGACCTTTATAGCCATGTACACCAAAGTCCGTTTCATTATATTTGGTGCACATGAATTTAAATGGTAAGGATCATCAACTGCATGAATTTACTCTCAATATGTTGGTCCCTGTGGGTGCGTCATTGACTTACTTTGTACTTTTTTAATTTATTTTATGATGGCAATGTTTCTGCTTGTGTTTTGGGGTCTTTGCTTTTTGTCACCTAGTTGGGGTGTGTGGAAGATTAATTTTTGTGTGTGGTTTTTTTGTTATAGCACAATACATTATTTGCATAATACATACCTTATCTCGTTATTATACTAAAATTGTATGAATAAGAAATTAGGAATAAAAAAATTACAATAATCTACACTCCAAACACTTCCAGTCTCAAGTCCATCGTAGACCTGACTTCACTGATGTGCTGATAACATTTATGTAAACTTGACATGAAAATAAGGAAGCTAATTCAAAACTGCTTGCAAGAGCAGCTAATTCAAAACTGAAGTGAAAGCTTGTAGCTAAACACTACAATTCAGGGAGTGTCACTAGACAATCCTTCAACTGGTCCATATTCAGGGCTCCAATGATAGCACTTTTCTTGTCAGAACATAGAGGGGATGTGCAATTTTAGCAAAGTCCGGAACAAATCTAACGAGCAGCAAAGTCTAGAAACTGCTGTACTTTCATTGGGACAACATAGTAAACACACTAGGGTCAGGATGAATATAACAGAGCCTTTCGCAACCATTCAAACAGTGTTTGAGGTGCTCCTAAGGTCTTGGACATAATAATCACAGATTCATTAGTGCCATATATACCCAAGAGGTTGAAACATATCCTGAAGCTTAACAGTGGGGATTTGTATGATTCCAAGAAATCGCCATCAGCTTGTACTTACAAGAATTGGCCCTTGAGGCTGGGGATATCACGTGAGCTACTGGGAGTATAATTATATCCTCCCAGGCTCCCTATTAGCTCTAGAAATGCTAAACCCCAAGGCAGGTAAGGATTCACCCAGCAAGCACTCACTGTTGTGCTGGGCTGATGTTGACTCACCATCAGCCTCAATGATGTTCCTTAGCTGAGCCATGATGATTAACTCTTGTGTATATACCAGGCACAAGTCCTCGATGAACTATGTCTCCTGCATCTTGCGGTGAAACTTCAATCCACGCAACTCCACAACCTCCATTGACTTAAACTTACTCGTCATTGCAATCTTTTCTCAGTCTTAGTCAGTTTGCTCGAAGGGCTGTCTTCTCTAACAACAAACCACTGAGCTGGGCTCCAACCAACTAACTTAACCCTATTCTTAAAATGTTCAAGTCACCTCTCAAAGTTATCTACATCGGCCAGCATGCCTTCACCAATAAAGGCCTTTAGAGGAGGTAGATGCTGTGCTGTAGTATCTGCAGAAAAAGCTTCTGTCTGGGCCATTAATATCTTGTCCAGCCCTCTATTTCTGTAGTGGCTGCACTTAGCTCTCTTGTGATGATGAGTTCCTCATAGTAGTGCAAGGGTGCAGCCCCAAGATGAGGAGGGGGGGGGGGGAATTAGTAATTACGATGTCACCAATGACTAACAAGGGTTAGAGAATATGCTCTCTCAAAGCAGTAACAAAATTCACTACAAATGAACAAGAACTTGCACTCAACACATAATGTGGAAAATAAATGATCAGCTATTACGCGAAGAAAATGACCATGATGACAGGTTCAGTGGCTACAGCAGTAGCATCCTGCATGGGTGATGCCGTGAGAGTTCATCTATCACTAATAAAATATCTATTTCAATGTCAGGATGGGGATGAAGCATAGATAGTGCAGGTAGACCTGAAAGATGTTTTGAGTCCACTAAATGACCTCTCTGATGAACAAGTGGTGATATATAGGAAGCATGCGAAGAATAGAAAGCAAAACTTTAATGTTAAGAAACATGGATGAAGCAGCTAGCTAAGTGCTATTGGTAAGACGGTACTGCCATGCTGCTGTTGCTGCCACTTCATCTAATGCAGCTCACTCAAGATACGGGAAGGTGATTGGAGGAAGATTCATGCATTTCAGCAAGCTCTGTAATTCTCTTTTTCACATCTTCCACAGACATGGAAGTAATCACTGAAGGTACCACTGTAAGTGCAGTATTTCGATGCTTACTAGACGAGTATTTAACTCGGTAAGAATGTGATCCAGTATTGGAATTGAAATAGATCGACATTAGTACGCTGATGAATTATCGCTTGGTATATTCAAATGGTGACATCACCGGTTTCAGATTCTTGGTGTAGATGACAATAGTACATTCCGACACATCTCAGCTGTGGTGAGTGTCGATATCTTCTCTAACGTTCTGTAGAGCAATCTTACAATGTTGATTTCAGTTGGTGTCACAATTATGTCTTTTGCCTCAGCTTGTAAGTTTGAGGTCAAACCTTTAGGAACTCAGTAGTAGCGATGCAAGCAAGTGAATTTTCTGTGATAGCATCTGACCCAGACCATCATGACTAGCCATTTCCATACAGGCACATATGGATGGATGTAAAGTTTGGAATAACTCTACAGCATGCATGACAAAGTTTGTGAGCTTATTTATAGCTCAGTGCTATCGATTGCCCTGTCAAGAGCAAACTTCGGATGGACAGAAACTTTTCAACATAAGCTATATAGGCACTTGTAGAGACTTTAACCACAGATGAATTCAGGCAGTGTGAAGCACAGTGGGTATAAAGGCCAAGAGATACTAGTGATAATTGCTGCTGCTCTCCTAGCAACCAACACCTGCCATATTGCCAGCCCCATCATATGTTTGACCTCCCAATTTTGAAATATCAAGACCACAATCTCGATACTGAAGTTTAAGAAAGCCCACAAGTTTCCATGGTTAGTCTCATCATTCTTCTCAAGATCAATAACCATTACCACAAAGGACAATATTCTGTCTGCTACCGACTGTGATGGTCTTGATAATTGAGCTTAGTTTTAGCCAATTGGTTGCAATAATATATCAATCACAGCTTTATTATCTTATGGCCAACACATATTTGTTCACCCTTCATGACTCGGATAAGTTGCTCTGCTCATACCACTGTGGTGATATGGTAGTTTCTTATCACCACATACACAGAACATTCTGACACCATATAAATGCTAATAAGTGGCCAATAAGTGTCCAGCTGTAAGAAGGGGGGAGGGAAAGGGACCAAAAATCATTCATCCGCTCACCCCATTCAACAGGTCTTTCTCCTCTCCCTCCACTCTCCATATATAACACTCACACACCTTCCATCACTGCATCACTTACTCTCTCCACACCTTTCCCCAACAGCAATGCCACCTTTCCATCCTTACCCACTCTTCCATCATCCAGTCACTGTCTGGTCCCTACAATTCCGTGCACCTCATCCACCAACCAGCCGATTCAATTCACATCACTAACAAATGCCCCACATCTTCCCCTGCTCCACTATCACACATGATACATCTCCCATCCCTAACTATCCCACATCTTTCTTATCCTCTAACAACCCAGCTGACACAGTCCTCAGTCTAAAAATGACTTCATCTCTTCCCTTCTCTCCTCCAGCTTCCTCCACCACACATCTCCCTGTAAGTGATAAGGACACTGAAGTAGAGGCCTGGAAGGCAACTGCTGCAGAAATTTAATACTCATTTTGACAGCTATGATTTTTTATAATTGTGCGAGGTATTAGCGATTAGTAAAAGTTTGTTTTTTTAGCTAAAGAAAGGTAAGGGGAGGGCTGGAGCTCAGAGCTGCCTCCTGGGCATATTCAATGCTGAATGAGCATGTATTTGAACTGTCCAGCTGAGATCTAGAGACGTTTGCTGTGCCCATGCTCAGTTTTGACCACCAAGCATAGACCTTCAAAAGATAGCGGCTACTTAGTTCAAGATCTTACACAACTACTACCACTAGCTCTGAGGTAACTACTTGTCTAGTTAGTAAACTTGAAATCTAGTGAATGCCCTCTCCCCTTCCCCCCCCCCCCCCCCCCCCCCTAAAAACAACAACAAAACAACAGGCCAACAAATGCTCACAACTCAAGATTTTTATTAAATGAAAAAATGTCAAGAGAGTTCTGCAAACAAATTTTGCCAATCAAGTAAGTTCTGTTGTATAAATATCATCTTCAAGGATTGTTTATATGTACTTATAATAGTGATGGCTTATCTAGAGGCTAACAGAATCTAGAGGCTAACAGAACAATAAAAATATGCTATTTAGACTGAGCACTGCATCAGTGGGTTGTTAGAGGATAAGAAGTGATGTGGAATAATTAGAGATGAGACATGAATGGAGTGTGAGTGGAGCGGTAAGATGTGGGACATTTCTTGGTGATGTGCGGGGAATTTGAGAGGGATCGGCTGGTACTGGGGATGAGGTGCACAGAATTGTAGTGGCTGGACAGTACTGGATGAGTATAGAAGAGTGGGTAAGGATGGAAAGGTGGCATTGCTGTTGGGGAAAGGTGAGGAGGGAGTAAGTGATACAGTGATGGAGGTGGTGGGTGAGTGTGTTGTGTATTATGGGGAAATTGTGACAGAGGAGAAAGGAACTGTTGTATGGTGAGCTAGTGAATGATATTTAGTCCCCTTCCCTCCCCTTGAACATCTGGACATTCTTAGCTATTCATATTATTATTAATTAAGTACTGTTAACAATACAGACTGTTATTAGTGTTAGTTACTGTTACATAGTCACGTGGTAACAGGCTCAGCAGTATCAATGATTATGATGGGGTGGAGTAGTACCTCCAGATTTTTTTTTATCCACTGGAGTGATGACCAATTGGCGAGTGAAGAGCCTCAGTGGGGAGTTGGATAGAAAACTTCCATATTGCTGTGCATGGCATATCTAGCTATATATGTATCGCGTACTTTCAGCTGGCATAAAATACTTTAAGGTTTCTCTTTAAATTCTTTTTTACCAACAGTTTCGACCAAAATACTTCAGTCTTTATCCGGAAGAAAACTATGCAACGCACACTCACTGGCAACGTGTTTCACAAGCAGTGATTCGTGAAGTAGTGAAGATGGGTGCGGTTTCATTTCAATTTCACTTCATCATTAGGCTTCCATTACTTTCAGCTCTGATGTTTAGGATGAGGTTTGACTGCAGTCATGTATTGCTGCAGCTAGTATTGAACAAGATAGCATCTATCATGATCTATGACATAGTGATACCGGTAGCTCCAGCCCTACATCTCGAAACGCAGTGCAATGTAGATGTGCGCAGCGCTTCCTTTTCCTACGAGCAACTCTAGTATTAGCAAGTACTAGTTGCTATTGCCCCTAATGAATGTTTACAAGCATAAACAAACCAAAACTCGTTGGCTCTATCGGTTTTCCACACAATATATTGGGTGGTGTTGGTTCCAGCATGTGACTTCTCAAGTTCTCCCCTTCTGGAAGTATCTTCATTCCTTCTGGTCTCCAACCTCCTCATTGTTTCCAGTGCACACTTTCTCACAGCTGCAGTCTTATACAACTGATAATTTCATGGTATCTAATTTATGTTTGACCCTGGTAAGCTATCTTAATGTTTTCAAACATTTCTGACATTAAATTTTCCACACACACATGACATATCACTAAGAAGCATAAAACATCACAGATCAGTATTGTATTGCCTTCAGCTATGCTAAGGACAATGGCAAGGGCAATGTAATCTGACAATCCTAGAATTAAAATAAATTCTCTCTCGGATTTCTCGATCACACCTTCACTCAACACTCAATGCTTTCTACTATATAGTAATTATTGATATATACTACACAGAGCCAAAGAGAGAGAAAGGGGGCAGAGGGAATACTCACTACTACAACTTAATTCAGGAATTATTTCATGAGCAGTTTAACCATCTTCCCCTCCAACCCCCATTCTAACTCCCCAAATAGTTCTCCACCCCCGTCCACATCATCAAGAACTAGTCAGTAAGTTCAGGTCACCTCTATCAAAAACTTTCATCTGGACCTACCATGTCCTTCATTATTTTCTTATCTGATTTTGTCTTACACTCATGTATATATATATAGGTGTGGATACATCATGAAAATAGGCAAAGCCCCTCCCCCCCCAAATTTCAATCCAGATAATATTATGTGAAACAAACTCATTTCATATCTCGGCTACTCTTCTCTATGGACAGGTTTTAATCTGCCTCGAGTCATTTGTCAGGACCCACTGGACCAACATGAGAGAGGGGAGGAGAGAGAAGGAGGAGAGACCTAGAGAGAGAGACAGAGAAGAGCCAAGACAAAGAGAATTTACACATACTGGTATAAACCATGTGCATGTTTCAGTACATATTCACCTATTCCCTTTATTCATGCCAACACCATCATTATGTCCTTATATAGTAGTCCTTACTATAAGCTTAGGTGGACTGATCCAATTGGTCATATATTACAGCTGATATGGTAAAGGTAGAACCAAAGGGGGACAGACTATTTAAAGCCACCCCCTGAGTAGTGATGCAGATATCCTATTTTCTTGACATAAGATAAGTTGTTTAATCTCTAACCGAGTCTACCTTGTCTTGAGGGTATCTCTGGTGGCAGCTTATTAACTGGTGGATCGGAGACCTAATCTAGTCCCGCCCCGACATCATTGTTGTATATAAGATAGTGTAGTGCACTGAAACATCTTTTACTAGTTGCTGGTGAAATCAATATAAGTTTATTGATCTAGAAAAATCTCTGTTGAAGACTTTTTGTAACTGAGCAACAAGTCAAGTTCTCTAAGATGCTTTTCTAGCTGGAAAATGTGTTATCAGAGTTTGAAAATAAAGTGCCAAAGTTTTGCTGCGCAACAGGAGGCAGTATATATTATTGAAGCAATGCCAAAAAGCTACAAACATTTAAGTGAAATGCTTAATACTACCCATGCTAAATGAAATCTGAGAATAGCTACATCTCGAGTACCATTCGCTACCTTGGTCGGCAGGGTCTGGCAATACATGGTAAGCACAAGAGCGACTCTTCCAAAGGAATTTAGAGGAGAGTTATCATTCAGCTTCTAAAGGTTCATGCTGAAGAAGCCCTAACTTAATCAAGTGGGTGGAAAAGAATCAGTTTATGAGTCCAAGTTTTCAAAATAAAATAAAAATGTCTCTGCAAATAGTTTGTGAAATCGCTCAGGTTATATCTGGAACATAATGGTGGATGAAACCACAGGCTTAACAAACATTGAATAAATGGTTGTCTGTTTATGTGAATGATGATTTACAAGTTCATGAGCAGGTAATAAGGCTATACAGTATGGATCAACATCAGCAGAAAGTATCGACATAACTACCAAGGATATTCTTCTTCTTGTGAAACTCAGTTAAAGATAGCCATGGACAGTGCTATGATGTTTAACTGAAGTGAGAAGTGACACTCTTGGCTGTTACTTTCAACTTTAGTGATAGTTTTATCTGGGGGAGGGTTGTTCTATCTAACATTTCAGCACCTCCCTCCATCCCAAAGGAAAAAACAACAACTTTCCTACATCCCACAGGCACACTTGACGGTCCAGACCTCCCAACCGTTAGCCTTTTCAAGATTCTGTCCAGGGGTCCAGGGATTTGCTACATTTGTCCAGGGATTCTCACCCCATAATGATCAAGTCCAATATATATACACATTTCCGTAAAAATGAGCCCCATATTAATGATCAAGGTCTTCTTTCTGCTGGACTGCAACTACTTGCAGAAGTTTAAGAAAAACTACCACGCAGTCTCAGTCAGAATAATTTGAGTCTGGCAGTGACTAACCTTGCATTTTTCATTAGCTAGTAAGTATATAGTACATGTAGCTAGCTTAGTTTCAAATTTTATGTACTCAGTAGCTATATTATACAGTACACTGTTTGTGGGGAGGGGGGTGTCCAGGGAAATGACTCGTTGTCCAGAGAAAATTGGTCATATGTCCAGGGATTTAATTTGCCTAGGTTGGGAGGTCTTGACCTCCCCCACCGTCCTAGACTCCGTCGCTAAGTAGCCCCATCACTACGCTACTAGTTTGATAAGGATCTGGCAAAGGTGCACATGCGTATTGGCCCAATCTGGCCGCTGTGGGTTGGCCGATCGTCATACCACCTTAGTCACGTTCACCAAAAAAGTCACGTGTATCAGCGGTTTGGACCATGCTCTATTCCAAAATGGCGGGTTATTAGAGAAGATGGTTCAGTTGAGACAGGGCTGTTTAGGTGAAGGGAAGTGAAGTTTTAGGAATTCACGCTGACAGTTGGAAAGCTTTACACAATGTCTGATGAGGAAAGAAGAAAAGTAAGGCTTTTTGTTAGTTGTACGTCAAATAATTGAGCTAATATTTTGTTGAAGTACTGATGTTGAAGTCACTGTACGTTTCTCTTTGTAACATTTAGGGAAGTAGCCCAGAAAATGGGTCTTTTAATGGGCCAGAACAAAATATTTCTCCAAGGGGAAGAAGGTCCCGTTCAAGGTTTTTTCTGAAATAGTTTTCATTGCACTGCTTTTCATGTCTCTTTCGTGTATTGTAGGTCATTTTCAAGGAGCCGTTCAAGATCATACTCGAGGTCGCGTAGCCCTTCTCAAAGACAGAAACGGAGGAGCATAAACTCTTATTCTCGTTCTCGTTCCAGGTCGAGACGAAGAAGAAAGTCCTATTCTCGCTCCTATTCCAGGTCGAGAAGTAGGTCGTATTCACCAAGACGCCGATATAAAGGAAATCGTAGGTCACGGAGTGTTTCGCCGCTGTCAGACAGGAAATGTCACCAAGGGGACCGTGTAAGTTACAAGCAGAAGTGGAGTTGGACGGCAGCAGCGTGCACACGCCTATCGCTGTGAATGTCAAATTTGCTATTTTTGTTTAGGAACTAGGGTGAACTGATAGGGACATAAGGACCAATGTCCCTGGTTCAATAGTAGGCTACTGTAATGATGTCCAGGACTTGGCTACTGTAATGATGGCCAGGACTAGGCTACTGTAATGATGGCCAGGACTAGGCTACTGTAATGATGGGCTACTGTAATGATGGCCAGGACTAGGCTACTGTAATGATGGCCAGGACTAGGCTACTGTAATGATGGCTAGGACTAGGCTACTGTAATGATGGCTAGGACTAGGCTACTGATGGCCAGGACTAGGCTACTGTAATGAATATTATAGGCCCAAGCATTTTTCCTTGTATTGACCTCCAATGAGACTCATACTCTCCGGATTTTAAATCTAACGTGTTTATCTGTTTCCTAACTCCTTCTTAGCATCCGATCTCTAAGTGCCTCTGCAGTATGGCGATGTCGGCGCAGGAGATGAGGAAAGAGGTATTGCTAAACCCCTCTATGTAGACACCCCTGAAATGGGGACACCCTCTGTATTCAGGACACCTAAAAAATTCGCCAATTTACAGATATCTTAAATAATTGTGATGCTTTCTCCCGCCTCCTCCCTCCCCATCTCATTATTTCCTCTCTCCCGCAATTCTCCACAGTTAGATGAGTTACATGAAGAGTTACGTGAAGTGGTAGGTGATTTACGAGAGAGATCAGAATTAGATGATTTACATGAAGTGGTAGGTGAGTTACAGGGAGAGATATCAGAATTAAACTGGCAGAATAGTCCGTAAGTATTGCATTTGTGGTAGTATGTGTGGTGTGTGTGACCTTTGTTACTGTATTATCTCTGTGATGGTTAGAAGGAGGGGTAGGAGTCGATCGGGTAGGAGTCGATCGGCTAGTCTCACTTCCAGTCTCGCTTCCAGTGAAGGAGCAGTGGCCTTGTAAGTGTGAATAAGTCTACATTACTTGTAAGTGATTGAATATTCACCTTATTTTTTAAAAGTAGGGTTAAAGAGAAAGTTCAGGAAGAAAGTGACTGGCCGAGGATGGAAGTTAAACCAAATATTATATATTCATTAGAACCAAAATATCAATGGCAATGGGACTCAGTGACTTCTGTTGACTTGGGGGGGAAAAAATATCCCTTCCACTACACTTGCGCTTCCTACCAACAATCATCTAATATGGCAATTAAAATATTCTATAACCATGAAATCATTTTAGTTGAATCCATTACTGTGAACGAAGATGTCAGCAAGAATGCTTTGGAACTTGCACAATATGGATCAGGAATAGTTGACTCTACTTTTCCAGATGCGACTCCTTCAGCCTGTTGTCCTGCAATCCTCCTATATGTGTTAAACAGATTGCATAGTTTGTATAAAACAGCAATTATACACGGATTCAACCAAAATAGCTTGGGGAAAAAATTCCTCGAAAGCCTAGGCGAATATGTCATGTTGTTGTGCTGCACAAACAAATTCTTAGCCGCTGGTGCTACTGCTTCTCATGGAATTTTGCAGCCTGGAGCCTTCAATGTCAAGTGGGACGGATACAAAAATGAAACACGAGTTGCTGATTTTGTTCTGTATGACAGCACAAGGAAAATCAATGTCATCGTCGCTGAGGTTGAAAGCTCCTCTCGTGTTCGCAATCAACATAACGAACAAATGTTAGGGTTGTGGAGATCGGGCCAAGTTTCAATGCTTGGGCTTGAACTCGTGAAGTATGCAGTCATTCCAAAAATCGCCTTGCTGCAAGATGGAAAAATTCAATTTTTTGTACTGTCTACATTGCAATTGAAGGACAAGAAGTGTGTGGAAAGACTGATAAAGCTATGTGCAGCCTTTATAACACATGTGAAGTATTATTGACACCAACTGAATGTGTATTTATTGTATACAAAAAAAAAATTGATTTAATTGTTTGTATGTGTGTGTGTGTGTTTAAAAAATTTTTTTTTTGTTGTAAATAGAGTGGTGGACATATGGAAGTACAGTTATAGGGATATCCCAATTAGTGAGGCCAGTTCGGAGCTATGCCCCTCTATTAATTGGAATGTCCCTATAACTGTACTTCCATATGTCCACCACTCTATTTTCACTTTGTCATGTGTAGCTCCATACATGCAGTAATAAATTATTAGGGTACATTGGTGAATGGGTGTGGCTCCTGTATGGAGGAGCACAAGACTCTATATACTAATATCTATATATTCACCAATTTACCATAATATTGTATTACCTTGGCATGTTCAGCTCCACACATGCAGTAATAAACTATTAGGATAAGTATGTGAATATTTAGATATTAGTTAGAGGTTGAAGACTATTTATAGTTCATTACATTATTCCATAACTCATTAATATTAAATAGTCTTCAACCTCTATATACCTCTAATAATTATACTAGACTTGTCCACGCATGATGGCCAAGTATACTAGACTTAATGTGAATTCTTGAAAGTATAAAATCAGGGATGGAGGAACTGGTCCGGCAGACCCGGCAATTGCCGGACCCTACCGAAGCGAAAAATGGGCTCAAGCTACAATAATAATGAACTTTGACCGAAGTCGTGCAGTTTTTTTATCATGGTTTTTAACATTTACAAAGAGGCACTGGATGAAATGAACCTATAAAATTGAGATTTCCAATGAATATGTTAGGGTAGATGGTCATGTAAAGTACATGCACAGCAAGTTCAAGCGTTTCGTTGGCCAAAATATATTTTTTTGACTGACTTTCACATGACATTATTCAATACATTATTCCATAACTCATTAATATATAATTTTGGGGGGAAAACTTGTGAAAGAAAAAAAAAATATTTGGCCAACGAAACGCTTGAACTTGCTGTGCATGTACTTCACATGACCAACAACAAAAATAGCAAATTTGACATTCACAGCGATAGGCGTGTGCACGCTGCTGCCGTCCACAGAAATGGGTGTGGCTCCTGTGTGGAGGAGCACAAGACTCTATATACTAATATCTATATATTCACCAATGTACACCAATGTACCCTAATAATTTATTACTGCAAAGTGAAAATAGAGTGGTGGACATATGGAAGTACAGTTATAGGGACATTCCAATTAATAGAGGGGCATAGGTCCGAACTGGCCTCACTAATTGGGATATCCCTATAACTGTACTTCCATATGTCCACCACTCTATTTTCACCTTGCCATGTGTAGCTCCATACATGCTGTAATACAATATTATGGTAAATTGGTGAATATATAGATATTAGTATATAGAGTCTTGTGCTCCTCCATACAGGAGCCACACCCATTTCTGTGGACGGCAGCAGCGTGCACACGCCTATCGCTGTGAATGTCAAATTTGCTATTTTTGTTGTTGGTCATGTAAAGTACATGCACAGCAAGTTCAAGCGTTTCGTTGGCCAAAATATATTTTTTTGACTGACTTTCACATGACATTATTCAATACATTATTCCATAACTCATTAATATATAATTTTTTGGGGAAAACTTGTGAAAGAAAAAATAAATATTTGGCCAACGAAACGCTTGAACTTGCTGTGCATGTACTTCACATGACCAACAACAAAAATAGCAAATTTGACATTCACAGCGATAGGCGTGTGCACGCTGCTGCCGTCCACAGAAATGGGTGTGGCTCCTGTGTGGAGGAGCACAAGACTCTATATACTAATATCTATATATTCACCAATGTACCCTAATAATTTATTACTGCATGTATGGAGCTACACATGACAAAGTGAAAATAGAGTGGTGGACATATGGAAGTACAGTTATAGGGACATTCCAATTAATAGAGGGGCATAGGTCCGAACTGGCCTCACTAATTGGGATATCCCTATAACTGTACTTCCATATGTCCACCACTCTATTTTCACCTTGCCATGTGTAGCTCCATACATGCTGTAATACAATATTATGGTAAATTGGTGAATATATAGATATTAGTATATAGAGTCTTGTGCTCCTCCATACAGGAGCCACACCCATTTCTGTGGACGGCAGCAGCGTGCACACGCCTATCGCTGTGAATGTCAAATTTGCTATTTTTGTTGTTGGTCATGTAAAGTACATGCACAGCAAGTTCAAGCGTTTCGTTGGCCAAAATATATTTTTTTGACTGACTTTCACATGACATTATTCAATACATTATTCCATAACTCATTAATATATAATTTTTTGGGGAAAACTTGTGAAAGAAAAAATATATATTTGGCCAACGAAACGCTTGAACTTGCTGTGCATGTACTTCACATGACCAACAACAAAAATAGCAAATTTGACATTCACAGCGATAGGCGTGTGCACGCTGCTGCCGTCCACAGAAATGGGTGTGGCTCCTGTGTGGAGGAGCACAAGACTCTATATACTAATATCTATATATTCACCAATGTACCCTAATAATTTATTACTGCATGTATGGAGCTACACATGACAAAGTGAAAATAGAGTGGTGGACATATGGAAGTACAGTTATAGGGACATTCCAATTAATAGAGGGGCATAGGTCCGAACTGGCCTCACTAATTGGGATATCCCTATAACTGTACTTCCATATGTCCACCACTCTATTTTCACCTTGCCATGTGTAGCTCCATACATGCTGTAATACAATATTATGGTAAATTGGTGAATATATAGATATTAGTATATAGAGTCTTGTGCTCCTCCATACAGGAGCCACACCCATTTCTGTGGACGGCAGCAGCGTGCACACGCCTATCGCTGTGAATGTCAAATTTGCTATTTTTGTTGTTGGTCATGTAAAGTACATGCACAGCAAGTTCAAGCGTTTCGTTGGCCAAAATATATTTTTTTGACTGACTTTCACATGACATTATTCAATACATTATTCCATAACTCATTAATATATAATTTTTTGGGGAAAACTTGTGAAAGAAAAAAAAAAAATTTGGCCAACGAAACGCTTGAACTTGCTGTGCATGTACTTCACATGACCAACAACAAAAGCAAATTTGACATTCACAGCGATAGGCGTGTGCACGCTGCTGCCGTCCACAGAAATGGGTGTGGCTCCTGTATGGAGGAGCACAAGACTCTATATACTAATATCTATATATTCACCAATTTACCATAATATTGTATTACAGCATGTATGGAGCTACACATGGCAAGGTGAAAATAGAGTGGTGGACATATGGAAGTACAGTTATAGGGATATCCCAATTAGTGAGGCCAGTTCGGACCTATGCCCCTCTATTAATTGGAATGTCCCTATAACTGTACTTCCATATGTCCACCACTCTATTTTCACTTTGTCATGTGTAGCTCCATACATGCAGTAATAAATTATTAGGGTACATTGGTGAATATATAGATATTAGTATATAGAGTCTTGTGCTCCTCCACACAGGAGCCACACCCATTTCTGTGGACGGCAGCAGCGTGCACACGCCTATCGCTGTGAATGTCAAATTTGCTATTTTTGTTGTTGGTCATGTGAAGTACATGCACAGCAAGTTCAAGCGTTTCGTTGGCCAAATATATATTTTTTCTTTCACAAGTTTTCCCCAAAAAATTATATATTAATGAGTTATGGAATAATGTATTGAATAATGTCATGTGAAAGTCAGTCAAAAAAATATATTTTGGCCAACGAAACGCTTGAACTTGCTGTGCATGTACTTTACATGACCAACAACAAAAATAGCAAATTTGACATTCACAGCGATAGGCGTGTGCACGCTGCTGCCGTCCATAGAAATGGGTGTGGCTCCTGTATGGAGGAGCACAAGACTCTATATACTAATATCTATATATTCACCAATTTACCATAATATTGTATTACAGCATGTATGGAGCTACACATGGCAAGGTGAAAATAGAGTGGTGGACATATGGAAGTACAGTTATAGGGATATCCCAATTAGTGAGATTTAATGGTGGCATGTGATGATTTTGATCTTTATTTCTGACACCTCTTGTTTGAGCGCTGCTATGAGCATAGTATCACAATCTGATGTCACCTCTTATCATTTATTTCCTGATATTGTGCTTATTCTTTATTAAATTTAGCGTTAATTTTGGTCATTTCTGTTTTGCAGTACAATCCAAAGGAGTCACGTGTCTACCATGAAGGAGGCGTGGCAGACATCCTACCATGAAGGAAGGCATGGCAGACATCTAGCATGTGAAGGAGGGTGTGGAAGACATCCTACCATGAAGGAGGTGTCGCAGACATCCTACAATGAAGGAGGTGTGGCAGACATCCTACCGTGAAGGAGGCGAGGCAGACATCCTACCGTGAAGGGGCATGGCAGGCATCCTATCATGAAGGAGGTGCGACAGACATCCTACCATGAAGGAGGCATGGCAGACATCCTACCATGAAGGGCATGGCAGACATCCTACCGAAGGAGGTGTGGCAGACATCCTACCTGAAGGAGGCGTGGCATACATCCTACCGTGAAGGAGGCGTGGCATACATCCTACCGTGAAGGAGGCGTGGCATACATCCTACCGTGAAGGAGGTGTGGCAGGCATTCTACCGTGAAGGAGGCAAAAAGAATTGCAACAAGAAGCTACCCATGTAGATCAGAGGACCTTTATAGCCATGTACACCAAAGTCTGTTTCATTATATTTGGTGCACATGAATTTAAATGGTAAGGATCATCAACTGCATGAATTTACTCTCAATATGTTGGTTCCTGTGGGTGCGTCATTGACTGTACTTTATTTATTTATTTGCAATAATGTTTCTGCTTGTGTTTTGGGGTCTTTGCTTTTTGTCACCTAGTTGGGTGTGTGGAAGATTAATTTTTGTGTGTTTTTTTTGTTGTTACTAGCACAATACATTATTTGCATAATACATACCTTATCTCTTGTTATTTTTATACTAAAATTGTATGAATAAGAAATTAGGAATAAAAAAATAAAAAAATTACAATAATCTACACTCCAAACACTTCCAGTCTCAAGTCTATCGTAGACCTGACTTCACTGATGTGCTGATAACATTTATGTAAACTTGACATGAAAATAAGGAAGCTAATTCAAAACTGCTTGCAAGAGTACAGCTAATTCAAAACTGAAGTGAAAGCTTGTATATAGCTAAACACTACAATTCAGGGAGTGTCACTAGACAATCCTCCCACTGGTCCATATTCATGGCTCCAGTGATAGCACTTTTCTTGTCAGAACATAGAGGGGATGTGCAATTTTAGCAAAGTCCGGAACAAATCTAACAAGCAGCAAAGTCTAGAAACTGCTGTACTTTCATTGGAACAACATAGTAAACACATTAGGGTCAGGATGAATATAACAGAGCCTTTCGCAACCATTCAAACAGTGTTTGAGGTGCTCCTAAGGTCTTGGACATAATAATCACAGATTCATTAGTGCCATATATACCCAAGAGGTTGAAACATCCTGAAGCTCAAGTAACAGTGGGGATTTGTATGATTCCAAGAAATCGCCATCAGCTTGTCAAGAATTGGCCCTTGAGGCTGGGGATATCACGTGAGCTACTGGGAGTATATATCCTCCCAGGCTCCCTATTAGCTCTAGAAATGCTAAACCCCAAGGCAGGTAAGGATTCACCCAGCAAGCACTCGCTGTTGTGCTGGGCTGATGTTGACTCACCATCAGCCTCAATGATGTTCCTGCCATGATGATTAACTCTTGTGTATATACCAGGCACAAGTCCTCGATGAACTATGTCTCCTGCATCTTGCGGTGAAACTTCAATCCACGCAACTCCACAACCTCCATTGACTTAAACTTATTCGTCATTGCAATCTTTTCTCAGTCTTAGTCAGTTTGCTCGAAGGGCTGTCTTCTCTAACAACAAACCACTGAGCTGGGCTCCAACCAACTAACTTAACCCTATTCTTAAAATGTTCAAGTCACCTCTCAAAGTTATCTACATCGGCCAGCATGCCTTCACCAATAAAGGCCTTTAGAGGAGGTAGATGCTGTGCTGTAGTATCTGCAGAAAAAGCTTCTGTCTGGGCCATTAATATCTTGTCCATTGTTGCTAGAGCTCCTGACTCTATTTCTGTAGTGGCTGCACTTAGCTCTCAAGGGTTAGAGAATATGCTCTCTCAAAGCAGTAACAAAATTCACTACAAATGAACAAGAACTTGCACTCAACACATAATGTGGAAAATAAATGATCAGCTATTACGCGAAGAAAATGACCATGATGACAGGTTCAGTGGCTACAGCAGTAGCATCCTGCATGGGTGATGCCGTGAGAGTTCATCTATCACTAATAAAATATCTATTTCAATGTCAGGATGGGGATGAAGCATAGATAGTGCAGGTAGACCTGAAAGATGTTTTGAGTCCACTAAATGACCTCTCTGATGCAGGGGTGTAGCCTTGAAAATTGAAGTGGTACGGTTGTGGGGGGTTCATGCCACACCCACTTTTTTAAATTAGATCAATACACATTCATTCAATACACATTCATTCACATATAATTTAGAATTTGGCAAAAACAGATTGACGTGAGTCCTTTGCTAAAATGAAGTCATTTCCCACAAGTTTTCAAGGGCATCAGTAAGTTCTTGATGATAATGAAGCTGATTTAAGCGGGCTTGTGTCATAGTGCTCCTGAGATAAGTTTTAATTCTTTTCAATGCACTAAATGACCTCTCGGAAGTACTGTTTGTGGCTGGCATCACCATGAGAAGTTGAAATACTCTACAAACAGTGCCAATCAAGGTTCGCTGAGCTGGGCTTAAAGATTGGAGGATTTTTTTCAACAAGGATATTGATGGTTTTTCTCCTGTTTCTGTCTTTTCTATGAAGAGGATTTTGAGCACTTTTAATTCTGCCTCTAGATCATCTTTACTGAAGTCCTCTTCATAAAAATCACAAAAAGAGCTGAGTTCATCCATGTAATCCTTGCCAGAGCAGACTTTAAAAAGTAACTGTTCGACATTCGAATAGATCTTGAATCCTGGCTGATCAAACCTGTCAGCAATACTAGTAACTGCGAGGTCAAAGACTTCAAAATAGATCTGCCGATAATGATCTTTAGCTGTAGGAGGGTGTTCTGGTTCACACTGCCCTGGTTCATAGCGTCTTGGCACCTTGCGTCTCCTAGGAAGTGAAGGTTCTTCAACATCTAAATCAACTCTCTTAATCTCAACTGATTCCCAAAACAAGTTAAAATTTTCATCAGATCTCATGCTTTGTAGAGTTTTGATGGTGAGTGAAGCAATTTCTTGTCCTTCCACACTTGACAATGGAGTATTTAGTAGCGTCATGCTAAGCTTGTCACTGTTGTCAGTATGTCTTAAAATAATTTGTGATAGTAAAATCCCAAATAGAAAACAAAAATTGTTCATTTGACTTGCAATCCCTCTAATTCTAGCTTTCATCTCTGTGTCAGATGTGGCTCTCTCCCATAAAACTTGAAATTTCCTTATAATTAGCCAGAATACTGGTGATTGCATCTGCTCGGACTGTCCACCTGGTTGAACAGAAGGTTCGAATGCTAGGAGAAATACTTCCAATTTCTTCCTTCACGAGGTGTAACATGGCCTCACGCTTTGGAGAAAACTTAATTAACTTCACCAGTTCAAAACTGGTATATCGAGACAGTCTCTGATGATGCAAGCTCTCTTAACAGTGTCACCCACACCTAAATTCAAAGCATGCCCATAGCAATGAGTAAACACTGCCTTGGGCTCAATTGCTTGGATTTTTGCTGCTACACCACCTCTAGCCCCTGCCATAGTGCTACACCCATCATAACACTGCCCACGCATTTTCATGAAAGGTATTTGAAAACGTAAAAGGATGTCTTTTATTGCAGCCACAATACTCTCTGCAGTAGTGGATTGAAGATGATACATGCCTAAAAAATCCTCGCTTGCTTCAAACTGTTCATCTATCCATCTTATCACTACTGTCAACTGTGCTTTGTTTGAAACATCGGTTGTTTCATCCACCATTAATGTAAAGTAAGATCTTCCTGATAACATGATTGGCCATGATCTCTAGAATTTCATTTTGATTTTCTGGAGATACATATTTTCTTTGACTTTTATTTAGCCATGTATCAATTGCTTTATTGTCTTCAGCTCTTAGTTTGAGCAATTGAATCAAGTTGGATTCAACTGCATTAGCTTTCCGAAAAGCTATACCTTGCCTAGCAAGATACCTTAAACTTGTCTTGAGGATTTCACGTGCATTTTCTTTATCTCGCTTATGAGCTTGACTCAATAACTCACTTACTTCAGAAGTTGCTTTTGGCAAAGTTATAATAGCTTCAACAGCCTCAGCATGCGTCTTAGACTCCTGGTGTTTTTTGAAAGCCCTTGTTGCATCTTTCCAATTGTGAAAACCTGTACTGACCTGTAAGTATATATATGAGAGACTCTTCATAGCAAAAGAAGCAGCTATTATAATTAGTATACTTACATAGGTTGTTGATGCATTAAGGCTAGTTTTAATCCGGTTCAAGCTGAATGCTTTAACACACGTATGACAATACACTGCATCTTCAGCCTCGTTATAATGTAAAAAATTCCAAGGGGAGAACCATTGACTCTGAAAACTGCAGTACAACACTTTCTTCTGTCCATAAGCTGAAACTTGTAGGAAAAAGGTTGATGTGGTTCTGGTGGCAACTCTGGTAGTATCATAGCATGACAAGGATTATACTGACCATGTGGCAGCTACCTTGAGTCATGTGAGCAGATTATACCACAAGAAACATTTTTTGTGGTCCATAGTAATTATGTGTCTATGCATGAGAGTGCAATTTACACTTACAAGTTATTAAGTATTAAAACCACAAATATTTACTGGACTTGAAAATTAATAAATGTGGTAGGTGAGAATGAAAAGTGGTACGGTTGAACCGTACTGGTGGCTACACCACTGTGATGAACAAGTGGTGATATATAGGAAGCATGCGAAGAATAGAAAGCAAAACTTTAATGTTAAGAAACATGGATGAAGCAGCTAGCTAAGTGCTATTGGTAAGACGGTACTGCCATGCTGCTGTTGCTGCCACTTCATCTAATGGAGCTCACTCAAGATACGGGAAGGTGATTGGAGGAAGATTCATGCATTTCAGCAAGCTCTGTAATTCTCTTTTTCACATCTTCCACAGACATGGAAGTAATCACTGAAGGTACCACTGTAAGTGCAGTATTTCGATGCTTACTAGACAAGTATTTAACTCGGTAAGAATGTGATCCAGTATTGGAATTGAAATAGATCGACATTAGTACGCTGATGAATTATCGCTTGGTATATTCAAATGGTGACATCACCGGTTTCAGATTCTTGGTGTACCATCATGACTAACCATTTCCATACAGGCACATATGGATGGATGTAAAGTTTGGAATAACTCTACAGCATGCATGACAAAGTTTGTGAGCTTATTTATAGCACAGTGCTATCGATTGCCCTGTCAAGAGCAAACTTGGGATGGACAGAAACTTTTCAACATAAGCACTTGTAGAGACTTTAACCACAGATGAATTCAGGCAGTGTGAAGCACAGTGGGTATAAAGGCCAAGAGAGTATTTACTAGTGATAATTGCTGCTGCTCTCCTAGCAACCAACACCTGCCATATTGCCAGCCCCATCATATGTTTGACCTCCCAATTTTGAAATATCAAGACCACAATCTCGATACTGAAGTTTAAGAAAGCCCACAAGTTTCCATGGTTAGTCTTATCATTCTTCTCAAGATCAATAACCATTGCCACAAAGGACAATATTCTGTCTGCTACCGACTGTGATGGTCTTGATAATTGAGCTTAGTTTTAGCCAATTGGTTGCAATAATATATCAATCACAGCTTTATTATCTTATGGCCAACACATATTTGTTCACCCTTCATGACTCGGATAAGTTGCTCTGCTCATACCACTGTGGTGATATGGTAGTTTCTTATCAAGAACTTCCAAAGCATATTTGAAGTTTGCTAATGGACTTTGAACCAATACACCTGGGTCATTTCCTCTGGAACAATTTCTGGTGAAAAGCATACAGGAGAGACAGAAACCACCACATCCTAGCTTGCTCTACACTAACCAAGGAGAATATGGGACAGCCAATGGCCATTTATTCCTTGAGGAAACTCCTGGGTAATGACAATTAAGAAGAACTGGTGAATCTGAAAAATGGATACTACTACATACTGCACACATAGCTCAGTGCTTGGCAATGTTTGGCAGGAAGTTCAGAGGTAATCATTGTGGCTTGTAGACTGCTGGTCATCAAAGCAATCATTAACACTGTATTGAAAAAGAAAGGGAAAAACCAAACTATAAATTATTCTATGTTCCATATCTAAGACTACAGCTTCTGGTCATTGTGATTAACGAGATCTTGCCTGTCATCAATGATCTGTCTTTTGTTTCTCGCTCTGATACTTTCTTGAAGAATTGTTTGATAGTTTTAGACATGAGATGCTCGAGTATATGGCTAGCAGTGAAACGTGATGGAATATAAACGCCAGCTGGCCACACGCATCATGTTTGCACCTGTAATTGATGTTGTTGAGCCTTTAAGGCCACCACATACACAGAACATTCTGACACCATATAAATGCTAATAAGTGGCCAATAAGTGTCCAGCTGTAAGAAGGGGGGAGGGAAAGGGACCAAAAATCATTCATTCGCTCACCCCATTCAACAGGTCTTTCTCCTCTCCCTCCACTCTCCATATATAACACTCACACACCTTCCATCACTGCATCACTTACACCCGCCACACCTTTCCCTAACAGCAATGCTGCCTTTCCATCCTTACCCACTCTTCCATATTCATCCAGTCACTGTCTGGTCCCTACAATTCTGTGCACCTCATCCACCAACCAGCCAATTCAATTCATATCACCAACAAATGCCCCACATCTTCCCCTGCTCCACTATCACACATGATACATCTCCCATCCCTAATTATCCCACATCTTTCCTCTAACAACCCAGCTGACACAGTCCTCAGTCTAAAAATGACTTCATCTCTTCCCTTCTCTCCTCCAGCTTCCTCCACCACACATCTCCCTGTAAGTGATAAGGACACTGAAGTAGAGGCCTGGAAGGCAACTGCTGCAGAAATTTAATACTCATTTTGACAGCTATGATTTTTTATAATTGTGCGAGGTATTAGCGATTAGTACTTATAATAGTGATGGCTTATCTAAACAGAATCTAGAGGCTAACAGAACAATAAAAATATGCTATTTAGACTGAGCACTGCATCAGTGGGTTGTTAGAGGATAAGAAGTGATGTGGAATAATTAGAGATGAGACATGAATGGAGTGTGAGTGGAGCGGTAAGATGTGGGACATTTCTTGGTGATGTGCGGGGAATTTGAGAGGGATCGGCTGGTACTGGGGGTGAGGTGCACAGAATTGTAGTGGCTGGACAGTACTGGATGAGTATAGAAGAGTGGGTAAGGATGGAAAGGTGGCATTGCTGTTGGGGAAGGGTGAGGAGGGAGGAAGTGATACAGTGATGGAGGT
The DNA here is from genome assembly GCA_028752905.1 of Cladorhizidae sp. MBARI D1340-BT2. NCBI lineage: Eukaryota > Metazoa > Porifera > Demospongiae > Poecilosclerida > Cladorhizidae > Cladorhizidae sp. MBARI D1340-BT2. Next base: position 47,511,926 of record JAQNBH010000004.1, read on the forward strand.
GGTGGGTGAGTGTGTTGTGTATTATGGGGAAATGGTGACAGAGGAGAAAGGAACTGTTGTATGGTGAGCTAGTGAATGATATTTATTCCCCTTCCCTCCCCTTGAACATCTGGACACTCTTAGCTATTCATATTATTATTAATTAAGTACTGTTAACAATACAGACTGTTATTAGTGTTAGTTACTGTTACATAGTCACGTGGTAACAGGCTCAGCAGTATCAATGATTATGATGGGGTGGAGTAGTACCTCCAGATTTTTTTTTATCCACTGGAGTGATGACCAATTGGCGAGTGAAGAGCCTCAGTGGGGAGTTGGATAGAAAACTTCCATATTGCTGTGCATGGCATATCTAGCTATATATGTATCACTTACTTTCAGCTGGCATAAAATACTTTAAGGTTTCTCTTTAAATTCTTTTTTACCAACAGTTTCGACCAAAATACTTCAGTCTTTATCCGGAAGAAAACTATGCAACGCACACTCACTGGCAACGTGTTTCACAAGCAGTGATTCGTGAAGTAGTGAAGATGGGCGCGGTTTCATTTCAATTTCACTTCATCATTAGGCTTCCATTACTTTCAGCTCTGATGTTTAGGATGAGGTTTGACTGCAGTCATGTATTGCTGCAGCTAGTATTGAACAAGATAGCATCTATCATGATCTATGACATAGTGATACCGGTAGCTCCAGCCCTACATCTCGAAACGCAGTGCAATGTAGATGTGCGCAGCGCTTCCTTTTCCTACGAGCAACTCTAGTATTAGCAAGTACTAGTTGCCATTGTCCCTCCTAATGAATGTTTACAAGCATAAACAAACCAAAACTCGTTGGCTCTATCGGTTTTCCACACAATATATTGGGTGGTGTTGGTTCCAGCATGTGACTTCTCAAGTTCTCCCCTTCTGGAAGTATCCTCATTCCTTCTGGTCTCCAACCTCCTCATTGTTTCCAGTGCACACTTTCTCACAGCTGCAGTCTTATACAACTGATAATTTCATGGTGTCTAATTTATGTTTGACCCTGGTAAGCTATCTTAATGTTAAGCCCAATTTCAAACATTTCTGACATTAAATTTTCCACACACACATCTGACATAATGATCACTAAGAAGCATAAAAATCACAGATCAGTATTGTATTGCCTTCAGCTATGCTAAGGACAATGGCAAGGGCAATGTAATCTGACAATCCTAGAATTAAAATAAATTCTCTCTCGGATTTCTCGATCACACCTTCACTCAACACTCAATGCTTTCTACTAGTTATATACTACACAGAGCCAAAGAGAGAGAAAGGGGGCAGAGGGAATACTCACTACTACAACTTAATTCAGGAATTATTTCATGAGCAATTTAACCATCCTTCCCCTCCAACCCCCATTCTAACTCCCCAAATAGTTCTCCACCCCCGTCCACATCATCAAGAACTAGTCAGTAAGTTCAGGTCACCTCTATCAAAAACTTTCATCTGGACCTACCATGTCCTTCATTATTTTCTTATCTGATTTTGTCTTACACTCATGTATATATAGGTGTGGATACATCATGAAAATAGGCAAAGCCCCTCCCCCCCCAAATTTCAATCCAGATAATATTATGTGAAACAAACTCATCTCATATCTCGGCTACTCTTCTCTATGGACAGGTTTTAATCTGCCTCGAGTCATTTGTCAGGACCCACTGGACCAACATGAGAGAGGGGAGGAGAGAGAAGGAGGAGAGACCTAGAGAGAGAGACAGAGAAGAGCCAAGACAAAGAGAATTTACACATACTGGTATAAACCATGTGCATGTTTCAGTAGAGATTAAACAACTTATCTTATGTCAAGAAAATAGGATATCTGCATCAACTACTCAGGGGGTGGCTTTAAATAGTCTGTCCCCCTTTGGTTCTGCCTTTACCATATCAGCTGTAATATATGACCAATTGGATCAGTCCACCTAAGCTTATAGTAAGGATTACTATATAAGGACATAATGATGGTGTTGGCATGAATAAAGGGAATAGGTGAATATCTTGTCTTGAGGGTATCTCTGGTGGCAGCTTATTAACTGGTGGATCGGAGACCTAATCCAGTCCCGCCCCGACATCATTGTTGTATATAAGATAGTGTAGTGCACTGAAACATCTTTTACTAGTTGCTGGTGAAATCAATATAAGTTTATTGATCTAGAAAAATCTCTGTTGAAGACTTTTTGTAACTGAGCAACAAGTCAAGTTCTCTAAAATGCTTTTCTAGCTAGAAAATGTGTTATCAGAGTTTGAAAATAAAGTGCCAAAGTTTTGCTGCGCAACAGGAGGCAGTATACATTATTGAAGCAATGCCAAAAAGCTACAAACATTTAAGTGAAATGCTTAATACTACCCATGCTAAATGAAATCTGAGAATAGCTACATCTCGAGTACCATTTGCTACCTTGGTCGGCAGGGTCTGGTAATACATGGTAAGCACAAGTGCGACTCTTCCAAAGGAATTTAGAGGAGAGTTATCATTCAGCTTCTAAAGGTTCATGCTGAAGAAGCCCTAACTTAATCAAGTGGGTGGAAAAGAATCAGTTTATGAGTCCAAGTTTTCAAAATAAAATAAAAATGTCTCTGCAAATAGTTTGTGAAATCGCTCAGGTTATATCTGGAACATAATGGTGGATGAAACCACAGGCTTAACAAACATTGAATAAATGGTTGTCTGTTTATGTGAATGATGATTTACAAGTTCATGAGCAGGTAATAAGGCTATACAGTATGGATCAACATCAGCAGAAAGTATCGACATAACTACCAAGGATATTCTTCTTCTTGTGAAACTCAGTTAAAGATAGCCATGGACAGTGCTATGATGTTTAACTGAAGTGAGAAGTGACACTCTTGGCTGTTACTTTCAACTTTAGTGATAGTTTTATCTGGGGGAGGGTTGTTCTATCTAACATTTCAGCACCTCCCTCCATCCCAAAGGAAAAAACAACAACTTTCCTACATCCCACAGGCACACTTGACGGTCCAGACCTCCCAACCGTTAGCCTTTTCAAGATTCTGTCCAGGGGTCCAGGGATTTGCTACATTTGTCCAGGGATTCTCACCCCATAATGATCAAGTCCAATATATATACACATTTCCGTAAAAATGAGCCCCATATTAATGATCAAGGTCTTCTTTCTGCTGGACTGCAACTACTTGCAGAAGTTTAAGAAAAACTACCACGCAGTCTCAGTCAGAATAATTTGAGTCTGGCAGTGACTAACCTTGCATTTTTCATTAGCTAGTAAGTATATAGTACATGTAGCTAGCTTAGTTTCAAATTTTATGTACTCAGTAGCTATATTATACAGTACACTGTTTGTGGGGAGGGGGGTGTCCAGGGAAATGACTCGTTGTCCAGAGAAAATTGGTCATATGTCCAGGGATTTAATTTGCCTAGGTTGGGAGGTCTTGACCTCCCCCACCGTCCTAGACTCCGTCGCTAAGTAGCCCCATCACTACGCTACTAGTTTGATAAGGATCTGGCAAAGGTGCACATGCGTATTGGCCCAATCTGGCCGCTGTGGGTTGGCCGATCGTCATACCACCTTAGTCACGTTCACAAAAAAAGTCACGTGTATCAGCGGTTTGGACCATGCTCTATTCCAAAATGGCGGGTTATTAGAGAAGATGGTTCAGTTGAGACAGGGCTGTTTAGGTGAAGGGAAGTGAAGTTTTAGGAATTCACGCTGACAGTTGGAAAGCTTTACACAATGTCTGATGAGGAAAGAAGAAAAGTAAGGCTTTTTGTTAGTTGTACGTCAAATAATTGAGCTAATATTTTGTTGAAGTACTGATGTTGAAGTCACTGTACGTTTCTCTTTGTAACATTTAGGGAAGTAGCCCAGAAAATGGGTCTTTTAATGGGCCAGAACAAAATATTTCTCCAAGGGGAAGAAGGTCCCGTTCAAGGTTTTTTCTGAAATAGTTTTCATTGCACTGCTTTTCATGTCTCTTTCGTGTATTGTAGGTCATTTTCAAGGAGCCGTTCAAGATCATACTCGAGGTCGCGTAGCCCTTCTCAAAGACAGAAACGGAGGAGCATAAACTCTTATTCTCGTTCTCGTTCCAGGTCGAGACGAAGAAGAAAGTCCTATTCTCGCTCCTATTCCAGGTCGAGAAGTAGGTCGTATTCACCAAGACGCCGATATAAAGGAAATCGTAGGTCACGGAGTGTTTCGCCGCTGTCAGACAGGAAATGTCACCAAGGGGACCGTGTAAGTTACAAGCAGAAGTGGAGTTGGACGGCAGCAGCGTGCACACGCCTATCGCTGTGAATGTCAAATTTGCTATTTTTGTTTAGGAACTAGGGTGAACTGATAGGGACATAAGGACCAATGTCCCTGGTTCAATAGTAGGCTACTGTAATGATGTCCAGGACTTGGCTACTGTAATGATGGCCAGGACTAGGCTACTGTAATGATGGCCAGGACTAGGCTACTGTAATGATGGGCTACTGTAATGATGGCCAGGACTAGGCTACTGTAATGATGGCCAGGACTAGGCTACTGTAATGATGGCTAGGACTAGGCTACTGTAATGATGGCTAGGACTAGGCTACTGATGGCCAGGACTAGGCTACTGTAATGAATATTATAGGCCCAAGCATTTTTCCTTGTATTGACCTCCAATGAGACTCATACTCTCCGGATTTTAAATCTAACGTGTTTATCTGTTTCCTAACTCCTTCTTAGCATCCGATCTCTAAGTGCCTCTGCAGTATGGCGATGTCGGCGCAGGAGGTGAGGAAAGAGGTATTGCTAAACCCCTCTATGTAGACACCCCTGAAATGGGGACACCCTCTGTATTCAGGACACCTAAAAAATTCGCCAATTTACAGATATCTTAAATAATTGTGATGCTTTCTCCCGCCTCCTCCCTCCCCATCTCATTATTTCCTCTCTCCCGCAATTCTCCACAGTTAGATGAGTTACATGAAGAGTTACGTGAAGTGGTAGGTGATTTACGAGAGAGATCAGAATTAGATGATTTACATGAAGTGGTAGGTGAGTTACAGGGAGAGATATCAGAATTAAACTGGCAGAATAGTCCGTAAGTATTGCATTTGTGGTAGTATGTGTGGTGTGTGTGACCTTTGTTACTGTATTATCTCTGTGATGGTTAGAAGGAGGGGTAGGAGTCGATCGGGTAGGAGTCGATCGGCTAGTCTCACTTCCAGTCTCGCTTCCAGTGAAGGAGCAGTGGCCTTGTAAGTGTGAATAAGTCTACATTACTTGTAAGTGATTGAATATTCACCTTATTTTTTAAAAGTAGGGTTAAAGAGAAAGTTCAGGAAGAAAGTGACTGGCCGAGGATGGAAGTTAAACCAAATATTATATATTCATTAGAACCAAAATATCAATGGCAATGGGACTCAGTGACTTCTGTTGACTTGGGGGGGGAAAAATATCCCTTCCACTACACTTGCGCTTCCTACCAACAATCATCTAATATGGCAATTAAAATATTCTATAACCATGAAATCATTTTAGTTGAATCCATTACTGTGAACGAAGATGTCAGCAAGAATGCTTTGGAACTTGCACAATATGGATCAGGAATAGTTGACTCTACTTTTCCAGATGCGACTCCTTCAGCCTGTTGTCCTGCAATCCTCCTATATGTGTTAAACAGATTGCATAGTTTGTATAAAACAGCAATTATACACGGATTCAACCAAAATAGCTTGGGGAAAAAATTCCTCGAAAGCCTAGGCGAATATGTCATGTTGTTGTGCTGCACAAACAAATTCTTAGCCGCTGGTGCTACTGCTTCTCATGGAATTTTGCAGCCTGGAGCCTTCAATGTCAAGTGGGACGGATACAAAAATGAAACACGAGTTGCTGATTTTGTTCTGTATGACAGCACAAGGAAAATCAATGTCATCGTCGCTGAGGTTGAAAGCTCCTCTCGTGTTCGCAATCAACATAACGAACAAATGTTAGGGTTGTGGAGATCGGGCCAAGTTTCAATGCTTGGGCTTGAACTCGTGAAGTATGCAGTCATTCCAAAAATCGCCTTGCTGCAAGATGGAAAAATTCAATTTTTTGTACTGTCTACATTGCAATTGAAGGACAAGAAGTGTGTGGAAAGACTGATAAAGCTATGTGCAGCCTTTATAACACATGTGAAGTATTATTGACACCAACTGAATGTGTATTTATTGTATACAAAAAAAAAATTGATTTAATTGTTTGTATGTGTGTGTGTGTGTTTAAAAAAATTTTTTTTGTTGTAAATAGAGTGGTGGACATATGGAAGTACAGTTATAGGGATATCCCAATTAGTGAGGCCAGTTCGGACCTATGCCCCTCTATTAATTGGAATGTCCCTATAACTGTACTTCCATATGTCCACCACTCTATTTTCACTTTGTCATGTGTAGCTCCATACATGCAGTAATAAATTACATTGGTGAATGGGTGTGGCTCCTGTATGGAGGAGCACAAGACTCTATATACTAATATCTATATATTCACCAATTTACCATAATATTGTATTACCTTGGCATGTTCAGCTCCACACATGCAGTAATAAACTATTAGGATAAGTATGTGAATATTTAGATATTAGTTAGAGGTTGAAGACTATTTATAGTTCATTACATTATTCCATAACTCATTAATATTAAATAGTCTTCAACCTCTATATACCTCTAATAATTATACTAGACTTGTCCACGCATGATGGCCAAGTATACTAGACTTAATGTGAATTCTTGAAAGTATAAAATCAGGGATGGAGGAACTGGTCCGGCAGACCCGGCAATTGCCGGACCCTACCGAAGCGAAAAATGGGCTCAAGCTACAATAATAATGAACTTTGACCGAAGTCGTGCAGTTTTTTTATCATGGTTTTTAACATTTACAAAGAGGCACTGGATGAAATGAACCTATAAAATTGAGATTTCCAATGAATATGTTAGGGTAGATGGTCATGTAAAGTACATGCACAGCAAGTTCAAGCGTTTCGTTGGCCAAAATATATTTTTTTGACTGACTTTCACATGACATTATTCAATACATTATTCCATAACTCATTAATATATAATTTTGGGGGGAAAACTTGTGAAAGAAAAAAAAAAATATTTGGCCAACGAAACGCTTGAACTTGCTGTGCATGTACTTCACATGACCAACAACAAAAATAGCAAATTTGACATTCACAGCGATAGGCGTGTGCACGCTGCTGCCGTCCACAGAAATGGGTGTGGCTCCTGTGTGGAGGAGCACAAGACTCTATATACTAATATCTATATATTCACCAATGTACACCAATGTACCCTAATAATTTATTACTGCAAAGTGAAAATAGAGTGGTGGACATATGGAAGTACAGTTATAGGGACATTCCAATTAATAGAGGGGCATAGGTCCGAACTGGCCTCACTAATTGGGATATCCCTATAACTGTACTTCCATATGTCCACCACTCTATTTTCACCTTGCCATGTGTAGCTCCATACATGCTGTAATACAATATTATGGTAAATTGGTGAATATATAGATATTAGTATATAGAGTCTTGTGCTCCTCCATACAGGAGCCACACCCATTTCTGTGGACGGCAGCAGCGTGCACACGCCTATCGCTGTGAATGTCAAATTTGCTATTTTTGTTGTTGGTCATGTAAAGTACATGCACAGCAAGTTCAAGCGTTTCGTTGGCCAAAATATATTTTTTTGACTGACTTTCACATGACATTATTCAATACATTATTCCATAACTCATTAATATATAATTTTTTGGGGAAAACTTGTGAAAGAAAAAAATAATATTTGGCCAACGAAACGCTTGAACTTGCTGTGCATGTACTTCACATGACCAACAACAAAAATAGCAAATTTGACATTCACAGCGATAGGCGTGTGCACGCTGCTGCCGTCCACAGAAATGGGTGTGGCTCCTGTGTGGAGGAGCACAAGACTCTATATACTAATATCTATATATTCACCAATGTACCCTAATAATTTATTACTGCATGTATGGAGCTACACATGACAAAGTGAAAATAGAGTGGTGGACATATGGAAGTACAGTTATAGGGACATTCCAATTAATAGAGGGGCATAGGTCCGAACTGGCCTCACTAATTGGGATATCCCTATAACTGTACTTCCATATGTCCACCACTCTATTTTCACCTTGCCATGTGTAGCTCCATACATGCTGTAATACAATATTATGGTAAATTGGTGAATATATAGATATTAGTATATAGAGTCTTGTGCTCCTCCATACAGGAGCCACACCCATTTCTGTGGACGGCAGCAGCGTGCACACGCCTATCGCTGTGAATGTCAAATTTGCTATTTTTGTTGTTGGTCATGTAAAGTACATGCACAGCAAGTTCAAGCGTTTCGTTGGCCAAAATATATTTTTTTGACTGACTTTCACATGACATTAGTCAATACATTATTCCATAACTCATTAATATATAATTTTTTGGGGAAAACTTGTGAAAGAAAAAAAAAATATTTGGCCAACGAAACGCTTGAACTTGCTGTGCATGTACTTCACATGACCAACAACAAAAATAGCAAATTTGACATTCACAGCGATAGGCGTGTGCACGCTGCTGCCGTCCACAGAAATGGGTGTGGCTCCTGTGTGGAGGAGCACAAGACTCTATATACTAATATCTATATATTCACCAATGTACCCTAATAATTTATTACTGCAAAGTGAAAATAGAGTGGTGGACATATGGAAGTACAGTTATAGGGACATTCCAATTAATAGAGGGGCATAGGTCCGAACTGGCCTCACTAATTGGGATATCCCTATAACTGTACTTCCATATGTCCACCACTCTATTTTCACCTTGCCATGTGTAGCTCCATACATGCTGTAATACAATATTATGGTAAATTGGTGAATATATAGATATTAGTATATAGAGTCTTGTGCTCCTCCATACAGGAGCCACACCCATTTCTATGGACGGCAGCAGCGTGCACACGCCTATCGCTGTGAATGTCAAATTTGCTATTTTTGTTGTTGGTCATGTAAAGTACATGCACAGCAAGTTCAAGCGTTTCGTTGGCCAAATATTTTTTTTTTCTTTCACAAGTTTTCCCCAAAAAATTATATATTAATGAGTTATGGAATAATGTATTGAATAATGTCATGTGAAAGTCAGTCAAAAAAATATATTTTGGCCAACGAAACGCTTGAACTTGCTGTGCATGTACTTTACATGACCAACAACAAAAATAGCAAATTTGACATTCACAGCGATAGGCGTGTGCACGCTGCTGCCGTCCATAGAAATGGGTGTGGCTCCTGTATGGAGGAGCACAAGACTCTATATACTAATATCTATATATTCACCAATTTACCATAATATTGTATTACAGCATGTATGGAGCTACACATGGCAAGGTGAAAATAGAGTGGTGGACATATGGAAGTACAGTTATAGGGATATCCCAATTAGTGAGGCCAGTTCGGACCTATGCCCCTCTATTAATTGGAATGTCCCTATAACTGTACTTCCATATGTCCACCACTCTATTTTCACTTTGTCATGTGTAGCTCCATACATGCAGTAATAAATTATTAGGGTACATTGGTGAATATATAGATATTAGTATATAGAGTCTTGTGCTCCTCCACACAGGAGCCACACCCATTTCTGTGGACGGCAGCAGCGTGCACACGCCTATCGCTGTGAATGTCAAATTTGCTATTTTTGTTGTTGGTCATGTGAAGTACATGCACAGCAAGTTCAAGCGTTTCGTTGGCCAAATATTTTTTTTTTCTTTCACAAGTTTTCCCCAAAAAATTATATATTAATGAGTTATGGAATAATGTATTGAATAATGTCATGTGAAAGTCAGTCAAAAAAATATATTTTGGCCAACGAAACGCTTGAACTTGCTGTGCATGTACTTTACATGACCAACAACAAAAATAGCAAATTTGACATTCACAGCGATAGGCGTGTGCACGCTGCTGCCGTCCATAGAAATGGGTGTGGCTCCTGTATGGAGGAGCACAAGACTCTATATACTAATATCTATATATTCACCAATTTACCATAATATTGTATTACAGCATGTATGGAGCTACACATGGCAAGGTGAAAATAGAGTGGTGGACATATGGAAGTACAGTTATAGGGATATCCCAATTAGTGAGATTTAATGGTGGCATGTGATGATTTTGATCTTTATTTCTGACACCTCTTGTTTGAGCGCTGCTATGAGCATAGTATCACAATCTGATGTCACCTCTTATCATTTATTTCCTGATATTGTGCTTATTCTTTATTAAATTTAGCGTTAATTTTGGTCATTTCTGTTTTGCAGTACAATCCAAAGGAGTCACGTGTCTACCATGAAGGAGGCGTGGCAGACATCCTACCATGAAGGAAGGCATGGCAGACATCTAGCATGTGAAGGAGGGTGTGGAAGACATCCTACCATGAAGGAGGTGTCGCAGACATCCTACAATGAAGGAGGTGTGGCAGACATCCTACCGTGAAGGAGGCGAGGCAGACATCCTACCGTGAAGGGGCATGGCAGGCATCCTATCATGAAGGAGGTGCGACAGACATCCTACCATGAAGGAGGCATGGCAGACATCCTACCATGAAGGGCATGGCAGACATCCTACCGAAGGAGGTGTGGCAGACATCCTACCTGAAGGAGGCGTGGCATACATCCTACCGTGAAGGAGGCGTGGCATACATCCTACCGTGAAGGAGGCGTGGCATACATCCTACCGTGAAGGAGGTGTGGCAGGCATTCTACCGTGAAGGAGGCAAAAAGAATTGCAACAAGAAGCTACCCATGTAGATCAGAGGACCTTTATAGCCATGTACACCAAAGTCTGTTTCATTATATTTGGTGCACATGAATTTAAATGGTAAGGATCATCAACTGCATGAATTTACTCTCAATATGTTGGTCCCTGTGGGTGCGTCATTGACTGTACTTTATTTATTTATTTGCAATAATGTTTCTGCTTGTGTTTTGGGGTCTTTGCTTTTTGTCACCTAGTTGGGTGTGTGGAAGATTAATTTTTGTGTGTTTTTTTTGTTGTTACTAGCACAATACATTATTTGCATAATACATACCTTATCTCTTGTTATTTTTATACTAAAATTGTATGAATAAGAAATTAGGAATAAAAAAATAAAAAAATTACAATAATCTACACTCCAAACACTTCCAGTCTCAAGTCTATCGTAGACCTGACTTCACTGATGTGCTGATAACATTTATGTAAACTTGACATGAAAATAAGGAAGCTAATTCAAAACTGCTTGCAAGAGTACAACTAATTCAAAACTGAAGTGAAAGCTTGTAGCTAAACACTACAATTCAGGGAGTGTCACTAGACAATCCTCCCACTGGTCCATATTCATGGCTCCAGTGATAGCACTTTTCTTGTCAGAACATAGAGGGGATGTGCAATTTTAGCAAAGTCCGGAACAAATCTAACAAGCAGCAAAGTCTAGAAACTGCTGTACTTTCATTGGAACAACATAGTAAACACATTAGGGTCAGGATGAATATAACAGAGCCTTTCGCAACCATTCAAACAGTGTTTGAGGTGCTCCTAAGGTCTTGGACATAATAATCACAGATTCATTAGTGCCATATATACCCAAGAGGTTGAAACATCCTGAAGCTCAAGTAACAGTGGGGATTTGTATGATTCCAAGAAATCGCCATCAGCTTGTCAAGAATTGGCCCTTGAGGCTGGGGATATCACGTGAGCTACTGGGAGTATATATCCTCCCAGGCTCCCTATTAGCTCTAGAAATGCTAAACCCCAAGGCAGGTAAGGATTCACCCAGCAAGCACTCGCTGTTGTGCTGGGCTGATGTTGACTCACCATCAGCCTCAATGATGTTCCTGCCATGATGATTAACTCTTGTGTATATACCAGGCACAAGTCCTCGATGAACTATGTCTCCTGCATCTTGCGGTGAAACTTCAATCCACGCAACTCCACAACCTCCATTGACTTAAACTTACTCGTCATTGCAATCTTTTCTCAGTCTTAGTCAGTTTGCTCGAAGGGCTGTCTTCTCTAACAACAAACCACTGAGCTGGGCTCCAACCAACTAACTTAACCCTATTCTTAAAATGTTCAAGTCACCTCTCAAAGTTATCTACATCGGCCAGCATGCCTTCACCAATAAAGGCCTTTAGAGGAGGTAGATGCTGTGCTGTAGTATCTGCAGAAAAAGCTTCTGTCTGGGCCATTAATATCTTGTCCATTGTTGCTAGAGCTCCTGACTCTATTTCTGTAGTGGCTGCACTTAGCTCTCAAGGGTTAGAGAATATGCTCTCTCAAAGCAGTAACAAAATTCACTACAAATGAACAAGAACTTGCACTCAACACATAATGTGGAAAATAAATGATCAGCTATTACGCGAAGAAAATGACCATGATGACAGGTTCAGTGGCTACAGCAGTAGCATCCTGCATGGGTGATGCCGTGAGAGTTCATCTATCACTAATAAAATATCTATTTCAATGTCAGGATGGGGATGAAGCATAGATAGTGCAGGTAGACCTGAAAGATGTTTTGAGTCCACTAAATGACCTCTCTGATGCAGGGGTGTAGCCTTGAAAATTGAAGTGGTACGGTTGTGGGGGGTTCATGCCACACCCACTTTTTTAAATTAGATCAATACACATTCATTCAATACACATTCATTCACATATAATTTAGAATTTGGCAAAAACAGATTGACGTGAGTCCTTTGCTAAAATGAAGTCATTTCCCACAAGTTTTCAAGGGCATCAGTAAGTTCTTGATGATAATGAAGCTGATTTAAGCGGGCTTGTGTCATAGTGCTCCTGAGATAAGTTTTAATTCTTTTCAATGCACTAAATGACCTCTCGGAAGTACTGTTTGTGGCTGGCATCACCATGAGAAGTTGAAATACTCTACAAACAGTGCCAATCAAGGTTCGCTGAGCTGGGCTTAAAGATTGGAGGATTTTTTTCAACAAGGATATTGATGGTTTTTCTCCTGTTTCTGTCTTTTCTATGAAGAGGATTTTGAGCACTTTTAATTCTGCCTCTAGATCATCTTTACTGAAGTCCTCTTCATAAAAATCACAAAAAGAGCTGAGTTCATCCATGTAATCCTTGCCAGAGCAGACTTTAAAAAGTAACTGTTCGACATTCGAATAGATCTTGAATCCTGGCTGATCAAACCTGTCAGCAATACTAGTAACTGCGAGGTCAAAGACTTCAAAATAGATCTGCCGATAATGATCTTTAGCTGTAGGAGGGTGTTCTGGTTCACACTGCCCTGGTTCATAGCGTCTTGGCACCTTGCGTCTCCTAGGAAGTGAAGGTTCTTCAACATCTAAATCAACTCTCTTAATCTCAACTGATTCCCAAAACAAGTTAAAATTTTCATCAGATCTCATGCTTTGTAGAGTTTTGATGGTGAGTGAAGCAATTTCTTGTCCTTCCACACTTGACAATGGAGTATTTAGTAGCGTCATGCTAAGCTTGTCACTGTTGTCAGTATGTCTTAAAATAATTTGTGATAGTAAAATCCCAAATAGAAAACAAAAATTGTTCATTTGACTTGCAATCCCTCTAATTCTAGCTTTCATCTCTGTGTCAGATGTGGCTCTCTCCCATAAAACTTGAAATTTCCTTATAATTAGCCAGAATACTGGTGATTGCATCTGCTCGGACTGTCCACCTGGTTGAACAGAAGGTTCGAATGCTAGGAGAAATACTTCCAATTTCTTCCTTCACGAGGTGTAACATGGCCTCACGCTTTGGAGAAAACTTAATTAACTTCACCAGTTCAAAACTGGTATATCGAGACAGTCTCTGATGATGCAAGCTCTCTTAACAGTGTCACCCACACCTAAATTCAAAGCATGCCCATAGCAATGAGTAAACACTGCCTTGGGCTCAATTGCTTGGATTTTTGCTGCTACACCACCTCTAGCCCCTGCCATAGTGCTACACCCATCATAACACTGCCCACGCATTTTCATGAAAGGTATTTGAAAACGTAAAAGGATGTCTTTTATTGCAGCCACAATACTCTCTGCAGTAGTGGATTGAAGATGATACATGCCTAAAAAATCCTCGCTTGCTTCAAACTGTTCATCTATCCATCTTATCACTACTGTCAACTGTGCTTTGTTTGAAACATCGGTTGTTTCATCCACCATTAATGTAAAGTAAGATCTTCCTGATAACATGATTGGCCATGATCTCTAGAATTTCATTTTGATTTTCTGGAGATACATATTTTCTTTGACTTTTATTTAGCCATGTATCAATTGCTTCATTGTCTTCAGCTCTTAGTTTGAGCAATTGAATCAAGTTGGATTCAACTGCATTAGCTTTCCGAAAAGCTATACCTTGCCTAGCAAGATACCTTAAACTTGTCTTGAGGATTTCACGTGCATTTTCTTTATCTCGCTTATGAGCTTGACTCAATAACTCACTTACTTCAGAAGTTGCTTTTGGCAAAGTTATAATAGCTTCAACAGCCTCAGCATGCGTCTTAGACTCCTGGTGTTTTTTGAAAGCCCTTGTTGCATCTTTCCAATTGTGAAAACCTGTACTGACCTGTAAGTATATATATGAGAGACTCTTCATAGCAAAAGAAGCAGCTATTATAATTAGTATACTTACATAGGTTGTTGATGCATTAAGGCTAGTTTTAATCCGGTTCAAGCTGAATGCTTTAACACACGTATGACAATACACTGCATCTTCAGCCTCGTTATAATGTAAAAAATTCCAAGGGGAGAACCATTGACTCTGAAAACTGCAGTACAACACTTTCTTCTGTCCATAAGCTGAAACTTGTAGGAAAAAGGTTGATGTGGTTCTGGTGGCAACTCTGGTAGTATCATAGCATGACAAGGATTATACTGACCATGTGGCAGCTACCTTGAGTCATGTGAGCAGATTATACCACAAGAAACATTTTTTGTGGTCCATAGTAATTATGTGTCTATGCATGAGAGTGCAATTTACACTTACAAGTTATTAAGTATTAAAACCACAAATATTTACTGGACTTGAAAATTAATAAATGTGGTAGGTGAGAATGAAAAGTGGTACGGTTGAACCGTACTGGTGGCTACACCACTGTGATGAACAAGTGGTGATATATAGGAAGCATGCGAAGAATAGAAAGCAAAACTTTAATGTTAAGAAACATGGATGAAGCAGCTAGCTAAGTGCTATTGGTAAGACGGTACTGCCATGCTGCTGTTGCTGCCACTTCATCTAATGGAGCTCACTCAAGATACGGGAAGGTGATTGGAGGAAGATTCATGCATTTCAGCAAGCTCTGTAATTCTCTTTTTCACATCTTCCACAGACATGGAAGTAATCACTGAAGGTACCACTGTAAGTGCAGTATTTCGATGCTTACTAGACAAGTATTTAACTCGGTAAGAATGTGATCCAGTATTGGAATTGAAATAGATCGACATTAGTACGCTGATGAATTATCGCTTGGTATATTCAAATGGTGACATCACCGGTTTCAGATTCTTGGTGTACCATCATGACTAACCATTTCCATACAGGCACATATGGATGGATGTAAAGTTTGGAATAACTCTACAGCATGCATGACAAAGTTTGTGAGCTTATTTATAGCACAGTGCTATCGATTGCCCTGTCAAGAGCAAACTTGGGATGGACAGAAACTTTTCAACATAAGCACTTGTAGAGACTTTAACCACAGATGAATTCAGGCAGTATGAAGCACAGTGGGTATAAAGGCCAAGAGAGTATTTACTAGTGATAATTGCTGCTGCTCTCCTAGCAACCAACACCTGCCATATTGCCAGCCCCATCATATGTTTGACCTCCCAATTTTGAAATATCAAGACCACAATCTCGATACTGAAGTTTAAGAAAGCCCACAAGTTTCCATGGTTAGTCTTATCATTCTTCTCAAGATCAATAACCATTGCCACAAAGGACAATATTCTGTCTGCTACCGACTGTGATGGTCTTGATAATTGAGCTTAGTTTTAGCCAATTGGTTGCAATAATATATCAATCACAGCTTTATTATCTTATGGCCAACACATATTTGTTCACCCTTCATGACTCGGATAAGTTGCTCTGCTCATACCACTGTGGTGATATGGTAGTTTCTTATCAAGAACTTCCAAAGCATATTTGAAGTTTGCTAATGGACTTTGAACCAATACACCTGGGTCATTTCCTCTGGAACAATTTCTGGTGAAAAGCATACAGGAGAGACAGAAACCACCACATCCTAGCTTGCTCTACACTAACCAAGGAGAATATGGGACAGCCAATGGCCATTTATTCCTTGAGGAAACTCCTGGGTAATGACAATTAAGAAGAACTGGTGAATCTGAAAAATGGATACTACTACATACTGCACACATAGCTCAGTGCTTGGCAATGTTTGGCAGGAAGTTCAGAGGTAATCATTGTGGCTTGTAGACTGCTGGTCATCAAAGCAATCATTAACACTGTATTGAAAAAGAAAGGGAAAAACCAAACTATAAATTATTCTATGTTCCATATCTAAGACTACAGCTTCTGGTCATTGTGATTAACGAGATCTTGCCTGTCATCAATGATCTGTCTTTTGTTTCTCGCTCTGATACTTTCTTGAAGAATTGTTTGATAGTTTTAGACATGAGATGCTCGAGTATATGGCTAGCAGTGAAACGTGATGGAATATAAACGCCAGCTGGCCACACGCATCATGTTTGCACCTGTAATTGATGTTGTTGAGCCTTTAAGGCCACCACATACACAGAACATTCTGACACCATATAAATGCTAATAAGTGGCCAATAAGTGTCCAGCTGTAAGAAGGGGGGAGGGAAAGGGACCAAAAATCATTCATTCGCTCACCCCATTCAACAGGTCTTTCTCCTCTCCCTCCACTCTCCATATATAACACTCACACACCTTCCATCACTGCATCACTTACACCCGCCACACCTTTCCCTAACAGCAATGCTGCCTTTCCATCCTTACCCACTCTTCCATATTCATCCAGTCACTTTCTGGTCCCTACAATTCTGTGCACCTCATCCACCAACCAGCCAATTCAATTCATATCACCAACAAATGCCCCACATCTTCCCCTGCTCCACTATCACACATGATACATCTCCCATCCCTAATTATCCCACATCTTTCCTCTAACAACCCAGCTGACACAGTCCTCAGTCTAAAAATGACTTCATCTCTTCCCTTCTCTCCTCCAGCTTCCTCCACCACACATCTCCCTGTAAGTGATAAGGACACTGAAGTAGAGGCCTGGAAGGCAACTGCTGCAGAAATTTAATACTCATTTTGACAGCTATGATTTTTTATAATTGTGCGAGGTATTAGCGATTAGTACTTATAATAGTGATGGCTTATCTAAACAGAATCTAGAGGCTAACAGAACAATAAAAATATGCTATTTAGACTGAGCACTGCATCAGTGGGTTGTTAGAGGATAAGAAGTGATGTGGAATAATTAGAGATGAGACATGAATGGAGTGTGAGTGGAGCGGTAAGATGTGGGACATTTCTTGGTGATGTGCGGGGAATTTGAGAGGGATCGGCTGGTACTGGGGGTGAGGTGCACAGAATTGTAGTGGCTGGACAGTACTGGATGAGTATAGAAGAGTGGGTAAGGATGGAAAGGTGGCATTGCTGTTGGGGAAGGGTGAGGAGGGAGGAAGTGATACAGTGATGGAGGTGGTGGGTGAGTGTGTTGTGTATTATGGGGAAATGGTGACAGAGGAGAAAGGAACTGTTGTATGGTGAGCTAGTGAATGATATTTATTCCCCTTCCCTCCCCTTGAACATCTGGACACTCTTAGCTATTCATATTATTATTAATTAAGTACTGTTAACAATACAGACTGTTATTAGTGTTAGTTACTGTTACATAGTCACGTGGTAACAGGCTCAGCAGTATCAATGATTATGATGGGGTGGAGTAGTACCTCCAGATTTTTTTTTATCCACTGGAGTGATGACCAATTGGCGAGTGAAGAGCCTCAGTGGGGAGTTGGATAGAAAACTTCCATATTGCTGTGCATGGCATATCTAGCTATATATGTATCACTTACTTTCAGCTGGCATAAAATACTTTAAGGTTTCTCTTTAAATTCTTTTTTACCAACAGTTTCGACCAAAATACTTCAGTCTTTATCCGGAAGAAAACTATGCAACGCACACTCACTGGCAACGTGTTTCACAAGCAGTGATTCATGAAGTAGTGAAGATGGGCGCGGTTTCATTTCAATTTCACTTCATCATTAGGCTTCCATTACTTTCAGCTCTGATGTTTAGGATGAGGTTTGACTGCAGTCATGTATTGCTGCAGCTAGTATTGAACAAGATAGCATCTATCATGATCTATGACATAGTGATACCGGTAGCTCCAGCCCTACATCTCGAAACGCAGTGCAATGTAGATGTGCGCAGCGCTTCCTTTTCCTACGAGCAACTCTAGTATTAGCAAGTACTAGTTGCCATTGTCCCTCCTAATGAATGTTTACAAGCATAAACAAACCAAAACTCGTTGGCTCTATCGGTTTTCCACACAATATATTGGGTGGTGTTGGTTCCAGCATGTGACTTCTCAAGTTCTCCCCTTCTGGAAGTATCCTCATTCCTTCTGGTCTCCAACCTCCTCATTGTTTCCAGTGCACACTTTCTCACAGCTGCAGTCTTATACAACTGATAATTTCATGGTGTCTAATTTATGTTTGACCCTGGTAAGCTATCTTAATGTTAAGCCCAATTTCAAACATTTCTGACATTAAATTTTCCACACACACATCTGACATAATGATCACTAAGAAGCATAAAAATCACAGATCAGTATTGTATTGCCTTCAGCTATGCTAAGGACAATGGCAAGGGCAATGTAATCTGACAATCCTAGAATTAAAATAAATTCTCTCTCGGATTTCTCGATCACACCTTCACTCAACACTCAATGCTTTCTACTAGTTATATACTACACAGAGCCAAAGAGAGAGAAAGGGGGCAGAGGGAATACTCACTACTACAACTTAATTCAGGAATTATTTCATGAGCAATTTAACCATCTTTCCCCTCCAACCCCCATTCTAACTCCCCAAATAGTTCTCCACCCCCGTCCACATCATCAAGAACTAGTCAGTAAGTTCAGGTCACCTCTATCAAAAACTTTCATCTGGACCTACCATGTCCTTCATTATTTTCTTATCTGATTTTGTCTTACACTCATGTATATATAGGTGTGGATACATCATGAAAATAGGCAAAGCCCCTCCCCCCCCAAATTTCAATCCAGATAATATTATGTGAAACAAACTCATCTCATATCTCGGCTACTCTTCTCTATGGACAGGTTTTAATCTGCCTCGAGTCATTTGTCAGGACCCACTGGACCAACATGAGAGAGGGGAGGAGAGAGAAGGAGGAGAGACCTAGAGAGAGAGACAGAGAAGAGCCAAGACAAAGAGAATTTACACATACTGGTATAAACCATGTGCATGTTTCAGTAGAGATTAAACAACTTATCTTATGTCAAGAAAATAGGATATCTGCATCAACTACTCAGGGGGTGGCTTTAAATAGTCTGTCCCCCTTTGGTTCTGCCTTTACCATATCAGCTGTAATATATGACCAATTGGATCAGTCCACCTAAGCTTATAGTAAGGATTACTATATAAGGACATAATGATGGTGTTGGCATGAATAAAGGGAATAGGTGAATATCTTGTCTTGAGGGTATCTCTGGTGGCAGCTTATTAACTGGTGGATCGGAGACCTAATCCAGTCCCGCCCCGACATCATTGTTGTATATAAGATAGTGTAGTGCACTGAAACATCTTTTACTAGTTGCTGGTGAAATCAATATAAGTTTATTGATCTAGAAAAATCTCTGTTGAAGACTTTTTGTAACTGAGCAACAAGTCAAGTTCTCTAAAATGCTTTTCTAGCTAGAAAATGTGTTATCAGAGTTTGAAAATAAAGTGCCAAAGTTTTGCTGCGCAACAGGAGGCAGTATACATTATTGAAGCAATGCCAAAAAGCTACAAACATTTAAGTGAAATGCTTAATACTACCCATGCTAAATGAAATCTGAGAATAGCTACATCTCGAGTACCATTTGCTACCTTGGTCGGCAGGGTCTGGTAATACATGGTAAGCACAAGTGCGACTCTTCCAAAGGAATTTAGAGGAGAGTTATCATTCAGCTTCTAAAGGTTCATGCTGAAGAAGCCCTAACTTAATCAAGTGGGTGGAAAAGAATCAGTTTATGAGTCCAAGTTTTCAAAAAAAAAAAAAAATGTCTCTGCAAATAGTTTGTGAAATCGCTCAGGTTATATCTGGAACATAATGGTGGATGAAACCACAGGCTTAACAAACATTGAATAAATGGTAGTCTGTTTATGAGAATGATGATTTACAAGTTCATGAGCAGGTAATAAGGCTATACAGTATGGATCAACATCAGCAGAAAGTATCGACATAACTACCAAGGATATTCTTCTTCTTGTGAAACTCAGTTAAAGATTGCCATGGACAGTGCTATGATGTTTAACTGAAGTGAGAAGTGACACTCTTGGCTGTTACTTTCAACTTTAGTGATAGTTTTATCTGGGGGAGGGTTGTTCTATCTAACATTTCAGCACCTCCCTCCATCCCAAAGGAAAAAACAACAACTTTCCTACATCCCACAGGCACACTTGACGGTCCAGACCTCCCAACCGTTAGCCTTTTCAAGATTCTGTCCAGGGGTCCAGGGATTTGCTACATTTGTCCAGGGATTCTCACCCCATAATGATCAAGGTCCAATATATATACACATTTCCGTAAAAATGAGCCCCATATTAATGATCATGGTCTTCTTTCTGCTGGACTGCAACTACTTGCAGAAGTTTAAGAAAAACTACCACGCAGTCTCAGTCAGAATAATTTGAGTCTGGCAGTGACTAACCTTGCATTTTTCATTAGCTAGTAAGTATATAGTACATGTAGCTAGCTTGGTTTCAAATTTTATGTACTCAGCTATAATATACAGTACACTGTTTGTGGGAGGGGGGTGTCCAGGGAAATGACTCGTTGTCCAGAGAAAATTGGTCATGATAATTGTTATTATATATATATATATATTTTTTTTATGTAACAGAGTTTGTACATGTAGTAATGCCAAAAACATGTAAAATCACATTAAATAATAAATCTCCTCCAGATTTCTGGTATTAGCTACAGTTCCCATCACGCTTGCAGCATTGCCTCGTTGCACAGCAACACTTATCGACTGGAGCAAGTACTGGGTCCCTCTCTGCTCTCCGGTTTCCGCAGCGATCCTTCGGCCAATTTCCTGGACTAACTTCAGTCCTCCCGGTCCCCATGGTCCAAGGGTCTCCACGCAGACTGGTTCGAGGATGTAGTCTCGCTGAAGGTTGGCGTACTTCATCAACTTGGCCTTCTCTGCATTTTCAGCGACTTTACAGGGGGCAATTGATGAGGTAGCAATATGACTAGGCGCCAGGGTGTCAGAGCAAGTGTAGTCCCAAATCATGATCCGTCCATTTTTCCAAGGAAAAATCGTCATGCCGTCTGGTCTCTTCCCATCGGTTCGACTAACACCACTGGGCTCAAGGACTGAAGGAATGTGAGCAGTTGACAGAGCTCGCTTGATGAGGTCGTTGATTTGAGCGTGTCTGGCAAATCTCCCTGCGCTCTTCTTGCAACTCAAACCATGTGTTCCATTTGACTCCACCTTAGTGCCGCATATACAATCATGAGGATGGCACAGGTGTGAACCAAGACGAAGAGCGCTAGCGATCCTGAGCTGATTCTGGTCCATTTTCAAACCAAGTGACGGAATAGGAATCGCATTCAACCAATCAGACGCGTGAGGAGAAGAGACAGCCAGGATCCTTGCTTTTTCCATGTCTGATTGTGCATCTTCAAGTAGATTATTTAGTTTCAGTTGACATAAGGGAGTGTCCCAGGCAGACTGGACAGGTAATTGCAATGGGGGCTCTGCGGTGTTCATCAACTCCTTCCACCGAGAGATGGCAGTGTCTAGTTCAGGGTACTCTCCTCTTCGGAAGGAGTCAATTTGTCATATGTCCAGGGATTTAATTTGCCTAGGTTGGGAGGTCTTGACCTCCCCCACCGTCCTAGACTCCGTCGCTATAAAGTAGCCCCATCACTACGCTACTAGTTTGATAGGATCTGGCAAAGGTGCACATGCGTATTGGCCCTCTGGCCGCTGTGGTTGGCCGATCGTCATACCACCTTAGTCACGTTCACAAAAAAAGTCACGTGTATCAGCGGTTTGGACCATGCTTTATTCCAAAATGGCGGGTTATTAGAGAAGACGGTTCAGTTGAGACAGGGCTGTTTAGGTGAAGGGAAGTGAAGTTTTAGGAATTCACGCTGACAGTTGGAAAGCTTTATACAATGTCTGATGAGGAAAGAAGAAAAGTAAGGCTTTTTGTTAGTTGTACGTCAAATTTTGAGCTAATATTTTGTTGAAGTACTGATGTTGAAGTCACTGTACGTTTCTCTTTGTAACATTTAGGGAAGTAGCCCAGAAAATGGGTCTTTTAATGGGCCAGAACAAAATATTTCTCCAAGGGGAAGAAAGTCCCGTTCAAGGTTTTTTCTGAAATCGTTTTCATTGCACTGCTTTTCATGTCTCTTTCGTGTATTGTAGGTCATTTTCAAGGAGCCGTTCAAGATCATACTCGAGGTCGCGTAGCCCTTCTCAAAGACAGAAACGGAGGAGCATAAACTCTTATTCTCGTTCTCGTTCCAGGTCGAGACGAAGAAGAAAGTCCTATTCTCGCTCCTATTCCAGGTCGAGAAGTAGGTCGTATTCACCAAGACGCCGATATAAAGGAAATCGTAGGTCACGGAGTGTTTCGCCGCTGTCAGACAGGAAACGTCACCAAGGGGACCGTGTAAGTTACAAGCAGAAGTGGAGATTTAATGGTGGCATGTGATGATTTTGATCTTTATTTCTGACACCTCTTGTTTGAGCGCTGCTATGAGCATAGTATCACAATCTGATGTCACCTCTTATCATTTATTTCCTGATATTGTGCTTATTCTTTATTCTTTATTAAATTTAGCGTTAATTTTGGTCATTTCTGTTTTGCAATTTCTGTTTTGCAGTACAATCCAAAGGAGTCACGTGTTTTGGGTGTGTTTGGTTTGAGTCTCTATACTGGAGAGAAAGATTTGCGTGACATGTTTGGCAAGTATGGCCATATTGAACGTGTGCAGGTTGTGTATGATCACCAGGTAGGTGGATGTATTGCTGATTGCTAGACATGTGCATGTGATAATGTTTTGGCCTAAAATTTATTACCATCCACTTTTTCATGCTTTGAAGACTGGAAGGTCTAGAGGGTTTGCATTTGTCTACTATAAGGATTCGGATGATGCTGTTGACGTAAGCAACTTTTTTTTTGCATATTGACTTGTCATATACTCCCTTCACCTTCTGTACCTCCTCGCTTTTGCCCCTATTCAGTATTTCCTTGTCATTCCTCTTACCTCTATTCTTTCCATTCCAAAATTGTCTAAATCTCACCTCCATTTTCTCGTTGCCTCGATTCTTTCTCTCCCCACTCTTTTTCCTCTTTGCTCCGCTTCTAAATCTCCGCTTATTTTCTTCTATATCCATCCCTTTTCCTCCTCATTTCTACTCCATTTCTTCTATATCCTTATTCCTTCCATCCATCCTCGTCCACACTGCTTTCATTCCTGTTTCATTTCCCCTTCACCATGCTCACCTTTCCTACTTGTGTTTTACTTGTGTTTAAATTACCCTTTCCTTGTCATAAAATCCGCAGGCTAAGGAACATGTGAATGGTGTAGAATTAGATGGTCGCAGATTGCGAGTTGATTATTCGATTACTAAACGCCCGCATACCCCCACACCGGGGGTTTACATGGGTCGACCAACCAAAGTGGGGAGTGATCGTGGGAATGATCGTGATCGCAGAGATCGTTATGAGAGCCGCTATGATAGGGAGTATGACAGGGACCCTTACTATGATGATCACTACAGAAGTGGCTACAGTGGTGGTAATCTCACTTTTCTGTGATTCTGTCATGTGATGATTGTGTGACTAATTTTGCAGGACGAGGCAGCTACTACTGATGTTGAGCTTGAGAGGTCTTACGTCTGATGTGGACTCGCCCTGTACCATCTCTAGACATGTATATATATAATGATACTTGTGCACACACTGAATAGTTCAGCAACACCCACTTAAATACAAGCAATATGCCCTTTTGCTGCTAACACACTGCGGTAACTATGCTTACCATCTGTCTAGTATACTGATTTCCTCCATATTTATATGACTTATGGGGGTATCTATGTATACCTAGTATGTTTTTCTATGTCCGTTAGTTATTCTTTTTTTTTGCTCTCTCACTCAGCTGAGAAAATAATAGAAGATATGAAAATAGAAGAATGAAAATGTGTATGTGAAGAAAGAAAATGTATTTGTGAAGAAAGAAAATGTAAAAGGGTGAAGGAAATAGAAGCATGGTTGAAGAGATAAAACGAATGGAAGTATGGACAGAAAGCGTGGAGGACTATATGTACTTGCACATACAAACTGATGACATTTGATATCTTGTCGGGTATAGAGACATGGTTTTAAGGGGGGAACAAATCGGAGTGTGATTTGATAGATTCTGCACACTTCACTGTATGAACTTAATATATAGCTATATATCTCGTGATACAAAAAAAAAATTGCATATGCAAAAGTTACATGCAGCCAAAGTGGGGGGGGGGGGGACTTAGTGCCTGTGGCTGGTTCTTGAAAGCAAGTGCTATCTATTGTTACCTGTGGCTAAAAAAGCCCTCTTCACAACTTGAGTTTTAGGGTGGGCAACCGTGGCCGTGTGGAGTATTTTTTCCTTAGCACCCCACTTGCCTAATTAGTTGTGGTTTAGCACCTAATGAATACGCTTGTTTTGTAGAGTTGCCACCGATGCATTTGGGGAACCACAACAACTAGTTTGGCACAGATTTTGAGGACTCCCATATAGCTTTAGCATAGTTAAACTTGGGCAAAGGAGAGCACACAGACATTTGAGTTACATATATATGTTCCATCCAATCTGAATCTGCCCAATCTATGAATGCCAATCTATTGCCTGCCAATCAATACACTTCTAAACATGGTAGCATATTAACACCCTTTGCAACAGATGCATAGATCGGATGGAACATATCGACCAGTAACTAGTTACACTGAGCGAGTGTGCAAGCCAAATATCCAAACCCACCCACACAATATGGGATAGTCGATGGGAGTTTACAAAGCCTGCACTACTCCCACGAAAAGAGAAGAAGGGAGAAGAGCTGTTTTGTGAGGCAAGTTTCTCTACATTTGGGGACTATAGCAGTTGTGTTTGTGGGTATATATTACAAATCGCATTATTATTATTTTTGATAAGCAATATTCTTCAAATATCTTTTTTTGCTCTAGCTACACTTGCCATGTACATGTCACTTAGTTCTTTATCTGCCAAGTCCATGTGGAACTTTCTCGGTATCACTTTTTTCCTACATCTTTACACTCGGTTGCAATCACTGTTTCTGCACAATCTATGAGTGCCAATCTATTGCCTGCCAATCAATACACTTCAAAACATGGTAGCATATTAACACCATTTGCAACAGATTCATAGATGGATGGAACCTATCGACTAGTTATACTGAGCTAGTGTGCAAGCCAAATATCCAACCCCACCCACACAATATGGGATAGTCGACGGGAATTTACAAAGCCCACACTACTCCCACGAAAAGAGAAGGGAGAAGAGCTGTTTGTGAGGCAAGTTTCTTGACATTTGGGACTGGCAGTTGTGCGAGTGTTCGTGGGTATTACAAACGGTGCATTATATCTTTTTTGACAGCAAATTCTTCAAATATCTTTTTTTACTCTATACACTTGCCATGTCACTTAGTCAGTATCACTTTTTTCTACATCACAGTTGCAATCATCACTTTCTCTGTTTCTCTGTTGCAAAGGGTGTTAATATGCTACCATGTTTTGAAGTGTATTGATTGTCAGGCAATAGATTGATCTATTTGCATTCACAGCACAATCTATAGATTGGGCAGATTCATAGATTGGATGGAACATATACACAAGTGTAGAATTGATGGAGCTCCAAAGTCTGGTATCCACAAGTAAAAAAAAATATATAGTGTGTATTTTTTAGACCCCCTTCACAAGAACAGTTGACTTTATAAAATATATAAAATATTTCTACTCGAAGTTGTGTTTGTACAGCTTTATCAACCCAGTCATTCAAGACTTGATGCCTTCCAACGTGCTGTTCCAAAAGATAAACATGTATGGCAAAACAAAAACTACCCATCTGCACTGGCTACATTTTGGTTGATAAATCTGGACCCATAGCATGAACGTGTGCCAAGATAATTATGGTACTTAAAATGGTAGACCACATTGTTCTGCACAAATCTGCCAGGAGGTGTGAAATGAGTATCTAAGTAAGGTTTTGTGGGTTTCCATCATGTGCCAACACCTGACTGGACTGACGAAAGTTTTTTTTTTACTGAAATGTTATGTAACATTTTGTTACCGAATAGTATTGAATGCTGCTGCTTCACCTTTTTAGTGGTGGAGGAATGAAAGTTAACCAGAACTGCAACTTTCTATTGATTCAGATTGTGCAAGTTGGTGATCCTGGCTTGTTTGTCACTTATAACGATTGAAGTATGTACATGGGAAAAGTTAGGTAAAGTGACCTGTTTTCTCAGACTCGGAAGTTAGTCCTTCAATAATGACTAAATGACATCTTGTTTGTTGTATATAAAAAAATTTAATTAAAAAAATATCACATTTCTTATATAATTATATTTGTCCCAACTATAACTATATACCAGATCTAATCATCTAAAAATCAATGTTCATGCGCTCGTAATGTAAAGAACCTCCCACTCATTTTTCACTCTTGTTCCTCTTCTTTGGAATTCACTCCCTATTATAGACTTGAATCTTTCATTATCTATGATTTAATCTTGATATTGCTGAGCCTGTTAAGGCCATCACATATATATTACAGTGCAGTGTGGAACTATTTAGTAGCTAACCTAATAACAATCTTTTTTTATTTTTAATCGACGGTATATACTTAATAAAATTATCCACAACAATACGAGTGTCCCGCTGCTCAAGGGAGACGGGAGGGGACCAAAGATCATTCCTCAGCTCACCATATAACAGTTCCTTCCTCTGCCACCACTTCCCTACCCAATACATAACATACTCACCCACCTCCTCCATCACTGCATCACTTACTCCCTCCACATCTTTCCCCAAAAGCAATGCCATCCTTACTCACTTCTAAATTCATCCAGCCATTGTCCTGCCCCTATATACAATTCTGCACACCTCATCCATCAGTACCAGCCGATCCCTCTCAAATCCCCCGCATATCACCAAGAAATCACATCCTTCCCCTGCTCCACTATCACACATTATACACCTCTCATCCCTAACTATCCCAGATCTCTTCTTATCCTCTAACAACCCAGCTGATGCAGTCCTCAGTCGAAATTGCAACCGCAACCTTCCTGACCATGCGCATGGACCTCACATACCTCTCTTTGCCGATTTATAAAAATTAAACGTACTCTTTCCATTTACTTCCTTCTCCCAGATCTCATTTCTCACCTTCACTTTCTCCTTCCACTTGTGCACTGACCCAACCTCGTTGTTTATCTCATACTTTCTCCCCAAGATCTCATATTCCCACCATCTGATTCCTCCATCCTCTCTTAGATTTACAACAACTTTTACCAATCTGCTCTGTTCCAACACCTAATCTCTTGCCAAACAAAACCTTCATATCTTCCCTCCTCTCCTCTAGCTTCCTCCACCCTATATCTCCCCGTATTGCCACTCCTGCTACTGTGTTACTTGCCCCCAACAGTCTCCTACCCACACTCTCATCTGTACTGACGCAAACTTCTTGCAGCAAGCATTCCGTCCTCGTGTCCAACACACTTTGGCTGCATGCTCCATATAGGTCTCGGTAGAAGCTCCCACCCCACTCTTCCTCTGTCTACTTCCACCTGCCCATTCACTCTACTCATCCATATTACCTTTCCAACCCACTCTTCTGTCTTCTTTGCCATCTTCTCTAACTGAACATTACCCCTTAGCTTCCTATCAAACCATATTCCTAAGTACTTGAATTCTTTGACCTCTTCCAATATCTCCTCACCAATCCTCCAATGCACTTTTGCTTCCTTCTTCCCTACTACCATGACCTTGCTCTTCTTGCTATTAAATTTGACCTTCCACCTTAACACATACGCCTGTACCACATCCAACATAGCTTGCAGTTCCACCCTTGAGTCAGCCAGAAGAACAACATCATCTGCATACATTAGTGCCCCACACCAGCAGCCTTCCACTTTGACCCCTAGCTCAGCTCTCTCCAATTCCTCTGCCATTCCCATCAAATAAAAAGTGGAGATAAAGGACATCCCTGCCTAAGTCCATTCTCCAGTGAACCCCCCCACCTTGACCTTCCGTTCAATATCATCGTCGTCTCCACCCCACTATACAATCCTACACATGTCCTCACAAGTTTCTCCTCTACTCCATACTGCCTTAGCTTCTGCCACAGTCCCTCCCTCCATACACTGTCATATGCCTTACTTATGTCCAGAAAGCCAGATATGAAGCTTTTTTCTCGCTCTTCCTCCCTTCACAAACTCCTCTTAACACCAACCACTGGTCTGAACATCTCCCCTGGCTCATAAATCCTCCTTGTGCTTCCGTCAAAATCCTATCCTCAGCGCACTCCCAACCTCCTTGCCAACACTCCCAACCTCCTTGCCAACACTCTCGCAAACACCTTCACCACACTACAACACAATGAAATTCCCCTATAATTCTCTACTTCGTCCTCGTCACCATCCTTGTGGAAAAATAACAACAAAACTCTTAATCGCTTCATTTCAAACTTTGATCCAAATAATTCATGCTCATATCATTTTCTATGTTCATACAAATGCACTAATATAACCCCCCCCCCCCCCCCCCCCAACTTTCACCACTTAAACCTGTCTACTTGATTTTGACTTGTAGACCAGTACTTTCTCCCTATCATGGTCACCACTCATGTTTCTATATAATTATAGATATGTTCTGTAATAATAATAATATGTGGACTAATGAATTGGGCCATCATCTTGGTCCAGCCTCGATTTCAGACTTCAAAATGTGAGTTACATGTCAAGTTACCTCTTCTTTCACTATTAGCTAAGTTTTCTTGGAGAAAAAAAGTGGATCCTTGCTCAACAGCTGCGCGTGCGCGTGCCGACCTGTTTCAGTGTAGTCGTACCAATCTTAGTGTGAGAGCGGGAAGTGTAGCTCGAGATGAGAACAGGCTTAGGCTAAATAGTTATCTTAAAACCGCCCGATTCCTCGCCAGCCTAAACACTAAAACTTCCATTGTCTAATGTGGTTCATCAACCTAACAGGCACTTGAAAAGGAAGCCACAAAACCTAGGTACGGTGTTGAGCGTGTAGCTAGGTTTGCAACAACGACTTGTGTTGCATGTGCGTCCAGGCCAGGAACTAATTTAGGCCTGAGCCGTGAAGATGCGTCTGAGCTGGTTGATGTTTCTGTCGTTTATGTTGATCTCAAATCCAGTGTCTCCTGCCAAGAACAGGTTTACAGGTTTCAGAAACGCACTGACCATATCGGACCTCAAGGAATGGAAGAGGCTGCTCAAGACCAGAAACAATGTCCTGGCTCTATTCGCGGAAGGACAAAAATTTGTGAGTGACTTCTTAGCCACCTTTGAGGAAGTAGCAGGAGAAGTTCGTGGCAAGGGCACGCTAGTTTTCGTTGACTGTTCAAGCGACGGTAAGAAGATGTGCAGGACGCTCAAGATAGACCGGAGCCGCTATTCCCTCAAGCACTACATGAGTGGTTCCTTCCACAAAGACTACGATAGGTTGATGGAAGCAAAGTCTATAATTAGCTTCATGGAAAATCCAAGCGCTGATCCTCCGTGGTACGAGGATCCTGAAGCCAGCAGTGTCAAGCATCTAATAGGCGCTCGGGATCTGGAGGTATTCTTGCGCACAGAGAAAAGGCCCTCCTTAGTGATGTTTTATGCTCCCTGGTGTGGCCACTGCAAGAAGATGAAGCCAGAGCTAGCAGCAGCTGCCAGTGAAGTGAAAGGAAAATATGTGCTAGCAGGAATGGATGTGGATACCCCTGATGCCTTTGGAGTGCGGGAGCGGTACAATATCACTGGCTTCCCCACCATTATTTTTTTTGAGAAAGGCATGAAGAAGTACGACTATGCTGGTAAGTGATTAGCTATTTGACGGGGTGTTGTTAGTACACTGCGTTTAGGTGGACAGTGAAGTGTCAATCCAATTTTGCCGGCAGGTTTGCCATTGGTCCTGACGTTAGCATGACCATGCAGTATTGTAGCTTCTGGTTCAGACCTAGTTTCCCCCTCTCGGTCCTAGCTGAGTACGTGCTGGTTCAGACCTAGTTCCCCCCTCTCCGTCCTAGCTGAGTACGTACTGGTTCAGACCTAGTTCCCCCCTCTCCGTCCTAGCTTAGTACGTGCTGGTTCAGACCTAGTTCCCCCCTCTCCGTCCTAGCTTAGTACGTGCTGGTTCAGACCTAGTTCCCCCCTCTCCGTCCTAGCTGAGTACGTGCTGGTTCAGACCTAGTTTCCCCCTCTCGGTCCTAGCTGAGTACGTACTGGTTCAGACCTAGTTCCCCCCTCTCCGTCCTAGCTGAGTACGTGCTGGTTCAGACCTAGTTCCCCCCTCTCCGTCCTAGCTGAGTACGTGCTGGTTCAGACCTAGTTCCCCCCTCTCCGTCCTAGCTGAGTACGTGCTGGTTCAGACCTTGTTCCCCCCTCTCTGTCATAGCTGATTACGTGCTGGTTCAGACCTAGTTCCCCCCTCTCCGTCCTAGCTGAGTATGTACTGGTTCAGACCTAGTTCCCCCCTCTCCGTCCTAGCTGAAACGTGCTGGTTCAGACCTAGTTCCCCCCTCTCCGTCCTAGCTTAGTACGTGCTGGTTCAGACCTAGTTCCCCCCTCTCCGTCCTAGCTTAGTACGTGCTGGTTCAGACCTAGTTCCCCCCTCTCCGTCCTAGCTGAGTACGTGCTGGTTCAGACCTAGTTCCCCCCTCTCCGTCCTAGCTGAATACGTGCTGGTTCAGACCTAGTTCCCCCCTCTCCGTCCTAGCTGAGTATGTGCTGGTTCAGACCTAGTTCCCCCCTCTCCGTCCTAGCTGAGTACGTGCTGGTTCAGACCTTGTTCCCCCCTCTCCGTCCTAGCTGAGTATGTGCTGGTTCAGACCTAGTTCCTTCCTCTCTGTCCTAGCTTGGTATTTGGTGTTTTGGTGGGTATGTTTTGGTGGGTATGATTAGGGTAGACATTTGTTAGATTGTTGTGGGGAGGGGTATGGATAATGGTCCCTGACCACTAGACATAACCATCCATCCATCTTTGTCCTGTATGTACAGCCCTTGAAGTAATGACATGTTCCTGGCTGAGTCCAAGGCAGGGGAGGGGTATGGATAATGGTCCCTGACCACTAGACATAACCATCCATCCATCTTTGTCCTGTATCTACAGAGTAATGACATGTTCCTGGCTGAGTCCAAGGCAGCCTGGCGGGCTCTTTTGCCTTGCCATTCACAGTTGTTGTGTTACTCAAAAAAGAAAATGGTCGTGGGCTGAAATTAGTCATCCCAGAATTGTTTTAAATCTAGCCCTGGCCCTAACTCTAGCCCTGGCCCTAGCTTTATCTCCCTGGCTCTATCCCTGGCCCTAACTCTAGCCCTGGCCCTAACTCTAGCCCTGACCCACCCCCTAGTCCTAGCCCTGGCTCTATTGTAGTCCATGATGTAACTGTTGCTGGTTCTAGGCCTGACTTTGCAGGGAGATGAACTATGAGTGCCTACCACTATAGGTCCTGTTCTGGTGGCAGTCTAATGCCTAGTGCAGCATGAGTGCCTACCATTACAGGTCCTGCTCAGGTGGCAGTCCAATGCCTAGTGCAGCATGAGTGCCTACCACTATAGGTCCTGTTCTGGTGGCAGTCCAATGCCTAGTGCAGCATGAGTGCCTACCACTATAGGTCCTGCTCTGGTGGCAGTCCAATGCCTAGTGCAGCATGAGTGCCTACCACTATAGGTCCTGCTCTGGTGGCAGTCCAATGCCTAGTGCAGTATGAGTGCCTACCATTACAGGTCCTTCTCTGGTGGCAGTCCAATGCCTAGTGCAGCATCCACTACTTAAATATAGTTTATGCAAACAAACAATAACTCAAACCTTCATTTGTACCCGCACCATTGCTGTGACAGTCCCTCTTATCCAAAATAATATCCTGCAAGAGGTACAGAGTGTAATCATCAGGTAAAGGGTTATCTGATAGTAGTTTGGGGCTTTAAGATAGCGGATGGCAACGGTGAAAAAAGAAAAGAAAAAAAGAAGCTCACATCTCAATTAAACTTACACCAGCAGTTTCTTGGCAGCCTAAATGCTGTGGTTTCAGCCACTGTTAAAATGACTGCTTTGAATCATTTGCTAGGGTAGTAAACACCGGCAGCGCCAAATACCATATAAGTGTTAAAACTCATATTCAAAGATAGGATGCGTCTTTTCCATCCAATCACATACAATAAGTCCATTCCCGGAATTTGTACTACCGCAGGACTCAATGCTTCCACACACGTCCATGACTGGTTAGTACTGCAGGACTCTCAATGCTTCCACACACGTCCATGACTGGTTAGTGCTGCAGGACTCTCAATGCTTCCACACACGTCCATGACTGGTTAGTACTGCAGGACTCAATGCTTCCACACACGTCCATGACTGGTTAGTGCTGCAGGACTCTCAATGCTTCCACACACGTCCATGACTGGTTAGTGCTGCAGGACTCTCAATGCTTCCACACACGTCCATGAGACTGGTTAGTACTGCAGGACTCAATGCTTCCACACACGTCCATGACTGGTTAGTACTGCAGGGACTCTCAATGCTTCCACACACGTCCATGACTGGTTAGTGCTGCAGGACACGTCCATGACTGGTTAGTGCTGCAGGACACGTCCATGACTGGTTAGTGCTGTAGGACTCTCAATGCTTCCACACACGTCCATGACTGGTTAGTACTGCAGGGACTCTCAATGCTTCCACACACGTCCATGACTGGTTAGTGCTGCAGGACTCTCAATGCTTCCACACACGTCCATGACTGGTTAGTGCTGCCGGACTCTCAATGCTTCCACACACGTCCATGACTGGTTAGTGCTGCAGGACTCTCAATGCTTCCACACACGTCCATGACTGGTTAGTGCTGCAGGACACGTCCATGACTGGTTAATACTGCAGGACTCTCAATGCTTCCACACACGTCCATGACTGGTTAGTGCTGCAGGACTCTCAATGCTTCCACACACGTCCATGACTGGTTAGTGCTGCAGGACTCTCAATGCTTCCACACACGTCCATGAGACTGGTTAGTGCTGCAGGACTCTCAATGCTTCCACACACGTCCATGACTGGTTAGTGCTGCAGGACTCTCAATGCTTCCACACACGTCCATGACTGGTTAGTGCTGCAGGACTCTCAATGCTTCCACACACGTCCATGACTGGTTAGTGCTGCAGGACTCTCAATGCTTCCACACACGTCCATGACTGGTTAGTACTGCAGGACTCTCAATGCTTCCACACACGTCCATGACTGGTTAGTGCTGCAGGACTCTCAATGCTTCCACACACGTCCATGACTGGTTAGTACTGCAGGACTCAATGCTTCCACACACGTCCATGACTGGTTAGTACTGCAGGACTCTCAATGCTTCCACACACGTCCATGACTGGTTAGTGCTGCAGGACTCTCAATGCTTCCACACACGTCCATGACTGGTTAGTGCTGCAGGACTCTCAATGCTTGCACACACGTCCATGACTGGTTAGTGCTGCAGGACTCTCAATGCTTCCACACACGTCCATGACTGGTTAGTGCTGCAGGGACTCTCAATGCTTCCACACACGTCCATGACTGGTTAGTGCTGCAGGGACTCTCAATGCTTCCACACACGTCCATGACTGGTTAGTGCTGCAGGACTCTCAATGCTTCCACACACGTCCATGACTGGTTAGTGCTGCAGGACTCTCAATGCTTCCACACACGTCCATGACTGGTTAGTGCTGCAGGACTCTCAATGCTTGCACACACGTCCATGACTGGTTAGTGCTGCAGGACTCTCAATGCTTCCACACACGTCCATGACTGGTTAGTGCTGCAGGGACTCTCAATGCTTCCACACACGTCCATGACTGGTTAGTGCTGCAGGGACTCTCAATGCTTCCACACACGTCCATGACTGGTTAGTGCTGCAGGACTCTCAATGCTTCCACACACGTCCATGACTGGTTAGTGCTGCAGGACTCTCAATGCTTCCACACACGTCCATGACTGGTTAGTGCTGCAGGACTCTCAATGCTTCCACACACGTCCATGACTGGTTAGTACTGCAGGACTCTCAATGCTTCCACACACGTCCATGACTGGTTAGTGCTGCAGGACTCTCAATGCTTGCACACACGTCCATGACTGGTTAGTGCTGCAGGACTCTCAATGCTTCCACACACGTCCATGACTGGTTAGTGCTGCAGGGACTCTCAATGCTTCCACACACGTCCATGACTGGTTAGTGCTGCAGGGACTCTCAATGCTTCCACACACGTCCATGACTGGTTAGTGCTGCAGGACTCTCAATGCTTCCACACACGTCCATGACTGGTTAGTGCTGCAGGACTCTCAATGCTTCCACACACGTCCATGACTGGTTAGTGCTGCAGGACTCTCAATGCTTCCACACACGTCCATGACTGGTTAGTACTGCAGGACTCAATGCTTCCACACACGTCCATGACTGGTTAGTACTGCAGGACTCAATGCTTCCACACACGTCCATGACTGGTTAGTGCTGCCGGACTCTCAATGCTTCCACACACGTCCATGACTGGTTAGTGCTGCAGGACTCTCAATGCTTCCACACACGTCCATGAGACTGGTTAGTGCTGCAGGACTCTCAATGCTTCCACACACGTCCATGACTGGTTAGTGCTGCAGGACTCTCAATGCTTCCACACACGTCCATGACTGGTTAGTGCTGCAGGACTCTCAATGCTTCCACACACGTCCATGACTGGTTAGTGCTGCAGGACTCTCAATGCTTCCACACACGTCCATGACTGGTTAGTGCTGCAGGACTCTCAATGCTTCCACACACGTCCATGACTGGTTAGTGCTGCAGGACTCTCAATGTTTCCACACACGTCCATGACTGGTTAGTACTGCAGGACTCAATGCTTCCACACACGTCCATGACTGGTTCTTGATCGCAGTAAAAAAAAAGCATGGGTAGCGATGATTGTTGATGATGCAATCAAGCTAACTCTATGATGCAATCAAGTTAACTCGATGCAATTGAGCTAACTCGATGGTGCAATCAAGCTAACTCGTCTCGTATTTCATAATCAGAATTTAGTCAAGACTGATATTATAAGCACAGCGAATGGCCCATGCTAAGTTCCTGTGGAGTTGTTGCTCCTGGGTGGCTGTTATCAAGTCCCAAGGAGGCTGTGACTGATCCTCCAACAAAACGTCTACTGTTTGGTTTGGTAAACTGTTACCAAGTCTTGGAAGGAGGCTGTAGCTTGACCCTATCTATATATGTAGGTCCAGCCAACAAACACCAGCAGCCAAGACATGGTGTGTGCTGGTTTTTGTGTAGAGGATAGTGTGCCCTACAACACCAGCAGCCAAGATAAGGTGTGTGCTGGTTTTTGTGTAGAGGACAGTGTGCCCTACAACACCAGCAGCCAAGATAAGGTGTGTGCTGGTTTTTGTGTAGAGGATAGTGTGCCCTACAACACCAGCAGCCAAGACTTGGTGTGTGCTGGTTATTGTGTAGAGGACAGTGTGCCCTACAACACCAGCAGCCAAGATAAGGTGTGTGCTGGTTTTTGTGTAGAGGACAGTGTGCCCTACAACACCAGCAGCCAAGGCATGGTGTGTGCTGGTTTTTGTGTAGAGGACAGTGTGCCCTACAACACCAGCAACCAAGATATGGTGTGTGCTGGTTTTTGTGTAGAGGATAGTGTGCCCTACAACACCAGCAGCCAAGATAAGGTGTGTGCTGGTTTTTGTGTAGAGGACAGTGTGCCCTACAACACCAGCAGCCCAAGACATGGTATGTGTAGTGTCCACAACAAGAAAGTGAGCCGGGCATGTGTAGTAGTCCTCCACCTCTCGGCTCTAATATACAGAAACAACATTACAAACAAACAAACAACTGAATATTCGTACTGAAGATTTATCTTTTAATAATTTTGGCCAATCAAATACTTCCGTCTTCATCCAGTGAATGAAAACGAACACAACACGTTCATACTCGTTAGTCTTGTTTCACGTGAAGTGCATGATGTGCCTCAATGGTCCAGTGTGTAAGCACGGTAACGATGATGGGCTTGGCTTCACATGCATAGGTCTTGAGAGTTGAAAAGTGACCACCAGGCAAAGAGAACTGGTCAGGGAGACTGATCACCTTCACTAACAATGGCTACCCACTTCCCTTCATCTGCTCAACTTTGAAGGAGTCGTCTTGGGAAGAAAGGTGAGAAGACATGGAAATGGAAGGGGGAATTGGTCCTCACCTATGTGGCTGGCCTAGTGGGGACATCGGAGGACGTATGTATGTGTGAAGTGTTTGATGTCAGGTTATTATTAACTAAGTTTAGAAGTCTGCTTACCTGGTCTCAGAGATAAATTACTACCTTCCATGAACTCATCAGGTGTGTATAGAATTCCCTGTGCCTGCGGGAAAGGACATTGGTGAGACGAGGAGGTTGGAGACGAGGAGGTTGGAGACGAGGAGGTTGAAGACCTGGTCAACGAGGATAAGGATGCATGCAGGAGGGCAGAGTTGAAAAGTCTGCTATCGCATGGTGGAACCGGCACCGCCTGATCTTGTGGGGAAAACCCTTGGTGATTGATAGAGCCAGCTAATGGAGAGAATTGCTTGTGAAGTTGTACATCATCTTATACCTGAGGACCTTTCAATGGAGATGTAGGGCTGGAAGGATCAGTGTTTCAATGGAGATGTAGGGCTGGAAGGATCAATGGAGCTGTAGGGCTGGAAGGACCAGTGCTTCAATGGAGATGTAGGGCTGGAAGGATCAGTGCTCCAATGGAGATGTAAGGCTGTGCTTCAATGGAGATGTAGGGCTGGAAGGATCAGTGCTCCAATGGAGATGTAGGGCTGGAAGGATCAGTGCTTCAATGGAGATGTAAGGCTGGAAGGATCAGTGCTTCAATGGAGATGTAGGATCAGTGCTCCAATGGAGATGTAGGGCTGGAAGGACCAGTGCTTCAATGGAGATGTAGGGCTTGAAGGATCAGTGCTTCAATGGAGATGTAGGCTGGAAAGACCATTGCTTCAATGGAGATGTAGGGCTGGAAGGATCAGTGCTCCAATGGAGATGTAGGGCTGGAAGGATCAGTGCTTCAATGGAGATGTAGGGCTGGACGGACCAGTGCTCCAATGAAGATGTAGGGCTGGAAGGACCAGTGCTTCAATGGAGATGTAGGGCTGGAAGGATCAGTGAGATGTAGGGCTGGACGGACCAGTGCTCCAATGAAGATGTAGGGCTGGAAGGACCAGTGCTCCAATGGAGGTGTAGTGCAGGAAGGACCAGTGCTTCAATGGAGAAATCAGTGCTCCAATGGAGATGTAGGGCTGGAACAGTGCTCCAATGGAGATGTATGGCTGGAAGGATCAGTGCTTCAATGGAGATGTAGGGCTGGAAGGATCAGTGCTTCAATGGAGATGTAGTGCAGGAAGGACCAGTGCTTCAATGGAGATGTAGGGCTGGAAGGATCAGTGCTTGAATGGAGATGTAGGGCTGGAAGGACCAGTGCTCCAATGAAGATGTAGGCTGGAAGGACCAGTGCTCCAATGGAGATGTAGGGCTGGAAGGACCATGGAGATGTAGGGCTGGAAGGACCAGTGCTTCAATGGAGATGTAAGGCTGGAAGGACCAGTGCTTCAATGGAGATGTAGGGCTGGAAGGATCAGTGCTTCAATGGAGATGTAGGGCTGGAAGGACCAGTGCTCCAATGGAGATGTAGGCTGGAAGGACTAGTGCTTCAATGGAGATGCAGGCTGGAAGGATCAGTGCTTTAATGGAGATGTAGGGCTGGAAGGAACAGTGCTCCAATGGAGATGTAGGCTGGAAGGACCAGTGCTTCAATGGAGATGTAGGGCTGTCTCCTACTTCAGCTCACGAGACTAGTTCACTTCTTAGCTCATCATCTCTAGCTCCTACTCCAGCTCCTGAGACTAGTTCACTTCTTAGCTCATCATCTCTAGCTCCTACTCCAGCTCCTGAGACTAGTCCACTTCTTAGCTCATCATCTCTAGCTCCTACTCCAGCTCCTGAGACTAGTTCACTTCTTAGCTTATCATCTCTAGCTCCTACTTCAGCTCCCGAGACTAGTTTCCTTCTTAGCTCATCATCTCTAGCTCCTATTCCAGCTCGCGGGACTAGTTTTCTTTTTAGTTCGTCGCGTTGAATAGATTATGCAAGATAAGTCTTAGAAGAATCATTAGCATGTGTTAGTCGCTTATTCACGTTAAGGCTTAAGCACTGGTTTTCTTGTAGGTTGGGGTAGGCCCAGCTGTGCTGAAGACAATTCCTTGACCATCCTGAGATCAACCATGGACATCCAAAATTCCAAGTTGTTGTCTAGGCTAGGCTAGGAGGACGGACTATGCTAGGGTTGGGATCAGAGGAGAGACGGGTGCGGGCTAGGGCTGTGGGATAGGATCAGAGGAGAGACAGGTGCTGGCATGGCTAGGGATAGGATCAGAGGAGAGACAGGTGCTGGCTAGGGATAGGATCAGAGGAGAGACAGGTGCTGGCTAGGGCTAGGGATAGGATCAGAGGAGAGACAGGTGCTGGCTAGGGATAGGGATAGGATCAGAGGAGAGACAGGTGCTGGCTAGGGCTAGGGATAGGATCAGAGGAGAGACAGGTGCTGGCTAGGGCTAGGGATAGGATCAGAGGAGAGACAGGTGCTGGCTAGGGCTAGGGATAGGATCAGAGGAGAGACAGGTGCTGGCTAGGGATAGGATCAGAGGAGAGACAGGTGCTGGCTAGGGCTAGGGATAGGATCAGAGGAGAGACAGGTGCTGGCTAGGGATAGGATCAGAGGAGAGACAGGTGCTGGCTAGGGCTAGGGATAGGATCAGAGGAGAGACAGGTGCTGGCTAGGGCTAGGGATAGGATCAGAGGAGAGACAGGTGCTGGCTAGGGATAGGATCAGAGGAGAGACAGGTGCTGGCATGGCTAGGGATAGGATCAGAGGAGAGACAGGTGCTGGCTAGGGATAGGATCAGAGGAGAGACAGGTGCTGGCATGGCTAGGGATAGGATCAGAGGAGAGACAGGTGCTGGCTAGAGATAGGATCAGAGGAGAGACAGGTGCTGGCTAGGGATAGGATCAGAGGAGAGACAGGTGCTGGCTAGGGCTAGGGATAGGATCAGAGGAGAGACAGGTGCTGGCTAGGGATAGGATCAGAGGAGAGACAGGTGCTGGCTAGTTTATGGCTAGCATAATCTCTAGCATAATCTTGAGGGTAGGTATGTACTGAGTGTGGCTCAGCATGAGCAGGTTCTGTATAACATCACCATGAAGTCCTTGAAAGTAAAGATAAATTTCGTCCTTCCAAGTGAGTAATGTGTACTTGCGCTAAAGCCATATGTTAGCCGAACTTCTTATGATCGCTTCCAGCGATCCTCGAGGTGATCACATCACTAGAGATGCTTTGGGTACCTTAACTAGAGAAGATTGCCTTGCGTAACCCCATGTGTGCTAGTCTTGTGAGCCAGAAGACCCTTTACCATTGCCACCTTTGTATGTAGAAATTTGGTAAAGGGTCTGACTTGCTGCAAGACTAGTTCCAAGGCACAAGAGATTTAAATTTTTGTTGGACATGGTCTACCAATGAATAATAGTCTGAATGTATGCCCTAGAACACTACTGAACTTGGCGCTTGCCCTAGAATACTCCTGACCTTAGCCCTAGCCCTAGAATACTCCTGACCTTAGCCCTAGCCCTAGAATACTCCTGACCTTAGCCCTAGCCCTAGAATACTCCTGACATTAGCCCTAGCCCTAGAATACTCCTGACCTTAACCCTAGCCCTAGAATACTCCTGACCTTAGCCCTAGCCCTAGAATACTCCTGACATTAGCCCTGGCCCTAGAATACTCCTGACATTAGCCCTAGCCCTAGAATACTCCTGACCTTAGCCCTAGCCCTAGAATACTCCTGACCTTAGCCCTAGCCCTAGAATACTCCTGACCTTAGCCCTAGCCCTAGAATACTCCTGACCTTAGCCCTAGCCCTAGAATACTCCTGACCTTAGCCCTAGCCCTAGAATACTCCTGACCTTAGCCCTAGCCCTAGAATACTCCTGACCTTAGCCCTAGCCCTAGAATACTACTCCTGACCTTAGCCATAGCCCTAGAATACTCCTGACCTTAGCCCTAGCCCTAGAATACTCCTGACCTTAGCCCTAGCCCTAGAATACTCCTGACCTTAGCCCTGGCCCTAGAATACTCCTGACCCTAGCCCTAGAATACTCCTGACTCTAGCCCTAGAATACTCCTGACATTAGCCCTAGCCCCAACTGTCATGGGGGCAGATTAAGGTGGTGGTATTATTAATGCTTCTCTCTAGGTGGGCGTGACAAATCCGGGATTCTGGAGTGGCTCAAAGACCCACAGCCTCCTGAAGCTGCACCCACTGGCAGTGAGGGTGCTGGGGAAGAAGTTTGGAGTGAGGTGGAGAGCGATGTAGTTCACCTCACCGATGCAAGCTTCGACAGTGTCATGTCCTCCTCTCCGTCGTCGCTGGTGATGTTTTATGCTCCTTGGTGTGGCCACTGTAAGGCCATCAAGCCTGCCTTCGCAGAGGCTGCCAAGCAGATGAAGGAGCAAGGCATCCCTGGATCATTGGTGGCAATCGATGCTACCGAGGAGACGGAAGTCAGCAAGAGGTTTGGCGTGAGTGGATACCCAACTCTCCGGTATTTTGCGGAGGGCGTGTTTCAGTATGATTATGGATATGGTCGGGCTGCGGAGGATATTGTCACCTTTATGAAGTCTCCACGGGAACCACCACCTCCGGAGAAGGAATGGGCAGAGGAGGAGTCTGCTGTGAGTGGGTGTGGTTGGGTGTACATATATGTACATAATTGTCCATTGTCTTTCTTGCCACTCCCCCTTGTGGGAGTCATTACACTAGTAGAAATAACAAAATGGTGGTTGTGTGTGCTAGCTGCTAATTGTATTGCGCACTCTCCGTGTGCGAAGCCAAATCTTGAAAAGTAGTTTTAAAATCATGTGACCTGCCCAATCTAACATCATCGGGAGAAATGCATTATACGTCTGTTCTCGTATGTCCAATAGACTCCTCTATTGATTTATGAAACTTAACTTCCGGTTGGATGGGGAGAGTGAGCAATATTGAATTTTTAATGCCAGACGATTGCAACTGTCATTGTGAATATCTTTGCTACCATTTCTGGAAGTTCTTCTTCAGTGAAAAGCAGCACAGACACTTGTGCATACCAGGAACTGGATTCCTTCACTCTTGAGGCGCTCCTGGATGGATCTCTCTGCTGTAAGGTTTGTTGTCGACGTATAGCGACGAGGCGCTGCATAGCTTTTGCTTGCTTACTTCAACTGAGCTGGTTCTTGTATCAACTGCAGCTTATTGTGTGCTGATTTGATCAGTTTATTTGTTATAGCATTAAAAAATGCATTACAACAAACCACAAATAAAGTTGGTGTTCCATCAGTTGAGGGAGACTAGGCATCACTGTTAGTCAACATACGTGAAGTATCTCGAGAGCTCTTGAAACAAGCTATCTTCTGGTACCAAGGGAGTAGACTAGGCATCACTGTTAGCATATATAAA
This sequence comes from Cladorhizidae sp. MBARI D1340-BT2, assembly GCA_028752905.1. Taxonomy (NCBI): domain Eukaryota; kingdom Metazoa; phylum Porifera; class Demospongiae; order Poecilosclerida; family Cladorhizidae; species Cladorhizidae sp. MBARI D1340-BT2. The sequence continues at coordinate 47,554,032 of JAQNBH010000004.1, forward strand.
GTATATCATTGGAAAGCTCTTGGAACAAGCTATCTTCTGGTACTAAAATTAACTGCAAAAAATTAAAAGCAAAATAGTTATGATAAAGACAACCTCTTCCTGGCCTCCTAGCCTGTTTCTGGAAGCTCTTCTGCTGGTAGAGGCGGCACAGTCTGGTGACTACTCTGAATCCATTTGCTCGGAGGCACACCTGGATGGTTTCATTGCTGTGTGCTGTAGACATAATGTGATGGATGTGGTGCTAGCTACCTAGCCTTAATGTGATGGATGTGGTGCTAGCCACCTAGCTTTAATGTGATGGATGTGGTGCTAGCTACCTAGCCTTAATGTGATGGATGTGGTGCTAGCTACCTAGCCTTAATGTGAAGGATGTGGTGCTAGCCACCTAGCTTTAATGTGATGGATGTGGTGCTAGCTGCCTAGCTTTAATGTGATGGATGTGGTGCTAGCTACCTAGCCTTAATGTGAAGGATGTGGTGCTAGCCACCTAGCTTTAATGTGATGGATGTGGTGCTAGCTGCCTAGCTTTAATGTGATGGATGTGGTGCTAGCTACCTAGCCTTAATGTGATGGATGTGGTGCTAGCTACCTAGCCTAATGTGATGGATGTGGTGCTAGCTACCTAGCCTTAATGTGATGGATGTGGTGCTAGCTACCTAGCCTTAATGTGATGGATGTGGTGCTAGCTACCTAGCCTTAATGTGATGGATGTGGTGCTAGCTACCTAGCCTTAATGTGATGGATGTGGTGCTAGCTACCTAGCCTTAATGTGATGGATGTGGTGCTAGCTGCCTAGCCTTAATGTGAAGGATGTGGTGCTAGCCACCTAGCTTTAATGTGATGGATGTGGTGCTAGCTGCCTAGCTTTAATGTGATGGATGCACTGCTAGCTACCTAGCCTTAATGTGATGGATGTGATGCTAGCTACCTAGCCTTAATGTGATGGATGCGCTGCTAGCTACCTAGCTTTAAGGGGGTCCGTTGGTAAAAATTTTTTTTTTGATTTTTACCTGTTGTTACAACTTTAGAGCTCCGTAGATTCTGAAAACTTCATGGTATGGACTTGATATATAGCTCAAAAGATAGGTTTCTCTGTGTGCTCTCTTTTGATACTAAAATATGTTTCATAGGTATAACTATAGGCAAGTTACTAGACCCTAAAGTGGTGGGACCTAAAAAACCTGAATCCCTGCAACCTCCGCCAAAAAGTGCAAAAAAATTGAAAATGGTACGAGTGGCTAGAGCTTCCTCTAGCGCAATACGGCATGCATTGACCTTTTTGATTAGGCGTTAGAAATTTATTACCTGGTCAAACACGTGGGTGCGAAATTGAGGGCGTTGATTCCTCTAGCCACTCGTACCATTTTCAATTTTTTTGCACTTAGCAGCACTTAGCAATCTGGAGTTATTTTGGCGGAGGTTGCAGGATTCAGGTTTTTGAGGTCCCTCCACTTTAGGGTCTAGTAACTTGCTTATAGTTATACCTATGAAACATATTTTAGTATCAAAAGAGAGCACACACTGACAGAGAGACCTATCTTTTGAGCTATATATCAAGTCCATACCATGAAGTTTGCAGAATCTACAGAGCTCTAAAGTTGTAACCACAAGTAAAAATTAAAAAAAGTTAAAAAAATGCACTCCCCATAAATGTCCCCATAAATGTCCCCATAAATGTCCCCATAAATGTCCCCATAAATGTCCCCATAAATGTCCCCATAAATGTCCCCATAAATGTGATGGATGTGGTGCTAGCTACCTAGCCTTAATGTGATGGATGTTGCTAGCTACCTAGCCTAATGTGATGGATGTGGTGCTAGCTACCTAGCCTTAATGTGATGGATGTGGTGCTAGCTACCTAGCCTTAATGTGATGGATGCGCTGCTAGCTACCTAGCCTTGTGATAGATGTGGTGCTAGCTACCTAGCCTTAATGTGATGGATGTGGTGCTACCTACCTAGCTTTAATGTGATGGATGTGGTGCTAGCTACCTAGCCTTAATGTGATGGATGTGGTGCTAGCTTAAGGGGGTAGTTCACCTTTAACTGGTAAAAAACGTCTGTTGACTTTGAATGCCCATAACTTTTTTTATAATTGGTTTGTGTAGATAATGTTATGCTCAAATTGTTGCTTGTTCTATGTGCTTTCCAATGATATATAAAATATCTCTAGAGGCATGTTTTGTCAGAAGATGCATGCAGAAATGCATGCATCTTCAGAAACAGGGACCCTCCTTCTCTTGGCAGACCCCCACTACTCATTAAAAAAAATCAAAAGCTGTAAATTGGTTTGTGGCTTGTCTATATTAGCCAACTATAGCTAACTTTGCTAGCCAGCTATAGCTAACTTACTAGCCAGCTATAGCTAGCTATATTAGTTTGTTATTAGGTGTAAATAGCAAGTCTACAAAACCTGCAGTGTTTTCAGACCATCCATCAGGCATTGGAGGCCTTTGTCTTTGAGCCCTAGCCCTTCCCCGCCCCTTCCAACACCTCTCCCTCTTCCACGACAACACCTCTCCCTCTTCCACGACGTGGAGCATTCCCATCACGACCACCCCGCCCTCTCTGAACAACTGGAATAACTATCTGGTCGTCTGACTCACCATTGGAAGCATTACCAGCATTAGAATCATCTCCAGAGCTGTCAATCTGCGAGTCAAAATCACTTTCATTCCCATAATCACTAAACATCTTCATCATCGCTACGTACAGCCTGGTCCAACACTTGTCCAAAGTCAGCAGATTCCGGGGCATTCTGGACCGATTTCTATGAAATAACTAAACACTGGGAATCCACTAAATTGATGGCACCATGAGCAAGATAAAAGAGACCTTTGATTGGTTGTATTTCAACTGGGAAAATGAATGGGTAGCGGATGACACACGCGAGCGGCCGGTATACCGTCCCCCCGAGTATGACGGCATATAATAGCACGGCCGGAATACCGGCCAGCCGAGTTCAAAGGTTAAGTGGGGAGCACTAACAAAATCTTGTGGTTAGGACTTTGGAGCTCCATAGACTGCACACTTGACTGTGTGAACTTGATATATAGCAGGTCTCTCTGTGAGCTCGCTTTAGGTACTACATTTTATAACTATGCCAAAAAAATTACCTGCAGCCAAAGTGGAGATACCTCAAAATCTTAAAGGCTTGAATCTGCTGCATGTGCTATTTGAAATTGGTATCGGTGGCTAGAGGAAGCTCTGCTCTGACTGTTTTCATTAGGTGATAAAACGTGAGTAAGTGGTCAAGCGTGGGCACTGGAAATAGATTTTCTCGCGCCAGTATCACAGGGAATATGGAGGTCCTGTGCCAAATACTTCCCTAGTGGATTTGGCATATCCTTAGGGAATTTGGCACCCCTTGTGGGAATAGTTCCTTTCTCCTCCGGCTCAGAGCAAACGCAGCAATGATGATATAGAACCAGCAGTCATGGAGGTCATCGGTAACCGGCCCATTTATGTCTAGGGAGTAATGGGCTCTAGCTCTAACCCTAACTAACCCTGACCCTAGCGGTAGCTCAAGATCTTGCCCTGGCCCTTGCTCTAACCCTAGCCCTAGCTGTAATCCTAGATCTAGCTCTAGCCCTCTGGCCTTAGCTCTAGCCCCAGCCCTAGCCCTGGCCCTGGCCCTAAATCAGAACTTGTGAAGAGGGTAGAAGAGTACCATGATACAGGTTTTAGAAACTGAATTTGATATTTCAAAGCAATACTTTTGGCACGGTACTGCTGTGAGTGTGCCAGCACTGTTGTGAAGACTGTTACTTCACCATGGTGGTGAAGACTGTTACTTCACCATGGTTGTGGAGACTGTTACTTCACCATGGTTGTGGAGACTGTTACTTCACCATGTTTGTGAAGACTGTTACTTCACCATGGTGGTGAAGACTGTTACTTCACCATGGTTGTGGAGACTGTTACTTCACCATGTTTGTGAAGACTGTTACTTCACCATGGTGGTGAAGACTGTTACTTCACCATGGTTGTGAAGACTGTTACTTCACCATGTTTGTGAAGACTGTTACTTCACCATGGTGGTGAAGACTGTTACTTCACCATGGTTGTGAAGACTGTTACTTCACCATGGTTGTGGAGACTGGTACTTCACCATGGTTGTGAAGACTGTTACTTCACCATGGTTGTGAAGACTGTTACTTCACCATGGTTGTGAAGACTGTTACTTCACCATGGTTGTGAAGACTGTTACTTCACCATGATTGTGAAGACTGTTACTTCACCATGGTTGTGAAGACTGTTACTTCACCATGATTGTGAAGACTGTTACTTCACCATGGTTATGCATACATATGTCCTCTATTAGACCATGCACCTATAGCACATGTGTTTTATGCATACATGTGCCCCTCTAATAGACCATGCACCTATAGCACATGTATGTGTTTTATGCATACATGTGCCTCTCTATTAGACCATGCACTATTTACTATCTCTGATGAAATAGTACGTGCCTCGAGAATACGTGGGAGACATGGAAGCTCCAGAGAAAACGCTCCGTCTGGAGTGGGTGGAGATAAAGCTCGTCAATCTATCACCACTGAAGTGATAATCACATCCTTCATAAGTTGCAGCATTTCAGTGGAGACAGACGGTCACATGATGACAGCATTCTTGTTTAAAGCCCGGGAAAGTAGCAGAAAGTGCAGTGTGGAACATCGCCAGCGAGGCAGCCAAACTCCACAGGAAAGAGGTGCGAGAGGCTGACAACAATCCCTTCACATGCGAGGGGAAGCTGACTCTGAAGAAGATGAAATTATGGAACGGGATGGCAGAACACCGCTATTATCAACAGTTGTCACCTGTTTGAGCTGGGGTGATCTCGTGTAACTAGCTTGCGCATGTCTCTGTTAGGCATGTTCAAATAAGAGAGCACCCCTTCTAATAGTATGTGCAGTTTGGCAGCTTATGGAATGTATACATGTGTTCTAATTGAGGAAGTGTGGTATTCTATACTCATCTATTCTCAGGCAGTAATAACTGGTTTTTGTTTATTTGCATGCAGTAATAACTGGTTTGTGTTTGCTTACATTCAGTAATAACTGGTTTGTGCTTGCTCACATGTAGTAATAACTGGTTTGTTTTTGCTTCCATATAGTAATACACTAGTTTGTGTTTGCTTGCACACAGTAATAACTGGTTTGTGTTTGCTTACATTCAGTAATAACTGGTTTGTGCTTGCTCACATGCAGTAATAACTGGTTTGTTTTTGCTTGCACGCAGTAATAACTGGTTTGTGTTTGCTCGCATGCAGTAATAACTGGTTTGTGTTTGCTTGCATGCAGTAATAACTGGTTTGTGTTTGCTTGCATGCAGTAATAACTGGTTTGTGTTTGCTCACATGCAGTAATTACTAGTTTGTTTTTGCTTGCACACAGTAATAATTAGTTTGTGTTTACTTGCATGCAGTAATAATTGGTTTGTGTTTGCTTGCACGCACTAATAACTGGTTTGTGTTTTCTTGCACACAGTAATAACTTGCTTGTGTGCAGTGGTTTTTGTTTGCGTGCACACAGGTATAACTGATTTGTGCTTGCTTGCAGGTGACCCACCTGACTGACGCCACATTCAAGCCTCACTTGAAGAAGAAGAGGCACGCCTTGGTCATGTTCTACGCCCCCTGGTGCGGGCACTGCAAGGCTGCCAAGCCAGAGTACACAGCAGCAGCCCAACTCTTCGTCGACAACAAAAAAACGTCCTTCACTGCACTGGACTGCACCAAATTTCGCTCCGTATGCGAACAATTTGGCATCAGTGGATTCCCAACGTTTAAGTACTTCAATTATGGCAAGCATGATTTCTTGTACCAAGGCGGCCGATTAGCTGATGACTTCTCTCAGTTCATGCACAACCCGTCCGCTTCCTCTCGTAGTGAACTCTGAATGTTGTTAGGTTCTGGTTGCTGAATCCTATTCTCGTCAATTAGCAAATTTCCTTTCTGCCATGTCTTTTGTGTGTATGTATATATACACATTATATATACATAATTATATATAATGTGTATATATACATATAATGTATGATGATGTATTTATATATTTGTATATATATATATATATTTCCCTGTGCTAATTATATACTGCGGTATATGTGCATGCATGTTTAAACGAGCCGCTACCCATTTAGACCTAACAGTAGTGCATCACCTTTGCCAGCATAAATTTATGACCGGTAAAAGTTAAACAAATTTTTTTTTAGTGGGGGTGAGGGGGGGTGGGCTTGTTTACTGTAGGTGTGGTTCGTTCAGTAATTTTTGTCGAGTTTATACAATTTGGTTTGCTTTTGAAAATGACTCGACGAACTCTCAGTTGACATAATGAACTAATAATTAACTTGAGTGGTCTAGCCCTCATCTGGAATAAATTATGCCACTATTTCTGATGAAGGCTAGTCGAAATGTCGAGAGTAAAATTCATTGTTGAGGTCCTAAAAAGACTTGTGAAGCAACTCCAGAATCTGCAAGGCCTCCAAGTCCACCTCGGCCACAGTCCTCTTTCCATGGCTGAGCCACAGTCCTCCTTCCATGGTTAGCCACAGTCCTCCTTCCATGGTTAGCCACAGTCCTCCTTATGGCTGAGCCACAGTCGTGTTTCCATGGTTGAGGCACAGGCACAGTCCTCTTCCATGGTTAGGGCACAGTCCTCCTTATGGTTGAGGCACAGTCCTCCTTTCATGGCTGAGCCACAGTCTTCCATGGTTGAGGCACAGTTGGCTGAGCTCCTTCCATAGCCACAGTCCTCCTTTGGTTGAGGCACAGTCAACCTGTGTGAGGCTTCCTGACTGGGAGTTGGACATTCCCTCGACATAGTCATCAGGAAACATTCAGAGAGTCAATCCTTGGATAGAGGTCTGATGCCAACATTGCCTGAGTTTTTACCCCCTGCAGCTGGTGGTGAGGCCCAAGTCTTTCTAGTACACTGACAACATCCAACAGCCTTGAGTCTATCCCCCATGATTTAGCCACCAAAGCCATATTAGTGTACTTGAGCAGGGGCGGATCTTGGGGGAGCCCTCTTTTATTAAAATAAAAATATAGATATATTATATCATATACAGCATATGCTAATACATTATGTACATACTATTCTCCTATTAATACATTATGTAAATACATGTACTTATAAAGCTATACTCCTATTATATACATTTAAGTTTAAATCTATCAACAGCATCATCAAGCAATGCCACGGATAATCTCTCCTGCCCCATATATATATACTACTACGTAATAAAGTTTTAAGGTTTTTTAAGGTGCTATTGGCCCTCCCGTTCTCACATGATGTGACTGGAATAGTACATGTGATGCACAGCAGTACGTAAAGGTTAGGTAAGTAATCCTTGTCACACTCTTTCAAAGCTGATTGAAGGGTGGATGGCTACTTGTCAGCATCTTGACTGCCACTTTGCCCTCCACCTCCACACCTCACTAGACACAAGTGCAGTACTTGGCAAGTCATCATTATATAAAGAAATCAAGTCCTCTAAAGATATATCACCCCGAGTAGTGATTATAGAAGGTATAAGATTGATTAAATCGGCTGCTACTGTTTGAGTCTTACCAAACCATTTGTTGAACTAAGTGGGAAGCACAACAGTTCTTCGATAGTATTCTTCACAGAACTGTACTCCACATTTATTTCTGTAAGTTTGTCGAGCAGATACACGTGGGACTTCAGGAACCACACCAACATCATGAGCTATAGCTTCAGCTTGCACATACCATGAATGTAACATTTCCTCACTTTGACGAACAGCACAAAGTTCATTCAGTACGTCTTTAACATCCATATAAGCTTTAACTATAATTATCACTACTTTGCTTTTGTAATTTTATACTTATAGGTGACATAGAATTCATTGTTGCTATGAAAGATATCATAAAAGGAAAGGAAAGGTTCATTTTGAGCAAGCCATTGGCTGCCACAATTGTTTTTGTATCCCAGTTCATATCCCCATATGTAGGATCACGTTCTGTAATTGCTTCCATTGCAGTTATATACAAGGAATTGATACAAAACATTAAACAATTGAAGGGCTGAGAGCAAGAAGTGTATAAGTCCATTTTTGGCGAAAAATCAATTTTGTCCTATATAGACCTGATCATAATACCTTAGGACATTCCCCATGGCAATTTTTAGACTCTATCTCCATGGTGTTTTGATGTTAGGGACACGTTAGTCCAGAAGATGCTATCATAACAGTATTACAGTGCATGATTAAAACGCGTATAACTCAAAACATTGAATATGGACTTATACACTTCTTGCACTCAGCCCTTCAATTCATAAGCTTTGTGCCGATAAATCCATCTTGTTCTACAAAGATCCTTAACTTTAACAATGCTATATAGTTTCCTTATCAATTACTTTCTCAAGAAATAGTTGCCGTTTAGCACTATAATGGAAGAAGTATGCTGTCTCAGTAACAGTAGAATTCATAATTATTATGACTAGGAGTTAAACTACAAGCTTTAACAATACACAAATCAAGCATGTGACTATTACAGTGGATATATGTGGCTTTAGGATTTTCTGCCAAGAAACGACCCTGCACACCCCTTGTACTAGCTAGCACCATCATAGCCTTGCCCCCTACAACCTTTAAAGTCTAAGTTAAACTTATTCAGTGCTTCTTTTATTGCACAAGCCAAAACCTCTCCAGTGATCCTTTCTGTACTTATGAAATCTAAGATTATATTACAATTACTATCTACACTACTGACACCTGCTCCTTACCGACGACTTCATCATTAAGAATGGAATAATATTTAGCTTGTTTAATTTCCTGTATTATACTATCTCTAATATGATCACCTATGCATTCACAATGAGTTGATTTTGGGTAGTTTTGTTAGTAGTATAAGTTGCAGCATCTTTCAAATGCTTGGCTAATGCAACATTTCCTGACCTCACAGATCAAGAAGTGCTAAAAAATTCCCTCTGTTCCCCTCAGAATCAGCTGTGCTATCATCTCTGTGACCTCGAATAGCTATATATACATTGCTTGCCACAAAGAAGTATTGCATCAGCTGTTTGTTGCTATGTTACTCTCAATCATCTATATACAGCAAACGATTCTTAATAGAAGACTCTGGACACATATGGGAAGATTTTAAAGCATCTGCCCGAGCTAAAGCCAGCTGATGGTACTGCGTACAGTTATGACTGGCAAACTTTTTAGTTTTCCTAGACCATGCATTAAATCCATTACATACAAAATGACCCGAACCCTTTGTAGCAAAGAGAACACAAATATTCCATCTTCTACTTTACTATAAACAAACCAAGGGTTTTCAGCCAAGTATTTATGTTGACAAGACCTATTACAGCCATCTAAATAACTACTTGGAAATGTAAATGAACTATCAGACTTAAAATGATGAACTAAAAGTGAATACTTCACTCTGGAGCCAAATTCAGGATATCTGTTTTGGGCATTGAGCGCAGAAGCAAGCCAATATCGTCACACTTCTCAAGCACTTGATGAAGAAGAAGCAGAAAAAGTGGACAATGAAGTGCAAGGCAGATGAGACGCGGAATGAGAGGGCAGAACAGAAGCGGAACATGAAGGCAGTAATAGCGCAGGCTCAGTAGGCTCAGGTGGAGACACAGACACAGAGCCTGAGGGCTGGGTGGGAGACACACACAGAGAGGGCTGGGTGGGAGACACACACACAGAGGGCTGGGTGGGAGACACACACAGAGAGGGCTGGGTGGGAGACACACACAGAGAGGGCTGGGTGGGAGACACACACAGAGAGGGCTGGGTGGGAGACACACACAGAGAGGGCTGGGTGGGAGACACACACTGGGTGGGAGACACACACAGAGAGGGCTGGGTGGGAGACACACACAGAGAGGGCTGGGTGGGAGACACACACTGGGTGGGAGACACACACAGAGAGGGCTGGGTGGGAGACACACACAGAGAGGGCTGGGTGGTAGACACACACAGGGCTGGGTGGGAGACACAGATAGAGAGTGCTCTATGACAGACACAGAGGGCTGGGTGAGAATCACAGACACAGAGGGCTTGGAGGAGACATAGTGGACTGAAGCAGGAGACCCAGGAAAAATGACAGGTACCACAGCTGGAGATGGAAAAGTAGTGTTCTTGTTGGTCCTTGTTGGTCCTTTTTTGTTTCTTATGCATTAATGTGGAAATTTCTATGTAAATTGACTCTACTAGCTAGCAGTAGTGGCTGGCTGCAAGTTTAGCTAGCTACTCTAGTACCAAGTTAGCAATGTATTCAATAGCGTAATATTCTCAATTACTGCTCAGTTTAGATTAACTTGCTTAGCTATAGGGGGGCCTAGTGTGGCTTTGAAAAAAGCCTTTAACTTTGACTGAGCCACGAGCAAGATATTTGGTGGGTGACAGGAGTCGACAGTAAATCTCTCTGGTATAAGAACCAGGTGCTGAATATTTTGAACGAGGATAAAGATAAGGTTTAGTCTGGGGTAGCCACACCCCTACATTTCCCCCATTGGGTGCGTGGCTTTGCAGACTGTGGCAGCTGGTAACAGAGTAAACATAGCTAGCTAAAAGAATAGGCAAAAAGCAAGAAAAGGCAAAAAGCATTGCAGGTTTTGGGAGATTAGAGAAAAGGGGGGCTCGAACGAGACCAGTTCTGGATCCGCCACTGTTGAGATTGAGACTATCACATGCTAGAGCCTCCTACACACAAATGCCATGTAAAAAAGCTCTAGCTTTTTAAGCTCTAGCTTAAAAAGGAGAGCATTAGATATCAGTGTGCACATTTTACAATCCTTGCTTCTATCCATTCTGTGATTGTACTGTATATGGCTTTCAGTAGATCTTATTGTTATGCCAATGGTACAATTAACAGACTCAACATCTTCATCGTATATATCACTCACATTCTCACAAATGTACTTTAAAATTCATAATAATAATAATAATAATAATAATAATAAAAATATTTTAAAAAAATAAAAAAATAAAAAAATAATAATAACAACAATAATAATAATAATAATAATAATAATAATAATAATAATAATAATAATAATAATAAAAAATTAATAAAGGGGGGAAATCCATGATCCCCAAAATTGTTGCAGCAAGAAATGTCATTTTGACATGGTTATTAGGTGATAATAGGTGATAGATGGACAACACCAAGACCTGGTGGAGCCAGGGTTAAATTATGGGAAGTTGGTGGAGCCATGGTTAGAGTTGGTGGAGCCAAGGTTAAATTATAGGCAAGCTGGCAGAGCCAGGGTTAAATAGAGGTTACAGTTCCTGTTTTATTTTATTACACAAGCATCAGAGTGGAGGTGAGAAAGGAAAGGTAGTCGGAGTTGAAGTTACCACAGTGTAAAGAGAAAGCTAATCGTAATATTATTATTGTGTAGTGCATCCCATAATGAAGCAATATAATTGTGATGAAAAGTAGAGCACACCAGTTTAGAAGAGGAGCAATTGGACTGGCACGAGCTAAAAATATCCCTTGTCGAAAGGAAAGGAAAAGGAATAAGAACACACCCATTTAGACCACATAGCCATTGCGCCAAACAGTTGGTGCGCATGATCTGGACAACTTCCACGCGGACGTTAAAATAACCCCTCCCCTCTATGCTGCACGCAAGCGTTACAACTTTTACCCATTTGAGAAGTTATATGGTAATGGTCGTCAACTGTTTCAAGAGGAGCTAGACGTGGCGTAAGTCTACCCCTGGTTAGATATGCCTGAAATAAAGGTATTAGATATGCCTGAAATAAAGGTGAAAGGCTCTACCAATGAAGGCATCCAGAAGTATTACATTACCAAAATAGAAGAACTGCAGGTGAGGAGACAACAATAGGGCGAATAGCGAACATGGAATGCCCTAGATGGAATATTTTCCTAAGACTGCGTGTCCAGTTGGTAATATCTTTCCTTCCCTTTTAGTAAAGGGTCTGAGAACACTTATGAAACTTTGTTCTGCCAAAATGTAATGCTGGTTGCTGTAATTGGCTGCAGTTGACTCGATAGAAGAAGCTATGGGGCCTTATACATGAAAGGAAACTAAGTTGTGAATCTTTAGCATCTACTCCATGTGTAATAGTGTCATTATGAAAGGTTACATGTACTTTTACAGACTGCAAATGTGTAATGACGAGCCACCATCACTGTAGGTAGCAACAAATGGTATGCTAGTGGTTCCATACCTTACCCTCTCCCCACAAGGGTGCTAGTAGTTCCATACCTTACCTCTCACCACAAGGGTACTAGTAGTTCCAGACCTTACCTTTCCCCACAAGGGTGCTAGTAGTTCCATACCTTACCCTCTCCCTACAAGGGTGCTAGTGGTTTCATACCTTACCTCTCCCCCACAAGGGTACTAGTGGTTCCATACCTTACATCTCCCCACAAGGGTGCTAGTAGTTCCATACCTTACCCTCTCCCCACAAGGGTACTATATAGTAGTTCCATACCTTACCTCTCCCTAGTAGTTCCATACCTTACCTCTCCCCGCAAGGGTACTAATGGTTCCATACCTTACCCTCTCCCCACAAGGGTACTAGTGGTTCCATACCTTACATCTCCCCACAAGGGTGCTAGTAGTTCCATACCTTACCCTCTCCCCACAAGGGTACTATATAGTAGTTCCATACCTTACCTCTCCCTAGTAGTTCCATACCTTACCTCTCCCCACAAGGGTACTAATGGTTCCATACCTTACCCTCTCCCCACAAGGGTACTAGTGGTTCCATACCTTACCCCCTCCCCACAAGGGTGCCATACCTTACCTCCACAAGGGTACTAGTAGTTCCATACCTTACCTCTCCCCACAAGGGTACTAGTGGTTCCATACCTTACCTTACCTCTCCCCACAAGGGTGCTAGTAGTTCCATACCTTACCTCTCCCCACAAGAGTACTAGTAGTTCCATACCTTACCTCTCCCCACAAGGGTGCTAGTAGTTCCATACCTTACCTCCACAAGGGTGCTAGTAGTTCCATACCTTACCTCTCCCCACAAGGGTGCTAGTAGTTCCATACCTTACCATCTCCCCACAAGGGTACTAGTAGTTCCATACCTTACCTCTCCCCACAAGGGTACTAGTAGTTCATACCTTACCATCTCCCCACAAGGGTGCTAGTAGTTCCATACCTTACCTCTCCCCACAAGGGACTAGTAGTTCCATACCTTACCCTCTCCCCACAAGGGTGCTAGTAGTTCCATACCTTACCTCTCCCCACAGGGGTCCTATTGGTTCCTCCCCACAAGGATGGTAAACAATCATCCCTCTGTGGTAAACATTTGTTGTGTTGAGAAACTGTTGGGTCTAGTGAGGTCATACCCTTCAGTGATTTATACGAATAAAATCTGGTTAGTCTGTAAAGGGGTGGGGTTGGGTGGGCAGGGTTTCATTTAGGGTGGGTGGGGCAGGCTGCCCCCTCTTGGAACCCTTTTGCCCCTTGGAAATTGTATTATTAAAATTCATTAGAAACTTTGTCACATCTTTAACCATCATGCTCCCCCCCCCCCCTTAATATCCAGATTCCTCCAGTTGCCCTCCCTTGGACAATTTTCTAAATGAAACCCTGGTGGGGTGTAGTGGTTAACTCTGTTAGCTATGAGACTCGTCTATACCTGTCCTGAGACATACGTCCTGAAACTTCCTTAAATGCTTCTCCTTAGACTTTAATTTCCCTATGCATGTCCTGAGATTTTCTTTATCTGTCCTGAGACTTATTGCGCTTGTTCTTGACTCTCCTAAGATTGCCCTGGTATTTCCATGTGCTTGTCCTGAGACTTCCCTCTGTTTGTCCTGAGAAAAACTGTGTGTGTGGGGAGAGGGGGTGGGAGGGCAGAGGATCTTGGTGATTGTTTCCATGTACCTCCTCTCAGCTCGTCCTCGCCGAGAAGCATCAGAATGTTCGCCGTCTAGAGGCACAGCGTAACGACTTGAATGCCAAGGTGCGACTTTTGCGTGAGGAGCTGCAGCTGCTACAGGAGCAGGGATCCCATGTGGGGGAGGTCGTCAAACCCATGGACAAGAAGAAAGTCCTCGTCAAGGTGATCTATATCCAGCAGCGGAGTTTTGCATGACTTGGAGGCACTCTTTGTCACTTCAATGTCAACTCATTACCGACAATGATCAGCGAGTAACCGCGCCTCCCTGATATATTATTATAACGGTGCGGAAAATTACAACAAAGACCTGTTTGTCCGAGTCAATTTTGTTCCGCCATTCTCAGACTTGATCCGCCGTCAAATTTACAACTTACATGATCATGAAGTAATGAGTGCAAACAGAATAAAACTCTATAATGAGCAATGCAAGTAGCAGATTGAGGCAGGCATCCTGTACCCAGTCATGGAGGAGCAGCTTCTCATTACTGTCCATCAGAGGTTGGGGCATCTGATGCTTCAATGCATTAGTGTTTGTGCACATGTGTGTATTATATAGTGCACATGTGCGTATTATATAGTGCACATGTGCGTATTCTATAGTGCACATGTGCGTATTCTATAGTGCACATGTGCGTATTCTATAGTGCACATGTGCGTATTCTATAGTGCACATGTGCGTATTCTATAGTGCACATGTGCGTATTCTATAGTGCACATGTGCGTATTCTATAGTGCACATGTGCGTATTCTATAGTGCACATGTGCGTATTCTATAGTGCACATGTGCGTATTCTATAGTGCACATGTGCGTATTCTATAGTGCACATGTGCGTATTCTATAGTGCACATGTGCGTATTCTATAGTGCACATGTGCGTATTCTATAGTGCACATGTGCGTATTCTATAGTGCACATGTGCGTATTATATAGTGCACATGTGCGTATTATATAGTGCACATGTGTGTATTCTATAGTGCACATGTGCGTATTATATAGTGCACATGTGGGTATTCTATAGTGCACATGTGGGTATTCTATAGTGCACATGTGTGTATTCTATAGTGCACATGTGCGTATTCTATAGTGCACATGTGGGTATTCTATAGTGCACATGTGTGTATTCTATAGTGTTGCTCGGACAAAATTGTTTTTTTGTTCAGACAAATACAAGAGATGTTTGGAAAATGTTTGTGTCTGACTCGAACTTCCCACACTGTATAGTAACCAGTTTATGGACCACACCTCCAATTCTAACTGCCTCTCGTTTCAGCTGTTTACCTTGTCAGGTTTATAGAAGTAGCTCCCTCTTCCCACCTTCTTCCTCCCCACCTTCCTCCTCCCCTCTTCCCTCTCCCCACCTTCCTCCTTCCCTCTCCCCACCTTCATCCTCCCTCTCCCCACCTTCCTTCTCCCCTCTTCCCTCTCCCCACCTTCATCCTCCCCTCTCCCCACCTTCCCTCTCCCCACCTTCCCTCTCCCCACCTTCCCTCTCCCCACCTTCCTCTTCCCCTCTTCCTCCTCCCCACCTTCCTCCCCTCTCCCCACTTTCCTCCTTCATCTTCCCTCTCCCCACCTTCCTCCTCCCCTCTTCCCTCTCCCCACCTTCCTCCTTCCCTCTCCCCACCTTCCTCCTCCCCTCTCCCCTCTCCCCACCTTCCCTCTCCCCACCTTCCCTCTCCCCACCTTCCCTCTCCCCACCTTCCCTCTCCCCACCTTCCTCTTCCCCTCTTCCTCCTCCCCACCTTCCTCCCCTCTCCCCACCTTCCTCCTTCCTCTTCCCTCTCCCCACCTTCCTCCTCCCCTCTTCCCTCTCCCCACCTTCCTCCTTCCCTCTCCCCACCTTCATCCTCCCCTCTCCCCCCTCCCTCTCCCTGCTCTCCTCCTCCCTCTTCCCTCCTCCCTCTCCCCACCTTCCTCTTCCCTCTCCCCACCTTTCCCCTTCCCTCTCCCCCATCTTCCCTCTTCTTTTTTGTTGTCTTGGGAATAATCAACTGCTGGCATATTAGAATGCAAAAGCTGCAGCTGTTTGGTAGAAGAACTAGTTCCATTGAAGTAAGCAAACAAGCTTAGTCATTTCTGGAAGTTCTTTTGCTGAGGAAGGCTGCTCAAGCAACTACACCTACTGGTAAGCTCTTTTGCTGAGGAAGGCTGCTCAAGCTACTGGGAAGCCCTTTTGCTGAGGAAGGCTGCTCAAGCACCTACACCTACTGGGAAGCTCTTTTGCTGAGGAAGGCTGCACAAGTACCTACACCTACTGGGAAGCTCTTTTGCTGAGGAAGGCTGCTCACGCACCTACACCTACTGGGAAGCTCTTTTGCTGAGGAAGGCTGCTCAAGCACCTACACCTACTGGTAAGCTCTTTTGCTGAGGAAGGCTGCTCAAGCACCTACACCTACTGGGAAGCTCTTTTGCTGAGGAAGGCTGCTCAAGCACCTACACCTACTGGGAAGCTCTTTTGCTGAGGAAGGCTGCTCAAGTACCTACACCTACTGGGAAGCTCTTTTGCTGAGGAAGGCTGCTCAAGCTACTGGGAAGCCCTTTTGCTGAGGAAGGCTGCTCAAGCACCTACACCTACTGGGAAGCTCTTTTGCTGAGGAAGGCACCTACACCTACTGGGAAGCTCTTTTGCTGAGGAAGGCTGCTCAAGCACCTACACCTACTGGGAAGCACTGAATTCAGGCTTGTTTGTGAAAGGACTCTTGGATGGATTTCTTGCTATAGTTTTTTTGGACATGGTGTGTCTGTAGTTGACTTGCAAGGATGATTCTCACACCTAACTGTAGTTGGCTTGCAAGATGATTCTCACACCTCCTAACTGTAGTTGGCTTGCAAGATGATTCTCACACCTCCTAACTGTAGTTGGCTTGCAAGGATGATTCTCACACCTCCTAACTGTAGTTGGCTTGCAAGGATGATTCTCACACCTCCTAACTGTAGTTGGCCTGCAAGGATGATTCTCACACCTCCTAACTGTAGTTGGCTTGCAAGGATGATTCTCACACCTCCTAACTGTAGTTGGCTTGCAAGGATGATTCTCACACCTCCTAACTGTAGTTGGCTTGCAAGGATGATTCTCACACCTCCTAACTGTAGTTGGCCTGCAAGGATGATTCTCACACCTAACTGTAGTTGGCTTGCAAGGATGATTCTCACACCTCCTAACTGTAGTTGGCCTGCAAGGATGATTCTCACACCTCTTAACTGTAGTTGGCTTGCAAGGATGATTCTCACACCTCCTAACTGTAGTTGGCCTGCAAGGATGATTCTCACACCTCCTAACTGTAGTTGGCTTGCAAGGATGATTCTCACACCTCCTAACTGTAGTTGGCCTGCAAGGATGATTCTCACACCTAACTGTAGTTGGCTTGCAAGGATGATTCTCACACCTCCTAACTGTAGTTGGCCTGCAAGGATGATTCTCACACCTCTTAACTGTAGTTGGCTTGCAAGGATGATTCTCACACCTCCTAACTGTAGTTGGCTTGCAAGGATGATTCTCACACCTCCTAACTGTAGTTGGCCTGCAAGGATGATTCTCACACCTCTTAACTGTAGTTGGCTTGCAAGGATGATTCTCACACCTCCTAACTGTAGCTTATTGTATTGCTTTCCAACAGTTTTATTCCTGAAAAAATGCTGAAAAAATGTTACGATTATAAATTTGATATTTGATGCGGTTGCAGTAGGCTGGTTTGTTGTAATTGGAGGTGTGGCTGTCCGCACGCATTGGAAGGTACACGGTGCAGTAGTTGACTTATCAACAATGAGAGAAGCTTACGTGTGTCGGTGGGTGTGGTTTGTGCACAGTGGGTGGAAAAATGTGTGTTTGTGTGTGGAGAAATGTGTGGAGAAATGGCTCCTCTTCATGCGCAATCATCTTGCTCTAATAAATGCATACCTTAGGTTCACCCCGAGGGCAAGTATGTGGTGGATCTCGACAAGACCATCAACATGGCTGACGTCCAGGCTAACTGCCGCGTGGCTCTCAGGAATGACAGCTACAAGCTGCACAAAATACTTCCTAACAAGGTATGTGTTGCTTATCAGCGAACATGTGGCACTCCATATATGTGTGCATATCAGCGAACATGTGGCACTCCATATATGGCATGTGTCCATATCAGGGAACAAGTAGCACTCCTTATATGGCTTTCGCCCACATTTTACAATTTTACAATGGAGGATGGCTGAACTTCAACAAAAGGGAAGCTCATAATGTCAGCTAAACCTCAAGCTGGTAGACTCTTGGCATGGCTTTGGCCGCTATGACCTAAAAAATCCTTCCAGTGGTGCCATAAATCCTTCCTAGCCAATTTACCACGAGCAGTTACTTGTGGTTTTAAACTATATAAGCACAATAGTTGCAGCTATAATTTTTATTATATATTTATAAGCACAATAGTTGCAAATATAACTTTTATTATATATTTATAAGCAAAATAGTTGCAGCTATAACTTTTATTTAAACTATATATTTATAAGCACAATAGTTGAAGCTATAATTTTTATTATATATTTATAAGTACAATAGTTGCAGCTATAACTTTTATTATATATTTATAAGCACAATAGTTGCAGCTATAACTTTTATTTAAACTATATATTTATAAGCACAAGCTATAATTTTTATTATATATTTATAAGCACAATAGTTGCAGCTATAACTTTTATTATATATTTATAAGCACAATAGTTGCAGCTATAACTTTTATTTAAACTATATATTTATAAGCACAATAGTTGCAGCTATAACTTTTATTATATATTTATAAGCATAATAGTTGCAGCTATAACTTTTATTATATATTTATAAGCACAATAGTTGCAGCTATAACTTTTATTATATATTTATACGCATAATAGTTGCAGCTATAACTTTTATTATATATTTATAAGCATAATAGTTGCAGCTATAACTATTATTTAAACTATATATTTATAAGCACAATAGTTGCAGCTATAACTTTTATTATATATTTATAAGCACAATAGTTGCAGCTATAACTTTTTATTATATATTTATAAGCACAATAGTTGCAGCTATAACTTTTATTTAAACTATATATTTATAAGCACAATAGTTGCAGCTATAACTTATTATATATTTATAAGCACAATAGTTGCAGCTATAACTTTTATTATATATTTATAAGCACAATAGTTGCAGCTATAACTTTTATTATATATTTATAAGGACATAGTACTTGTTTTAAACTATTATAAGTACAATAGTTGCAGCTATAACTTTTATTATATATTTATAAGCACAATAGTTGCAGCTATAACTTTTATTATGTATTTATAAGCACAATAGTTGCAGCTATAACTTTTATTATATATTTATAAGCGCAATAGTTGCAGCTATAACTTTTATTATATATTTATAAGAACAATAGTTGCAGCTATAACTTTTATTATATATTTATAAGCACAATAGTTGCAGCTATAACTTTTATTATATATTTATAAGCATAATAGTTGCAGCTATAACTTTTATTATATATTTATAAGCACAATAGTTGCAGCTATAACTTTTATTATATATTTATAAGCACAATAGTTGCAGCTATAACTTTTATTATGTATTTATAAGCACAATAGTTGCAGCTATAACTTTTATTATATATTTATAAGCGCAATAGTTGCAGCTATAACTTTTATTATATATTTATAAGCACAATAGTTGCAGCTATAACTTTTATTATGTATTTATAAGCACAATAGTTGCAGCTATAACTTTTATTATATATTTATAAGCATAATAGTTGCAGCTATAACTTTTATTATATATTTATAAGCACAATAGTTGCAGCTATAACTTTTATTATATATTTATACGCATAATAGTTGCAGCTATAACTTTTATTATATATTTATAAGCATAATAGTTGCAGCTATAACTATTATTTAAACTATATATTTATAAGCACAATAGTTGCAGCTATAACTTTTATTATATATTTATAAGCACAATAGTTGCAGCTATAACTTTTATTATATATTTATAAGCACAATAGTTGCAGCTATAACTTTTATTTAAACTATATTTATAAGCAAAATAGTTGCAGCTATAACTTTTATTATATATTTATAAGCACAATAGTTGCAGCTATAACTTTTATTATATATTTATAAGCACAATAGTTGCAGCTATAACTTTTATTATATATTTATAAGGACATAGTACTTGTTTTAAACTATTATAAGCACAATAGTTGCAGCTATAACTTTTATTATATATTTATAAGCACAATAGTTGCAGCTATAACTTTTATTATGTATTTATAAGCACAATAGTTGCAGCTATAACTTTTATTATATATTTATAAGCACAATAGTTGCAGCTATAACTTTTATTATATATTTATAAGCATAATAGTTGCAGCTATAACTTTTATTATATATTTATAAGCACAATAGTTGCAGCTATAACTTTTATTATATATTTATAAGCATAATAGTTGCAGCTATAACTTGTATTATATATTTATAAGCACAATAGTTGCAGCTATAACTTTTATTATATATTTATAAGCACAATAGTTGCAGCTATAACTTTTATTATATATTTATAAGCACAATAGTTGCAGCTATAACTTTTATTATATATTTATAAGCACAATAGTTGCAGATATAACTTTTACTTATAAGCACAATAGTTGCAGCTATAACTTTTATTATATATTTATATGCACAATAGTTGCAGCTATAACTTTTATTATATATTTACAAGCACAATAGTTGCACCTATAAACTATTTGTTTTGGAGGTCAAGTGGCTGAAGTAGCAAACCAACAGACCAAAAAATTACAGAAACCTGAGATTCTCTGAGGATCCCGTATCTACTTGCCTCAGGCACTTGCACTGGAGGGCATTCACAACAGTTGCAGTGCCAGCTGACTCCAAATGTTCAGGCACTTCATAGCAGTTGTAGTGCCAGCTGACTCCAAATGTTCAGGCACTTCATAGCAGTTGTAAGTGCCAGCTGACTCCAAATGTTCAGGCACTTCATAGCAGTTGTAGTGCCAGCTGACTCCAAATGTTCAGGCACTTCATAGCAGTTGTAAGTGCCAGCTGACTCCAAATGTTCAGGCACTTCATAGCAGTTGTAAGTGCCAGCTGACTCCCAAATGTTCAGGCACTTCATAGCAGTTGTAGTGCCAGCTGACTCCAAATGTTCAGGCACTTCATAGCAGTTGCAGTGCCAGCTGACTCCAAATGTTCAGGCACTTCATAGCAGTTGTAGTGCCAGCTGACTCCAAATGTTCAGGCACTTCTTAGCAGTTGTAGTGCCAGCTGACTCCAAATGTTCAGGCACTTCATAGCAGTTGTAAGTGCCAGCTGACTCCAAATGTTCAGGCACTTCATAGCAGTTGTAGTGCCAGCTGACTCCAAATGTTCAGGCACTTCATAGCAGTTGTAGTGCCAGCTGACTCCAAATGTTCAGGCACTTCATAGCAGTTGTAAGTGCCAGCTGACTCCAAATGTTCAGGCACTTCTTAGCAGTTGTAGTGCCAGCTGACTCCAAATGTTCAGGCACTTCATAGCAGTTGTAGTGCCAGCTGACTCCAAATGTTCAGGCACTTCTTAGCAGTTGTAGTGCCAGCTGACTCCAAATGTTCAGGCACTTCATAGCAGTTGTAAGTGCCAGCTGCCAAATGTTCAGGCACTTCATAGCAGTTGTAGTGCCAGCTGACTCCAAATGTTCAGGCACTTCATAGCAGTTGTAGTGCCAGCTGACTCCAAATGTTCAGGCACTTCATAGCAGTTGTAAGTGCCAGCTGACTCCAAATGTTCAGGCACTTCATAGCAGTTGTAGTGCCAGCTGACTCCAAATGTTCAGGCACTTCTTAGCAGTTGTAGTGCCAGCTGACTCCAAATGTTCAGGCACTTCATAGCAGTTGTAAGTGCCAGCTGACTCCAAATGTTCAGGCACTTCATAGCAGTTGTAGTGCCAGCTGACTCCAAATGTTCAGGCACTTCATAGCAGTTGTAAGTGCCAGCTGACTCCAAATATTCAGGCACTTCATAGCAGTTGTAGTGCCAGCTGACTCCAAATGTTCAGGCACTTCATAGCAGTTGTAGTGCCAGCTGACTCCAAATGTTCAGGCACTTTGACTAGCTCACGAGATTAGGTCCTCAGTCTCCTCCATCTAAAAATATATGTATTAATTATTCTGAGTGTGTATTATTTAGAGTAGCGCCTACTCTCAGTTAAGCGCCCGTTTTCTTGCAGGTTGGGATTAGAAGTGGCGTGTCCGAGTTTATGGTGCAAGGCTGGGCCAGAGTTTACATTATGCATGTGTATAATAATGTGTATGCATGTGTATAAATACTGCATACCAGCAGATATGTACATAGTATTGTATACATGTGTGTACAGCAGTGTTTGCATTTTACCCGGGTAAAACCTATGTAACCCAACCCAGTGGGTAAAACCCCGTGTTTTAGGTATTTTGCCCAGGTTTTACCCCTATTTTACCCGGGTTTTACCCAGGTATTACCCAGTGATATAAAACACTTATTTGTAGCCCTGTCCCAGCCCTGTCCCAGAGCCACAAGTGTCTGGGTGGTGAGGGCTATTTAAAAGGCAAGAAAATACCACAGGTCATCATTCACTGCTTACAGTTTAGTAAGTGTACTGCAATTACAAAAATTAGAAAGCCCAGAAACTCGTCTTCTGCCACAGGCTCCTGCGAGGACCTCAGGAGATTGACTATTAAATCTGTTAAACTTGCATATCAATTGGACTTTAATCCCATGAATCTTGTTTAAATATTTAAATAAATCATTAAAAAATATATATATATATACTCTAGTAGACGGACAACCTTGTCACTTGGTAAATAAATGCTGAATGAAACGCAGCTCCTGTTTTTGTCTAGTTCTTTACAGTTGCCATTTTTATTGAATGTCTTACTTCCTGATTACAGAGTTAATATCTTTACAGTTTATAATAAATCCATCGTCTATTATTTATCCTGGGTTGTATCCATGTTTGAGTAAAACCTTGGTAAAAGGTCTTTAACCCAACCCGGGCCCTGGGTAAAACCTGCGAACTCTGGTGTATAAGGTATGCATGTACAGGCTATGTGTACAAGGGTGATACATGTGTGTACAGGGTATGCGCACATGCATGTATTGGGTATAGTGGCCCATGTGCACACATATCTGACTGTATGGGCTGGGTTTCACTGCTGCCCAGGTGGACCCACTGGTGAGTCTAATGATGGTGGAGAAGGTGCCAGACTCCACCTACGACATGATAGGAGGACTGGACAAACAGATGAAGGAAATCAAAGAGGTATGTTAGTACGGTGGCGTTGTGGGTACGCATCTGTTGTCATGTGACTGTTGTTTTTGTCGGCATGGTTGCAGGTGA
Source organism: Cladorhizidae sp. MBARI D1340-BT2 (assembly GCA_028752905.1). Classification (NCBI taxonomy): domain Eukaryota; kingdom Metazoa; phylum Porifera; class Demospongiae; order Poecilosclerida; family Cladorhizidae; species Cladorhizidae sp. MBARI D1340-BT2. The sequence goes on from JAQNBH010000004.1 coordinate 47,577,297, forward strand.
TAGAACTTCCTGTCAAGCATCCAGAATTATTTGAGTCTCTGGGAATTGACCAGCCAAAAGTATGCGACTAAAATGTGTGCGCTTTATGTATGTAACCCCTTACCATCCACCTTGGATATTAGTGACTTCTTACCATGTACTTTGTGTTTGTGTAATGACTCCTTGCATACATGTAGTGACCGTTATACATGTTGTGACCGTTGACTGCATGCTTGTGTATGTAATCATCCCATACCACATGGCATGTGTATGCATTGACCCCTTACCATACACACCTGTGTATGTGGCCACTCTATGAAAAAATATTTTACTTTTTTTTTGATTGTTTAATTTTAATTTTAATTTGTTTAATTTTAATTTTCAATCTTGACCTGTGAACCTGTGAACACACAGAATCAGTATTAGATTTCAATATTCCTGCAGGGGGTCCTGTTGTATGGCCCACCAGGGACTGGTAAGACTCTCCTCGCACGAGCAGTAGCCCACCATACAGAGTGCTGCTTTATCAGAGTGTCGGGCTCAGAACTGGTACAGAAGTACATCGGTGAGGGGTCGCGCATGGTGCGAGAGCTGTTTGTAATGGCCAGGGAACACGCCCCTTCCATCATCTTCATGGACGAGATCGACTCCATCGGCTCCTCTCGACTAGCAGGTGGATCAGGAGGTGATGATGATGATGTAATGATAAACGATGTAATATAAGCAATGATGTCATTGTGATGGGATGATGTAATGTCAAGTGGTGATGATTGGGAGAGGTGATGATGTTGAGGGTTAGGAGATGCGGTGACGATGTGACTCGTACAATGGTGATGCAGGTGATAGTGAAGTGCAGCGGACCATGTTGGAGCTACTCAACCAGTTGGATGGGTTTGAGGCCACACAGAACATCAAGGTGGTGATGGCCACCAACCGTATAGATATTCTAGACTCTGCCCTCTTGCGTCCGGGAAGGATAGATAGAAAGATTGAGTTCCCTGCTCCTAATGAAGACGTACGTGTAATAATGATGATAACGAGACAAATAATAATCCTTCCGTCTCCCCCGCAGGCAAGGCTGGACATTCTGCGTATCCACTCCCGCAAAATGAACTTGACTCGTGGGATCAATTTACGTAAAGTGGCAGAGGGCATGCCGGGCTCTTCGGGTGCAGAAGTGAAAGGGGTGTGTACTGAGGCGGGGATGTATGCCCTGAGAGAGCGTCGGGTCCATGTCACACAGGAAGACTTTGAGATGGCAGTGGCCAAGGTGAGGCGGCATGGTTCAGGGGCGTGGCAGTAGGCACAGTTTAGGGGTGTGGCAGTAGGCACAGTTTAGGGGTGGGGCAATAGGCACAGTTTAGGGGTGGGACAAGGTGAGGCGGCGTGGTTCAGGGGCATGGCATTAGGCACAGTTTAGGGGTGGGGCAATAGGCACAGTTTAGGGGTGGGACAAGGTGAGGCGGCGTGGTTCAGGGGCGTGGCAGTAGGCACAGTTTAGGGGTGGGGCAATAGGCACAGTTTAGGGTGGGACAGTATAGTTCGGGGGGGGGGGGGTGTTCTAGTTTCTCAGGAATTTTGAGCTTTCATCAATTCTGCATCTGTATTTTTTGTGTGCCGGGCATTGTTGAATCTAACAGGCTGCATGGGTCAGACATCCCTGCCTGCATGTGCCAGCTATTCATGGCCAGAACTATCATCTGGTGCTTCTGCTCTCTTGTTTCAATCACAGTGTTAATGTTACTTGTGTTGGAATAGTCTTAGTGTTACTGTGTTGGTGTTGCACAGTGTTAATGTTACATGTGTTGGAATAGTCTTAGTTTTGCTGTGTTGGTCTTACTTGTGTTGCACAGTGTTAACGTTACTTGTGTTGAAATAGGCTTAGTGTTACTGTGTTGATGTTACTTGTGTTGGAATAGTCTTAGTGTTACTGTGTTTCACAGTGTTAATGTTACTTAGGCTTAGTGTTCCTGTGTTGGTGTTACTTGTGTTGGTATAATCTTAGTGTTACTGTGTTGGCAGTTTTGGTGTTACTTGTGTTGCACAGTGTTAACGTTACTTGTGTTGGAATAGTCTCAGTTTTGCTGTGTTGGTCTTACTTGTGTTGCACAGTGTTAATGTTACTTGGTTGAAATAGGCTTAGTGTTACTGTGTTGATGTTACTTGTGTTGGAATAGTCTTAGTGTTATTGTGTTGTGTTACTTGTGTTTTACAGTGTTGATGTTACTTAGGCTTAGTGTTCCTGTGTTGGTGTTACTTGTGTTGGAATAGTCTTAGTGTTACTGTGTTGGTCTTACTTGTGTTGCACAGTGTTAATGTTACTTGTGTTGAAATAGGCTTAGTGTTACTGTGTTGATGTTACTTGTGTTGGAATAGTCTTAGTGTTACTGTGTTTCACAGTGTTAATGTTACTTAGGCTTAGTGTTCCTGTGTTGGTGTTACTTGTGTTGGTATAATCTTAGTGTTACTGTGTTGGCAGTTTTGGTGTTACTTGTGTTGCACAGTGTTAACGTTACTTGTGTTGGAATAGTCTCAGTTTTGCTGTGTTGGTCTTACTTGTGTTGCACAGTGTTAATGTTACTTGGTTGAAATAGGCTTAGTGTTACTGTGTTGATGTTACTTGTGTTGGAATAGTCTTAGTGTTATTGTGTTGTGTTACTTGTGTTTTACAGTGTTGATGTTACTTAGGCTTAGTGTTCCTGTGTTGGTGTTACTTGTGTTGGAATAGTCTTAGTGTTACTGTGTTGGTCTTACTTGTGTTGCACAGTGTTAATGTTACTTGTGTTGAAATAGTCTTAGTGTTACTGTGTTGGTGTTACTTGTGTTTTACAGTGTTGATGTTACTTAGGCTTAGTGTTCCTGTGTTGGTGTTACTTGAGGCTTAGTGTTACTGTGTTGGCAGTTTTGGTGTTACTTGTGTTGCACAGTGTTAATGTTACTTATGTTGAAATAGGCTTAGTGTTACTGTGTTGGTGTTACTTGTGTTGGAAGTCTTCGTGTTACTTGTTGGCACAGTGTTAATTAATGTTACATGCATTGGTATGTTATTTGTGTTACTCTCTCATGTTACTATGTGTTACTTGTATCTGTAGGTCATGACCAAGGACTCGGAGAAAAACATGTCCATGAAGAAACTTTGGAAGTGATTTTATCAACTCATTATCTCACTTGCCCAAATAGATTTTTTTATTTTAATTTTACTTATATTCAAAGAAGGGAAGCCATGTGGAGCACAAACACTTAGATGACCCTTTACCACATACAATAATGTATGCCCGGAATGACGGTTACCCTGCTCCCCATGAGGATACAGCCATATCTAGTTAGCATGCAGTGAGAGATACAGAGATATGAAGACATGTCATCTAGGTAGCATGCAGTATGATATATAGAGTGAGAGATATGAAGACAGGTCATCTAGTTAGCATGCAGTGAGAGATATAGAGTGAGAGATATGAAGACAGGTCATCTAGTTAGCATGCAGTGAGAGATATAGAGTGTGAGATATGAAGACAGGTCATCTAGTTAGCATGCAGTGAGAGATATAGAGTGACAGATTTGAAGACAGGTCATCTAGTTAGCATGCAGTGTGAGATATAGAGTGACAGATTTGAAGACAGGTCATCTAGTTAGCATGCAGTGTGAGATATAGAGTGAGAGATTTGAAGACAAGTCATCTAGTTAGCATGCAGTGTGAGATATAGTTAGCATGCAGTGTGAGATATAGAGCAGATTTGAAGACAGGTCATCTAGTTAGCATGCAGTGAGAGATATAGAGTGACAGATATGAAGACAGGTCATCTAGTTAGCATGCAGTGTGATATATAGAGTGACAGATTTGAAGACAGGTCATCTAGTTAGCATGCAGTGTGAGATATAGAGTGACAGATTTGAAGACAGGTCATCTAGTTAGCATGCAGTGTGAGATATAGAGTGACAGATTTGAAGACAGGTCATCTAGTTAGCATGCAGTGTGAGATATAGAGTGACAGATTTGAAGACAGGTCATCTAGTTAGCATGCAGTGTGAGATATAGAGTGACAGATTTGAAGACAGGTCATCTAGTTAGCATGCAGTGAGAGATAATAGAGTGAGAGATATGAAGACAGGTCATCTAGTTAGCATGCAGTGTGATATATAGAGTGAGAGATATGAAGACAGGTCATCTAGTTAGCATGCAGTGAGAGATATAGAGTGACAGATTTGAAGACAGGTCATCTAGTTAGCATGCAGTGTGAGATATAGAGTGACAGATTTGAAGACAGGTCATCTAGTTAGCATGCAGTGTGAGATATAGAGTGAGAGATATAGAGTGAGAGATATGAAGACAGGTCATCTAGTTAGCATGCAGTGAGAGATATAGAGTGACAGATTTGAAGACAGGTCATCTAGTTAGCATGCAGTGTGAGATATAGAGTGACAGATTTGAAGACAGGTCATCTAGTTAGCATGCAGTGTGAGATATAGAGTGACAGATTTGAAGACAGGTCATCTAGTTAGCATGCAGTGTGAGATATAGAGTGACAGATTTGAAGACAGGTCATCTAGTTAGCATGCAGTGTGAGATATAGAGTGACAGATTTGAAGACAGGTCATCTAGTTAGCATGCAGTGTGAGATATAGAGTGACAGATTTGAAGACAGGTCATCTAGTTAGCATGCAGTGTGAGATATAGAGTGATATGAAGACAGGTGACATGTCATGAGAATATTAATAATCAGAGATGATGAGCGGTCGGTCGTATTACAGAAGATCAGAGAGTGATGGTATGTGTGCCTATGGTATGTGTGCCTATATAGTGTCACAATCAAGAGGATGAGAGGATGTGTTAATCAGAGGTAAGAAGTCATAGAGGAAGCCGTGAGTCTGACTGACAGATCCGTGTTCATCTTGGAACATTAGCTGCCTCTGTCAAGAAAAAATATATATAGAATAATGAAGTGATAATTAAGTGATAATTAGTCATGACACCAAACAGCAATGAGCAATGTTTTTAGTTTTGTCTTTGTCACTTGATGGCTTATCAGGTGAGTGCTCTCAATACACTAGCTCAGACTAGCGATAGAAGTTAACAAAAAATTGGACCATTGTACTAGGCACTTTAGCTTTTAAGATGCAGCCTTGCTAGCAAACACCTTGCACAGAGAGAGCCAGTGTTTTATGAGTTTCTTCCAACCAAAGATTATGTTTAGCAACAAAAAAATGGACCAACTACTGCATAGTATTGAGTTGATCATTTTACATGGTAAACATACAAGAGCCCCAGTCTCATACTTGCATACTTACTAGTAGGTGGCCATTTTGCCTCCATTCCAGCACCACCCTACACACACACATACAGAGAAGCATGTCACATTGCCATGGTAACACTAGGTATTGTAGAATACCCTCATACCAAACCCACCTTAATATATATAAAATAAAATAAAAAACAGGTAGGAGATTGTCAATGATTTACTTATTGTTATCCTATTGAATCATTGCTATTGCTATTACATTACTATTGTCTGAGTAGACACACATGCCTGTGTACTTATATATATATATACATGTATGTTGATACTCGAGTATACACACATACATGTGTAGATACTGAGTACACACACATGCATGTGTATACATGTAGATACTGAGTAGATACACGCATGCCTGTGTATATACACATCAGGGCTGGGGTCAAGTGTAGTTGATCAAGTACTGACCTATCAAGCACAAGTGCAATACCTAATTTGTGTAGCAAGTCCTCAAGCACATTAAGTGCTGATGCATCAAGTACACAAATATAACCACGGACATTTTATCTTAAAAAAAAATAGAAACCATATTTCACTGATACATCATGCATCATATATTTTGTCTTAATACAAGATACAGTCTAACCACTTCAGAGTTCAGTTCATATATCAATTATAAATGGTGATTGCACTTGATCATCATGATCATCTCAAAGTTTTTGTCAGTGAGTCAACACCTATCTGGCCGGAACACCTTCCCAAGCAATGCTAATTGTCCTCTCAACTGATGCTGATGAAGCAATGACTGCCAGGTGCTTGACAGCAAGCTTGGATAGGGCTGAGTACATGTGTGAATGTCCTTTCCAGTATGCAAGAGGGTCACTCTCTTCAGCCATGGATGGTTCGCCAAGATACGGATTCACCTCAGCCATGGGTTGAGCTGTAGCAGCTGGTGCAGTCATAAAGCTGAACAGCTTGCTCTGTTTCTTGGCTGGGCTGCCTTGCAGAGGCCTCTGGAGGATGAGCATGTTCAACAGCCATCATAGATAGCTCTGTTGTAACAGCTTCCCTTTGGTTGGCATCCTAGCACCATTGCAGCTTGAAGGATCGAGACAAGCAGCAAGCCTGAAAACCTGATTGTCCTCATACACTGCCATACGCCTGTCAAGCGAGGTACTCAGGGCTGTGATGAAGCTGTTCTTGTAGCGGGATTTCATGGGGTAAGATGAATCCGAAGGCCAATGATGGTTGGGATGACAAAACTGGCAGTGACTGTTTTCTCATGCTGTCCAATGTCTGTAGCTTTCTTGAATGGCTCCAGGATCTCAAGCATGTCATTGAGGATGTTACGATCGTATGCAGTGATGGAGGGTGCATCAAGCTGGTCCAGCTTAGCTGCAGGTACAGAGAGCACGGAGCGAATCATTTTCACTTGGGAATTCCACTTTGTTGCATTTGCTGTCTGCAGTCTCGTTTCCCCCTCAAGTAGATCGGTGACGGTTGTTGACTTGTGCACGTGGTTAACGACTTTGCAGACTTTTCTGAAAACACTGTTTAGCTGACCTGCCGTCTTGAACTCATCACTTATGACCAGCTGGGTGGTATGGCAGAAGCATGGTCTGTGGTCTGTAGTGATCTGCTCATATTCATCTGGTGCGACAGTGATGGTGGAATCAAGGTCATCTTCCTCGTCAGAGTTACCAGCTGCTGAGTCTTCAGTGATGGTCTGAAAATCAGGCAGTGAGAATCAGGCAGTGAGAATCAGGCAGTGAGAAGGCCTTCAACATGTTTGAAGTATTGTCGGTCACAATAGCTGAAATCTTTGATGCAATGTTGTACAATAGAATTGTTTCCTCATACTGCTGCACTGTGTGTCCACCCCTGAACTGTTTGCATGAGAGCACCACAAACTTCATGCTCCAGTCCACAATGAAATGTCCAGTCATTCTGAGGTATGACTGCATCTGTGGACTGGACCAGATGTCCAGTGTAACGCACACACTCTGCACAGTTCAGTTACTGGGAGATCTCGGATTGCACGCTGGCAGCCTTCTCTGGGAGAAGTGAGCCAATTCTGTGTTTGCGACAGGGCACCTGATAGCGTTGATCTAGGGCATGCACAAAAGCCCTGAAGTACTGACTATCCAGTCTAGAGAACGGCATGAGATCGCATGTGATGTGTGAGACAAAAGTCTTCTGTAAAAAATCAGTTGCACTGTATTTCTTGGCATTAGTGATGAGGCCTACTAGATTACACTGATCTCCAGGTGTAGCATTTGTAGAGATCATGTCTTGATGAAGTACTGAAGGGTGTTCCCTCTGACTCCCCAAAACAATTGAACATAATTACACAATTATCTGAATAATCAATGATAGCCAATATAAATTACCTGCCTTCAAGTGCTTGGATGAGGTTCGATGTATATAGCAGTTTTAGAACATGAATATTCACGACTGCAATTTTGCACTTGACCTTAAAATTGCCAACTTTACTATCAGCGGGAATAAAAGGTTTCCAAACAGTAATGCCATCTTTACAAAGTTACAGCCAGTAATGCCAGTGAGGTTTCAAGGTAGCACAAATGAAGGTCAAGTAGTGTAGTTAAACTATTATAGCAATGGCAGACCAGAACTGTCATGAACACATTCAACAGTCTTTTTATAGACACAGCAAAGTTCTTGCACAATCCATCAAAGAATGCAAGCCTGTCAGCAAGCAAGCTCTGAGTGAGATGTTTCTTGCACTATATACTAACCTTACCACACACCAGACACCAATAATAACAGATGAAGATGTGGATTTGTCAGCAGGTGACTGTCCAGCAGCAGCAATGACAGTTGTACAATGTATTGAGGCAGTCAACATCATGCTCGACCTTAACCCTTTCGCTGCCGGATTTTTTCGTTCAAACAAAATGCAGTCGATTTTGTCAAATTAATTGATTTTGCCGAATTAGTTTTGGCCAATTTTGATACTTCTACACAAAAATGTCACAGAGAGAAAATAAATTGTTATCAATTAAGGGAGGCTTTTACCATTTCTGGGGTGGTCGACACAACTTGTCATAACTTTTTTATTTATTTCTCAATGCAGGTGAAATTTTATCAAGATGCAGTGTATTGAATGTGCTTTCTTTTGATATGCTCAGATTTTGCATATCTACTATCTAGGTGAAGTTATGGATCCCACCTCAGTATCAGGGGCAAATATTATAACTCATGGCCACTTAGTCCTAACCACTTCCCACTTAGGAAGTGCTTAGAGTGATCATAGAAGTGAAAAGTGAATGGCTAAAAATATCATTAGCACAACAACTGAATTTTAAGAGAGGTCAACCTGAAGTTCTAAACATGGTATATATGTATATCCATATGCATACCTTCACCATGGATGGACTTAAACATGTTTTAATCATTCACTTTTTAGAGCAGGGAAAGGACTTTCAAATGATATATTAAAATCTTGTATACATTAAAAAATGAGCAAGTTAGAATATTTCCAGATTCGGAAACAGTGATTTTCAGGAGAAGCCATGAAAAGTGGGTGTGTTTTGGGGGGGTATTTTTTTGGTAAAAATCGAAATGATGACGGTTGCCTGACAGGATGCACAGATCATGTGATGACAGCACAGGGCTGCGTGGTAACTATGGTAATTGGAAGCTTACTGAGAGCTTCATTTAGAGTCCTTTTCCAGACTTCTATCATGAACGGTTAGGGAGATACGCTTACCTTTGGCAGGAACGCCGTCTTCAAGATTCAAACGGTATTTTGTATATAGCTTGATAATGTGAAATGGAATGGTGCATAACTTCATAATGGAGCATTGAAATACTCTGAAACTTGAAACATAACAACTACATGCATCAAGGTATAGAATAGAGCAATAAATTAATTTTTTTAAATCATTAAAAAAATGGTAAAAGCCTCCCTTAAGTGTCAGTAGACATACAAAGCGACAAAAACATGTTGTTGTTGAATTTCCCCCCCCATCACTTCTTATACTGTTATAGGTCCAAAAATGACCACAAAACAAGTTTTTGTACCTTTTAGCCCTAGAAATAGAAAAGTAGCACTTGCAATGAGCTGTGCTTCCCATGTTATGACCCTGTGTGTAGGTAGAGAGTGCCAGGGGAAAAAATCGGCCCTTTTGAACTGTTTTGGGGCCCCCGCCCATGTGGCTGACCATCTCCACCAGCCTGCTGCACTTGCGGGACCCCTGCCACACACCCCACGACCACGGGCCTGGCTACAACCCCTAGCCCTGCCTCCACCTCTAAGCCTTTTAGCATGGCCTGGTTCATCAGGCTCTGAATCACCATCAGCACTGCCCACATCATGTACACTGTCATAAAGCTCATCATTCTCTGATTCTGAGCCATCATATTCATTTGCACCATCACTTTGTTCATCATTATCACTCATGTTCGTCATCACTTTCCAAATCGGCTAAAATGAGCTGACTTGCCTCCTCAGCCGTGTACTTGTTCCTGCAGTTCGCCATTTTTAAAAGTCCCGGTCAGCTGATCTGCTACATTCCCTAACCACATTCAATTCCAGTCCAACTCGCCAATGGAAACCTAAGCAGAATTGACTTGTACAACCTGATACACGCTACTGAAGATTGCCACAGAGCTTGCTACGGTGTAGTTCGATCTGGCGAGAAGTTGGCCGTATGGCAAGCAACAGAAAATTTCCAATGCCGCTGTGGGGGCGGCATTGGCAGCGAAAGGGTTAAAGGACTTGATATTTACCAAGTCTTTTGTTCAAGTGCTCTTTATTTTCAACAGGTCAAGTGCCAAATTTGTACTTAAGTTCAAGAATAAGTACTTGACCCCAACCCTGGTGCACATAGATTGGTGCACAGAGGCATTATCCTCCAACTATAATATATGTACTTTTTTGTTTGGTTTCCCTATAACTCCAGCAATTTTTTAAAAAACCATTTGGAAAAAGCTAAACATGTTCTAAATATGATTTTTCTGGTTGCTAGGTAAAACCATAGAATTATGCACATGCTAATTCTAAACAAACCACACCAGCAATTATATAAGCTGTTGATTGTTGGGCTATTAACCACACCCACCCAACCCTCATAGTCAAGGCAAGGGAGGCCAAGCAGCAACAATTGGATTCGAGCATTTCCGCTGATGGATCTTGTAACCAGCATTCCATTTCTGGAAGAGACGGACCTCCTACTTCAGGATTGCCTTCTGTTGAGCAATCTTCTCCTCTGATCGGAATGGTGCAGATTATCCTTCCACTTGATGTCTTGACGCTGTGGTTCCAATACCTTGGGAACCATGTAGAAGACTGGGATGGCTCACTTTCTAGGGATAATTTGATGTCTCTAGCCATGACTTCATTTGGCATTGGCTGTAGAAAATGGAGCGACACATCCTGCCACTGCCACGTTGATAAGCTCCGTCAATGGGGAAATGAGCAAGAATGGAAGTACATGTACCACTTTTTTAATAGGAATGACGGCAGTTTCCCTGACGGTCAGCAGGTGAATCCCAAAGAGAAGGAACTCTGTGGAAATATGAAGAATTAAGTGAATTTGCTCGTGATTATGTACGTAATAGTGTTGTAGTAAATGGTCGTCCAAATAGGACAGCCATTTATTTCTGTCGTTGGAGTTCTTCTATCCAACAGCTTTCTCGAGCCTAGCCATCTAAGAGAGTGAGTGTGCAGATGCTCGAAAATGGCTACATGAACTTGGACTTGAAGTAAAAAGGAGTATACATAGACTGCCATGCGAGTAGTGCAGCATCAACAAAAGTTTCTTCGTCAACTAATATCCAGTGGTTTCCTGACAAGATTTGGCTGCAAGTGAGGAAGCTTTGCCTGAGGATATCTCTTCACCACCTGACCGTAGACAATAAAAATATCTTTATCTTCCATGGTGAAAGTACATTTAATGCAAACAATGATCAGTCTCAACAGCGACGCCAACCTGAGAACCAGACAATATGTCCAAAGAGTCATGGCTCTGGTATCAGGCTTCTTAAAGAAAGGGATGGCTATCTTTGATGAACTCAAAACTGAATATGGTGCAAAGAAGGAGAGTGACTATGATGATATTCATGCCTCCAAAAACACGGTGAATATGAGGAGGCTCGCCATGGTATTGGACTGGTGCAAACTCTGAGCAGATGAGTGCACAAAATTGCTGAGGCCAAGTGTGGTAAAGAAAATGGCTATTGACTGTACGTACTGGATCCTTGACCAAAGTAGCTGTCACGTGGCATCTGCAGAAGACTGACTTAAATGTCAGCCATTAATGCCAAAGAAGGTGGATGTCTACCATTAATGCTAAAGAAGGTGGATGTCAACTATTAATGCTAGAGAAGGTGGATGTCAACCATTAATGCCAAAGAAGGTGGATGTCAACCATTAGTGCCAAAGAAGGTGGATGTCAACCATTAATGCTAAAGAAGGTGGATGTCAACCATTAATGCTAAAGAAGGTGGATGTCAACCATTAATGCCAAAGAAGGTGGATGTCAACCATTAATGCTAAAGAAGGTGGATGTCAACCATTAATGCCAAAGAAGGTGGATGTCAACCATTAATGCTAAATAAGGTGGATGTCAACCATTAATGCTAAAGAAGGTGGATGTCAACCATTAATGCTAGAGAAGGTGGATGTCAACCATTAATGCCAAAGAAGGTGGATGTCAACCATTAATGCCAAAGAAGGTGGATGTCAACCATTAATGCTAAATAAGGTGGATGTCAACCATTAATGCTAAAGAAGGTGGATGTCAACCATTAATGCTAAAGGTGAATGTCACCATTAATGCTAAAGAAGGTGGATGTCAACCATTAATGCCAAAGAAGGTGGATGTCAACCATTAATGCTAAATAAGGTGGATGTCAACCATTAATGCTAAAGAAGGTGGATGTCAACCATTAATGCCAAAGAAGGTGGATGTCAACCATTAATGCCAAAGAAGGTGGATGTCAACCATTAATGCTAAAGAAGGTGGATGTCAACCATTAATGCCAAAGAAGGTGGATGTCAACCATTAATGCCAAAGTACCATTAATGCTAGAGAAGGTGGATGTCAACCATTAATGCCAAAGAAGGTGGATGTCAACCATTAATGCTAAAGAAGGTGGATGTCTAAAGAAGGTGGATGTCAACCATTAATGCTAGAGAAGGTGGATGTCAACCATTACTAAAGAAGGTGGATGTCAACCATTAATGCCAAAGAAGGTGGATGTCAACCATTAATGCCAAAGAAGGTGGATGTCAACCATTAATGCTAAATAAGGTGGATGTCAACCATTAATGCTAAAGAAGGTGGATGTCAACCATTAATGCTAAAGGTGAATGTCACCATTAATGCTAAAGAAGGTGGATGTCAACCATTAATGCTAAATAAGGTGGATGTCAACCATTAATGCTAAAGAAGGTGGATGTCAACCATTAATGCCAAAGAAGGTGGATGTCAACCATTAATGCCAAAGAAGGTGGATGTCAACCATTAATGCTAAAGAAGGTGGATGTCAACCATTAATGCCAAAGAAGGTGGATGTCAACCATTAATGCCAAAGTACCATTAATGCTAGCGAAGGTGGATGTCAACCATTAATGCCAAAGAAGGTGGATGTCAACCATTAATGCTAAAGAAGGTGGATGTCTAAAGAAGGTGGATGTCTAAAGAAGGTGGATGTCAACCATTAATGCTAGAGAAGGTGGATGTCAACCATTAATGCCAAAGAAGGTGGATGTCAACCATTAATGCTAAAGAAGGTGGATGTCAACCATTAATGCTAAAGAAGGTGGATGTCAACCATTAATGCTAAAGAAGGTGGATGTCAACCATTAATGCCAAAGAAGGTGGATGTCAACCATTAATGCTAAATAAGGTGGATGTCAACCATTAATGCTAAAGAAGGTGGATGTCAACCATTAATGCCAAAGAAGGTGGATGTCAACCATTAATGCCAAAGAAGGTGGATGTCAACCATTAATGCTAAATAAGGTGGATGTCAACCATTAATGCTAAAGAAGGTGGATGTCAACCATTAATGCTAAATAAGGTGGATGTCAACCATTAATGCTAGAGAAGGTGGATGTCAACCATTAATGCTAAAGAAGATGGATGTCAACCAACCAAAGAAGGTGGATGTCAACCATTAATGATGTCACCATTAATTCTAAAGAAGGTGGATGTCAACCAACCAAAGAAGGTGGATGTCAACCATTAATATGATGAGAAAAATCAGGTAGAATACTTCCTTCATGGCCGTAGTCACTTCCTGCCAAGATACCTCAGTGAGGTCTACCCAATCGAACGTTGTTGGGCACAATGGAAGAGATACACCTGAGCTTATTGCACATAGAATATGATGAGCTTACTGCACATAGAATATGATGAGCTTATTGCACATAGAATATGATGAGCTTATTGCACATAGAATATGATGAGCTTATTGCACAACATAGAATATGATGAGCTTATTACACATAGAATATGATGGGACTTCCTCGTAATGTGGCAGCTGCTCTTGATAGCGTTAATATTGAGAACATTCAAAATCACTCCAGAAAAGTTAGACACAATATGTATGGATATCAGAGTTGGTAAAGATTTGGATGGTCTAATTAAAATAAATTCTAATTATATTCAAAAGACTTCCAATCACATAGTGGTACCTGCCAGCCCACATCTATATTGTATTAGTGCCGCTCATTCCACAGACCTAGAGAGCTGCCATACTTCTACTTCACTTATGAAAGCCACTACTCTATAATGTGAAAGCCACTACTCTATAACGTGCGCTTTAAATGCATTTGTGGTTCTAACAACAACTAAAAGAATTCTCATTATTCAAATAAAACCACTTAACTAAATATATAAATAACTACTAACAAGCCACTTAACAACAACAAACGAGAAAAATAATAACTAACTAATTAACAACAAAACATAACCATGTTACAAACACTACAAGCCCCTCCCTCCACGGCCTCCCACGGAGCCCAATGCGGACACCATATTCCCACTCTGAACAGCAAATAATAATACATAAAGAGTTTTTAAGGGGTCAGAGGTCATGGTCCCTACCTGGACAGTGCCTTACCTTGGTAATGTCCGCCAAGTCCTGGAGGATGTCTGTGTCCCTCAGCATGTACACCACACAGGGGCGTGGTCATCACAACAAGCATGTCAGTCAAGGAAGACGGACAGCACACATGCAGACACGGATATATCCGTGCGAGCAAGCTCATTGTTAGTGATGGTAGTAGATGAATCCCATGAAGAATGCAACTTACATATACGTAGCCATTACCAAAAAGCAAAGCTAGAGCTGACATGGTAAAATCTTAACTCCAGCTGTATATATGTTAGCAAGGCTGCATCTAATCCTACTCGACCACCTCTGTGTCTGTGAGGTTTCACAAGTTACAAACATCATCCACTTAGACAAAAATAGCTGAAGGCAGTTGGTGCCAGGATGCCAGCATACTAATAGTGCTAACCTTATTGGTGCCAGGCTGCCAGCATACCAACAGTGCTAACCTTATTGGTGCCAGGCTGCCAGCATACTAATAGTGCTAACCTTATTGGTGCCAGCCTGCCAGCATACCAACAGTGCTAACCTTATTGGTGCCAGGCTGATAGCATACCAACAGTGCTAACCTTATTGGTGCCAGGCTGATAGCATACCAACAGTGCTAACCTTATTGGTGCCAGGCTGCCAGCATACCAATAGTGCTAGTGCCAGGATGCCAGCATACTAATAGTGCTAACCTTATTGGTGCCAGCCTGCCAGCATACCAACAGTGCTAACCTTATTGGTGCCAGGCTGATAGCATACCAACAGTGCTAACCTTATTGGTGCCAGGCTGATAGCATACCAACAGTGCTAACCTTATTGGTGCCAGGTTGCCAGCATACTAACCTTATTGGTGCCAGGCTGCTAGCATACCAATAGTGCTGACCTGGTAGAGCCCACAAGCGATGAAGATGGCGACCATAACTCTTGCGTCACTTCGTCGCACGACTTTGATTGATCCTTATATGAAGTGACTATTCTTCAAGTGTCTATAAACATGCGCTGACAAGGGGGGCTTATTTAGTGCCCGAGTGTTAACCCTTCAAGTGTCTATAAACAAACCATGACAAGGGGGGCTTTATTTAGTGCCCGAGTGTTAACACACATGAACTTCAAAATCTTACAGGAAGCTGATGTTGACACAGGCCACAGAGATCTATGCTACATACGTACCAGAGGAGAATACTGTACTCATCTATACATCTACTTATTTGTCTAACAATCAACCACCTATCTTCATAACTATCTACCTACCTACCTACATATCAACCTATCTATCTCCTTATCTACATATCAACCTATCATCATCAACCTGTTAGTGTATCTATCATCTATCTTCATAACTATCTATCTACTGTACCTACCTACATATCAACCTATCTATCTCCTTATCTACATATCAACCTATCATCATCAACCTACCATCATCTTCATAACTATCTATCCATATCAACCTATCTATCTCCTTATCTACATATCAAACTATCATCATCAACCTGTTAGTGTATCTACCATCTATCTACCTACCTATCCACCAATAAACCTCACATCATCTATCTACCTATCTCTCTTTCACCTCCCTTTCATTTATCACTAGTTTCCTATCTATGTGTCTATCTAGCCCCGCTCCATTGTGCAGTAAGGATATCTGTCACACTTATTGGTTTCTTCCTCTTTGCCAGAAACTGGAACTCGCTTGGTTTTGTCTTTCTCTTCCTGGTGGAGGACTCTAGAGGAGGAACAGACAGAGATGAGGCATCAGCCACACCTACAACAGCATGTGGTGGAGGGGTACTTGGGAATATGAATAATGCATCAGATAAAGATTCTATTTAAAGCTCCACTTAAGTTATTGGCAGGTACTAATTTGAGCTCTTATGAGATGAGAATGAGAAAAATTAGTGCTACATATTTTTAAGACCACATCGATCAACACGAGAAGTGAAGTCAACCACACTTTACCAAAGAATGTCAGTGATCGTGCAAGACAATTCACATTTATTATTACTGTTATTATTATTACTACTACTGCTACAATTATTATTATTAAAAATTAGTATTAAAGTATTATTATTATTACTACTACTACAACAACTACTCTATTATTATTTAAAAAAATTTAATTAAATTATCATTATTATTACTACTACTACTACAATTATTATTAAAATATTATTATTATTACTACTACTCTACTATTACCATTTAAATTATTATTACCATTATCATTATCACTATCACTATCATTATCATTATCATTATTATTATCTATTACTATTATTATTATTATTATTATTATTATTATTATTATTATTATTATTATTATTATTATTATTATTATTATTATTATCTATTACTATTATTATTATCATTATTTCATGAATCTGTCAAACTATCATCGTGAACTTGCCAATGAGCACATCCCCGAAGAACGGAGGATTGGAAATTAAATTTTTTTAGCTGCATCTTTTGCTACATTAACTCTTGGACAGTTTGCATGCAAATAATTATTGCATCACCGTCCTGTCACAAATTGAAAAAAAGTAGCTCAAGACCTTGCATATTCGAGATGATATGTGCCAGTCGAAGCGTTACTAAGGCCCACAATCAACTCTAGCCTTCTGTGCCATAGAAACAGTTTAGCTATAAAAATGTCTACCTAGTGAACAAGATCAATGGCACTTCTAAGCTTTAGCTACTTACCTTAGCCTCGATGTGGTCGTTTATCAATTATATAGTTCAGTCAACAACAAATCTAAAGCTTTCCCAGTGCCCCAAGCTTTCCCCCCCTAGTAGCTTGTAGGCTTATTAGGACAACACCCCCGCTCATTCTTTATCAGAAAAATTTCTAATTAGTACCTGGCAGGGTGTGGTGACTGATACAAGTGAGTGGTGACCAACACAAAGTTATTGTTGCGTCCTGCTCCTCTACAAAGCAGAGGCATCACGGAAGGTAGGATGATCTATGTCTAGATTCTAAACTCATCCAACTGGAGACCAACTGCCCAAACTATTGTTCCCTCAAAGAAGCCCAGAATGGGAGTCCCAAGCGACTTTGTCTTTCACACCAAATCATGATCCTAAGCTAGCCAGCTCTAATAGAACTCGAGTTATTGGAGCTGGGGGTGTAGCTGAGGTAACAAAAGATTATCACAGAAGGTAGGACGATTCAGCTACACCAAATTCCAGAGGATATCTGACAGCAGAAGTATTTCTACACTCCAAAACCCTCATACACATACGAAGCCCTAGAAGTCAGTCTAGCAGCAGCAGCTACTCCAAGACAGTCTAGCAGCAGCAGCTACTCCAAGACAGTCTAGCAGCAGCAGCTACTCCAAGACAGTCTAGCAGCAGCAGCTACTCCAAGACAGTCTAGCAGCAGCAGCTACTCCAAGACAGTCTAGCAGCAGCAGCTATTCCAAGACAGTCTAGCAGCAGCAGCTACTCCAAGACAGTCTAGCAGCAGCAGCTATTCCAAGACAGTCTAGCAGCAGCAGCTACTCCAAGACAAGTCTAGCAGCAGCTACTCCAAGACAGTCTAGCAGCAGCAGCTACTCCAAGACAGTCTAGCAGCAGCTATTCCAAGACAGTCTAGCAGCAGCAGCTACTCCAAGACAAGTCTAGCAGCAGCTACTCCAAGACAGTCTAGCAGCAGCAGCTACTCCAAGACAGTCTAGCAGCAGCAGCTACTCCAAGACAGTCTAGCAGCAGCAGCTACTCCAAGACAGTCTAGCAGCAGCAGCTACTCCAAGACAGTCTAGCAGCAGCAGCTACTCCAAGACAGTCTAGCAGCAGCAGCTACTCCCTCCAAGACAGTCTAGCAGCAGCAGCCACTCCAAGACAGTCTAGCAGCAGCAGCCACTCCAAGACAGTCTAGCAGCAGCCACTCCAAGACAGTCTAGCAGCAGCAGCTACTCCCTCCAAGACAGTCTAGCAGCAGCAGCTACTCCAAGACAGTCTAGCAGCAGCAGCTACTCCCTCCAAGACAGTCTAGCAGCAGCAGCCACTCCAAGACAGTCTAGCAGCAGCAGCTACTCCAAGACAGTCTAGCAGCAGCAGCTACTCCAAGACAGTCTAGCAGCAGCAGCTACTCCCTCCAAGACAGTCTAGCAGCAGCTACTCAAAGACAGTCTAGCAGCAGCAGCTACTCCAAGACAGTCTAGCAGCAGCTACTCCAAGACAGTCTAGCAGCAGCCACTCCAAGACAGTCTAGCAGCAGCCACTCCAAGACAGTCTAGCAGCAGCAGCCACTCCAAGACAGTCTAGCAGCAGCAGCCACTCCAAGACAGTCTAGCAGCAGCAGCTACTCCCTCCAAGACAGTCTAGCAGCAGCTACTCAAAGACAGTCTAGCAGCAGCTACTCAAAGACAGTCTAGCAGCAGCTACTCCAAGAGTCTAGCAGCAGCCACTCCAAGACAGTCTAGCAGCAGCCACTCCAAGACAGTCTAGCAGCAGCAGCTACTCCAAGACAGTCTAGCAGCAGCTACTCCAAGACAATGAGTTGTCACTATTCAAGTACTGCAACGAAAACTCTGGGTCACATGGTACATGTATATTAACTGCAAATAGTGCTACACCTATTTCATAGTAAAAATTCATATGAAGAGGGGCAATGTCAGTTGCTTATAGCTACAACGCATAATTGTATTACTGCCAAATAAACGGGTTCGGCGTGCTCGCACGAATGTGTTACTGACCTCCAAAGAGTTAATACCAGCCTAAATGTGGAGGCATTCTGCAGTGTGATGACTAACCTTGAGTCAAGATGGTGGCAGCATCTTCTAGCTGAGAGATCTTCTCCTTGATCTCAGCCTTCATCTTCTGCTTAGTCATCTCACACAACTCCTGAGGTCAGAGCATATTTGCACCCGACATGGTCATGTGATCTAGGAATGGCAGTCCCACCCATTGTTGGTGTTGTTTTGGTAAAGGACAGGTCATAAAATGATGCAAGGCAAGCCGTTGCATCTCGGCGTGGACAGCAGACCAAGGACCACACACAATGAAACACAGCAGACCAAGGACCACACATAATGAAACACAGCAGACCAAGGACCACACACAATGAAACGCAGCAGATCAAGGAGCACACACAATGAAACACAGCAGACCAAGGACCACACACAATGAAACATGGCAGACCAAGGACCACACATAATGAAACAAGCAGACCAAGGACCACACACAATGAAACACAGCAGACCAAGGACCACACACAATGAAACGCAGCAGATCAAGGACCACACACAATGAAACACAGCAGACCAAGGACCACACACAATGAAACACAGCAGATCAAGGACCACACACAATGAAACACAGCAGACCAAGGACCACACACAATGAAACACAGCAGATCAAGGAGCACACACAATGAAACAAGCAGACCAAGGACCACACACAATGAAACACAGCAGATCAAGGACCACACACAATGAAACACAGCAGACCAAGGACCACACATAATGAAACACAGCAGATCAAGGACCACACACAATGAAACAAGCAGACCAAGGACCACACACAATGAAACACAGCAGATCAAGGACCACACACAATGAAACAAGCAGACCAAGGACCACACACAATGAAACACAGCAGATCAAGGAGCACACACAATGAAACAAGCAGACCAAGGACCACACACAATGAAACACAGCAGATCAAGGACCACACACAATGAAACACAGCAGACCAAGGACCACACACAATGAAACACAGCAGACCAAGGACCACACACAATGAAACATGGCAGATCAAGGACCACACACAATGAAACACAGCAGACCAAGGACCACACACAATGAAACACAGCAGACCAAGGACCACACACAATGAAACACAGCAGACCAAGGACCACACACAATGAAACATGGCAGACCAAGGACCACACATAATGAAACGCAGCAGACCAAGGACCACACACAATGAAACACAGCAGACCAAGGATCACACACAATGAAACATGGCAGACCAAGGAGCACACACAATGAAACACAGCAGACCAAGGACCACACACAATGAAACAAGCAGATCAAGGACCACACACAATGAAACAAGCAGATCAAGGACCACACATAATGAAACATGGCAGACCAAGGACCACACACAATGAAACATGGCAGACCAAGGACCACACACAATGAAACACAGCAGACCAAGGACCACACACAATGAAACATGTCAGACCAAGGACCACACACAATGAAACACAGCAGACCAAGGAGCACACACAATGAAACACAGCAGATCAAGGACCACACACAATGCAACACAGCAGATCAAGGACCACACACAATGAAACACAGCAGACCAAGGACCACACACAATGAAACACAGCAGACCAAGGACCCACACACAATGAAACATGGCAGACCAAGGACCACACACAATGAAACATGGCAGACCAAGGACCACACACAATGAAACACAGCAGACCAAGGAGCACACACAATGAAACACAGCAGACCAAGGAGCACACACAATGAAACACAGCAGACCAAGGACCACACAATGAAACACAGCAGACCAAGGACCACACATAATGAAACACAGCAGATCAAGGACAACACACAATGCAACACAGCAGACCAAGGACCACACACAATGAAACACAGCAGACCAAGGAGCACACACAATGAAACATGGCAGACCAAGGACCACACACAATGAAACACAGCAGACCAAGGAGCACACACAATGAAACACAGCAGACCAAGGACCACACACAATGAAACACAGCAGACCAAGGACCACACACAATGAAACATGGCAGACCAAGGACCACACACAATGCAACACAGCAGATCAAGGACCACACACAATGAAACACAGCAGACCAAGGACCACACACAATGAAACATGGCAGACCAAGGACCACACACAATGAAACATGGCAGACCAAGGACCACACACAATGAAACACAGCAGACCAAGGACCACACATAATGAAACACAGCAGATCAAGGACCACACATAATGAAACAAGCAGACCAAGGACCACACACAATGAAACACAGCAGACCAAGGACCACACACAATGAAACATGGCAGACCAAGGACCACACACAATGAAACATGTCAGACCAAGGACCACACATAATGAAACATGGCAGACCAAGGAGCACACACAATGAAACACAGCAGATCAAGGACCACACATAATGAAACATGGCAGACCAAGGAGCACACACAATGAAACACAGCAGACCAAGGACCACACACAATGAAACACAGCAGACCAAGGACCACACACAATGAAACAAGCAGACCAAGGACCACACACAATGAAACATGGCAGACCAAGGACCACACACAATGAAACACAGCAGACCAAGGACTACACACAATGAAACACAGCAGATCAAGGAGCACACACAATGAAACACAGCAGATCAAGGACCACACACAATGAAACACAGCAGATCAAGGACCACACACAATGAAACACAGCAGACCAAGGACCACACACAATGAAACACAGCAGACCAAGGACCACACACAATGAAACATGGCAGACCAAGGACCACACACAATGAAACACAGCAGACCAAGGACCACACACAATGAAACATGGCAGACCAAGGACCACACACAATGAAACACAGCAGACCAAGGACCACACACAATGAAACAAGCAGACCAAGGACCACACACAATGAAACACAGCAGACCAAGGACCACACATAATGAAACACAGCAGACCAAGGACCACACATAATGAAACACAGCAGACCAAGGACCACACACAATGAAACATGGCAGACCAAGGACCACACACAATGAAACACAGCAGACCAAGGACCACACACAAGGTGACAATATGAAACGCAAGAAGATTTGATTCAACTCTTGCATCCATTGTACAGCTTTGGAACAATCAGAATGCTAGAATATATCACATGTTGAACTTCGTACTTTTCAAGGTGTCTCAGAAAGAGACGTTCATCGAAGCTTTAAGAAGCTCTTCTAGTTTGTGGAAGGCTCCCTAACAACATGGAACACGGCCAGAAAGACCTCCGGACCATTGGGGTTGCCTGGAAGGAAGCAACTATTCAGGTCAGAGTCTTACCAGGCTAACTAGTCAGGAGATTACCAGCTCCTGGTGGCCAAAAACATAAATAACGAAATGAAGTCCAATCCTTCTTTGCTTCCAGAACTGCTGACCCTGTAGATAGTTATCCTCGTAAGTCAAAGTTTTAAATGCAGCTGACTTGACGCTATATCATGAACCATGCTAAGCCAATGGAAAGCCAATGGACCACACACAGTATGCCTCATAGAGTCGGCCATTTGTCTAATAACTGCCTCATAGTGTCAGCCATTAGTCTAATAACCACAGCATGGAATTGCCTTGCCTCATAGTGTCAACCATTAGTCTAATAACCACATCATAGAAAGTGTCAGTGGACTAGTGAAAGGGGCCAAATATCTGTACCATAACTCTTATAATTACAGATGGAAGGGGGGGGGGGGGGGGGGGGGGATGGCTAGGTAGGTCAGAGAGACATGGCCTTTAACACTCCTCACCCTGATGCTACTGCTGAGACACCTCACCCTGATGCCACTGCTATGAGACACCTCACCCTGATGCCACTGCTATGAGACACCTCACCCTGATGCCACTGCTATGAGACACCTCACCCTGATGCCACTGCTATGAGACACCTCACCCTGATGCCACTGCTATGAGACACCTCACCCTGATGCCACTGCTATGAGACACCTCACCCTGATGCCACTGCTATGAGACACCTCACCCTGATGCCACTGCTATGAGACACCTCACCCTGATGCCACTGCTATGAGACACCTCACCCTGATGCCACTGCTATGAGACACCTCACCTTGAAGTCTTGTTCTGCTGATTCAGTTTCTTCTTGGTACTTGTTTTCAATATTTTTAATCTGAAAAACCAAGGAGAAAATCTCAATTATACAAATTTGAGTTATTGGTACCTAACTAAAAGGCGCAAAATTACCTGTGGAATGGAAATTAAATCAGCTCTTCAAACAAATGCCCAACAACAAGACTCTAAGCATTATTACTAGTAGGATTTTTCCTCATTATTTACTCTGCTCCCTTCTCTGGCCACATAGAGCATAAACCACTCACCATGGAAACCACACATATCACTCATAAATATGACCAGATTTGAGGAAATCTACTAAATTCTGTTTTTATCAATTGTGTTGGCACCTATGATGCCTAAAAACCTGATGCCTAAACACCTATGATGCCTAAACACCTATGATATCTAAACACCTATGATATATCACGCATGCTGCAGTGCCCCAACCTCACCTTGCACTCAAGGTGCATCTCTGCGGTCTCTAGTCTCCGAGACAATGTCCTCTGCAGATCTTTCTGTGGGTGCAAGTACTCATCCGCATTACCTTCAGTCACTGTCTGAATCCTGTAGTCAATCTCCTCCAGCCTCTCCTGGTACAACCTGAGGAATGAAACATGGATTGGGTCACCATCCTGCATGAGTTAGTATACCGAGTGCACCAGTCCTCAGTTAGTGCTAATTGTACTATGGGGACAGACTGGACCAACACCACACTGGAGTGAGGCAGGATGAAGATGTTGACAATAGCTCTATGGGGACGACACACATTGAACCAACATCACACTGGGTGGAGGCAGGTTGAAGTAGGTTGACAATAGCTCTATGGGGACACACACTGGACCAACACCACACTGGGTTGAGGCAGGTTGAAGTAGGTTAACAATAGCTCTATGGGGCCACACACTGGACCAACATCACACTTGGATGAGGCAGGTTGAAGTAGGTTGACAATAGCTCTATGGGGACATACACTGGACCAACATCACATTGGGTGGAGGCAGGTTGAAGTAGGTTGACAATAGCTCTATGGGGACACACACTGGACCAACATCACACTGGGTGGAGGCAGGTTGAAGTAGGTTGACAATAGCTCTATGAGGACACACACTGGACCAACAGCACACTGGGTTGAAGTAGGTTGAGAATATCTCTATGAACATTAGCTCTATGGAGAAACACTGGAAACATAGCAAGATTAGGTAGGTTGAAAACAGTACTGCACATGTACGTTGAGTGAGGAACACAACCATGCCCTAGTAGTGACTACATGGTCATTTTCTCTCTCTCTGTGTGTGTGTGTGTGTTGTGTGTGTCCCTAGATAGCTTTAGGCAGGGTAAATGTGTAGCTAGCAGCCAAGTCCTTATGAAATTACAATTCCTTGAGGTCTGAAAACTGCTGTTCAAGGAATTGGATGTCCTCTAGACAGTCTCCCTTTCTCCTCTCCGACTCGTCCTCGTCAACTGAAGAAAACACAAGATGATGGTACTAATTAATGCGCACCAAGCCACTTGTTTCGGCCAAGGAAGTTACGTCTATAACCTGTGTGGGTTTTGTTTTTTTTGCTTACAAGACGATGATTCTCCTTCAGAGTTGGAACTTTCCTCCTCTCCATTCATTCTGCTACTTTCCTTGCCGCTGCTAGTGCTGACAGGCATTGCGAAACTAATTATCCATTATAGCTAAGCTGAGATACGGTAAAGAAAACGTGGAGGGCAACGTGTTATTATATATTATATACTCCAACGGGAGTTCCTCGCGTATCAGTTTTGACGTTGCGTCGCAGGCGAGCAAAGTTTTGTAAGGTCACCAGCAGGGCGTTAGGGTTGGCGGAAGGAACCGTTCCCTCTTTTCACAATGCCGAAGTTGTGTTGGAGTTGACAGCTTGTCAAGCATTTTTTCTTATAATCACCTTCGTATTCACTTTTTCTTGTTGCCTTTTTAGTAACTGTATTCTTTATGGATGTCTAACTTATGGATGGATGTCTTGCAGTGCAATGAGCTGGCTGATGCTAATATGATTATGTCAAGGGAGGAGGGTTTTATTTAAGAAGCAGCTTCCTGTGAACTGAAGATTGGAAGCTCCTAAGAGGCAATGCGGGAGTGACAGAATTGTCCAAGTACTGAAAGGAAACCATAGCAATTTCAGACAGACATTTTGCACTCTTTATTATTATTATTATTATCACTGTTATTACTATTATTATTACTATATACTATTATTGTTATTATTATTATTGTTATTACTATTACTGTTATTACTACAGTATTACTGTTATTACTATTACTGTTATTACTACTACTGTTATTACTATTACTGTTATTATTATTACTGTTATTACTATTACTGTTATTACTATTACTGTTATTATTATATATTACTATTTGGAAATGAGATGAAGGTGAGAATGAGAAAAAAGTGGATAGAGTATACTGAAGGTCTACTATATAGTTATTCTCTAGTATATAGCCAGAAAAACCAGAAAAACTGATGAAACATTGGGTGGGACATATGAACATTTAGCGCATGGACCGAGGAAATGAAAGTAGTTGCTAGAATCAAAATTCGAGTGATTGTGAAAAAATGTTTTTAGACGATGTTTATCTGCAGGTCGAGGCCTCTCAAAGTCGGTACAAGGTAGTGAGTTCCACAAGATTTGCACAGTAAAGAAGAAATGTTTGATTTGTTAGAATTTGAAAGGGAGAAGGAGCTTCACTTGGCAAGACCTAGTAGAAGAGGATGAGAAGGATATGAAGTTATAGATATTGAAGTGATCCATTGCTTGTGAAGTGCTTGACAAAAAAAAAGTGATTTAGCTGGAGTGGCATCATGAGTGGCAGCATGTTTAGCTTAATCAGTCATGAATTTTGTTGCTTTTCTCTGAACCCGTTCCAGATCACTGAAGTCCTTGACCAGATGTGGATGCCAGATGGGAGAACAAAAGGTCCACTGTGATTTATCTAGAGAGAAGAAAATAAATTTAGCATTATTGTGCAGATGACACTAAATGTTAAAGGAGAATAGAGGAAGAGTTGATAGAAGAGTTGATAGGAAGAGGTAATGCTCAAGAATGCTGCCCTGAGATAACTGGGAGGATGTCAGATTGTTTGCAGTGAGTGACTATTTGACTTCTGGAGCCGAGGTGAGCTTTAAACCAGAGCCATAAATCTCCAGTTATCCCAAATTACCATAATTCCACGAGAAGCTCATTGTGGGGAACACTGTCAAATGCTGAAGTCAGGGTGGATGATATCTATTTGTGAATTCTCATTTAAGGATTTGGAATATAACTAGTAACTGTTGCAAGGTGGAGTGTTGTCTCAAGAGACTAAACTGAGTTGAAGGAATGGATCTCAAAACAAAATCCACTTTCTTAGAGTAAATAATCCTTCCAAAAACATAAAGATAGAGCACAATGAAGAGATTGGTTGGTAATTTCTTATGCAGGATTTATCACCAGATTTGCGAATAGGAATAATGGAGTGGATAGGTCAATTTGCTGGAATGTTATTTTAGAGCGAAAATAAGTCCGCAAGATTGTTAGCTTGTTTTAAGAAATTGTGCATGAAGTTCACTAGCAGGTGGATCCAGTTGTTGTTAAAGTTTTAGTCAAACTTGATTGAATGAGGTCCCATCTCTCCTTATGAAGTACAGAGTGCCTGGATCTCTCAGCTGGTGAAAGGTCTGGCCTGATAGAGTAGGGAGAGCTGAGCTTCTTTTGGTTGCACAAAACACTTCACTTTGGACTTCAGATGTTCAAGTTAGTTGCACTAAAACTGGCCTGGAGCAAGATAAATCATGACTGAATTACTCGAACGAAAGAGGTCCCTGATGGAGTGAGAGTCAATAAACAGGTCGGTGCTTGAAATTAGAGTCACCCTTCTGGCCAGTGTATCAAGAAGTATATACCACTTGGAGATTCTTTTGCACCAAAGACCTCAATTATTCAATTTCTTTGTAGAGTCATCGTTAGGACGAATCTGGCTTTTAGTTGTCTTAACAGCATTGAATTGATGTATCACAGAGAGGGAGGGTCAGAGGCTGAGGTTGAAGTAGAAGTAGTGGAAGTGGCAATTGTGTTGTCATCATTGTGGATGCTCTTTCTTCGAGAGAAGAAAAAGAGTCTTTTAGGGTGGAGCCTGGTTGAACACATTGATGACGACACATAGATGTATCTGGAGGACTGTTTTGAAAGCTGGCTCAGACAGACCAGCGCAGTGGCAATGGAGCCATGTGTTACATAGAGCTTCATAGAAAATTGCCTTATGACCACTTTTGGAAGCAGTTGCCCTTCAATTTGATCTTGACAAATTGGGCAGGTCACAGGATTCTTTTTCTCTGTGAGCTTAGGCTTGTGCTTGCTTGGTTCAGGCATGATTATTAAAATAGCCAAAGGCTAGGGTGTTTTTTTAAAGAACCGCATCCCCATAGAGGGTTGGCCTGTAACCTCAAGGACAATTAGCCAGGTGCCTTGGGCACTAATTAGAAATTGGAGAGATGGACGATAACTCCTCTTTTGACGTGGATAGGATGATGTGATCTATAATTATAATAATCAAGGTACCGGTTTGTATGTGTGTGTTTTCTGTGGACGGTTGCAGTTAGACTTCCATCTTCCTTCCTGTGTATGTTGCAGTCCAGAAAGGGCAACGTTCCAGCCACTTCAAGCTCCATGGTAAACTTTATGGATGGCCTGATGTTGTTTAGAATTACAGGACACGGATCACCGCTCCAATCACCAATATCACTTTTGAGGAGGTCAGAAAGGCCTAGCGTAAAAGTTACTGACTGGAGACTAAGTGAAGCATAGCTTGTCCCGATGACAAGTGATATATAAGTTAACAGTACTCAACTTACACTAATTCAGGAAGATAGGTTTCTCATATGATGCTATTAATGGCTTGCATTCATGTTTTAGTCCAGAACCTTTATGAGACTTGTATAACTTGCTCTTGATTCTCATTATAACATATCTCTCATCCGTTTGCTATATCCAGGCAGTTATTTTCCTCTACGTACACCAGTGAGTGCATTATTAGCTGATGAAGAAAGGTATGTCTGGAGAGAGCTAGAGGCAGAGACTAGTGAATGCATTATTAGCTGGTGAGGAAAGGTATGTCTGGAGAGAGCTAGAACAGATAAAGGCAGAGACTAGTGAGTGCATTACTAGCTGATGAGGAAAGGTATGTCTGGAGAGAGCTAGAACAGATAAAGGCAGAGACTAGTGAGTGCATTATTAGCTGATGAGGAAAGGTATGTCTGGAGAGAGCTAGAACAGATAAAGGCAGAGACTAGTGAGTGCTGATGAGGAAAGGTATGTCTGGAGAGAGCTAGAACAGATAAAGGCAGAGACTAGTGAGTGCATTATTAGCTGGTGAGGAAAGGTATGTCTGGAGAGAGCTAGAACAGATAAAGGCAGAGACTAGTGAGTGCTGATGAGGAAAGGTATGTCTGGAGAGAGCTAGAACAGATAAAGGCAGAGACTAGTGAGTGCATTATTAGCAGATGAGGAAAGGTATGTCTGGAGAGAGCTAGAACAGATAAAGGCAGAGACTAGTGAGTGCATTATTAGCTGATGAGCAAAGGTATGTCTGGAGAGAGCTAGAACAGATAAAGGCAGACCAGTGAGAAGAAGCACAAGTGGAAGTCCTTGCAGTCCTGTCGTGCTTTAAAGTTTACTATGGAGACCTGAACTGCTGCCACAATGTCAAGATTAGTCACCACTTTCTAAGTATCCACAAACACTGCAAGAACTTTTTCAAACAATCAGCAAAGAAAACAATTTTCAACAAAATACAAGAGTGCCATTCTCCTTCTGATCTAACATAGGTATGCATATTATTTGAAACATTATATATATAGATATGCATTATCTGACCCACGGAACTCTTAACACATTATCTGACCCAGAAGACTCCTAACATAATATATACATTATCTGACTCCTAACATAATATAATATATTATAGTGTCATTAAATTAAAGTAAGTTAGAAAGAGAAGCAGAGAGGTTTGAAGAGGTTCTTGGATGCAAAAAAAAAAGTGAAATGGACGAGGTTTTTGGGAATTAAAGTTAGCTTTGGAATTGTTCCAAGTTGCAATGAGGTTACCGGAGTGATTAATGGTAGGGAGAGCATGCCATGATATGGGAGGCAGGTGAAAGGGTGATCTTAGGAGCCCTTGGTGAAGGGTTGCTACATAATTAATACTAGCATAACCCAAAAACCAATAAAAAATTATATACATTTCGGTGACAAAGACTACGAGAGATTTAACATGGCGTTAACTGAGACATTATGATGCTAAGGTTACAGTGTATTAGTTTAAGTTTCTGAGTTGAATTAACCTTATTGAGAGATAGGTTCCCAAATTTGGCCCAGTCATCAATAGCTTCAAGATTGTATAGCAAATGAACAGTCAGAGTAAGAGTTTGAACAGTCAGAGTAAGAGATTGAACTGACAGAGTAAAAGTTGACTTCAAACACTTCGTGTCATTTACAGAGAGATGTGTTCAAGGGGGGTGGAGGACTAAACCATTGAAGTGGGGAATGTAGTTACGACTTTGGAGCTCCATAGATTCCTATATGAACTTGATATATAGCTCAAATGCAAGATTGCTCTGCTATAACTAGACAAAAGTTACATGGAGCCAAAGTGGGGGTACCTCAAAATCTGAGTGCCTAAAACTGCACTGTGGCTCCTGATTGGCAAGTGCTATAATAACAGCCATGGAGTTGAATCCCAGTTAAATTGAGTTAACATATCAAAAAGGCTTCCCAGCAGTACCAACGGTAAAGGGGATCCAACCTGGGCACATGCAGTGCATAGAGTTATAGAAAGTCTATATAGTGTTCGAGGAGACAGAAAATTGAGCATGTGCACTGTCTTGCCAGTCAGTCGCTTGAGCGCCAGTAAAAAAGCGAAATCTTCCTTCCCCTCCCCACTTGGCCTCTGCAGCCTAAGTAAGGTCATAGCAACTGGGCAGGAAGTTACCTAAGTCCCCTCTAGTAAGCTGGAGAGTATGAAGGTGGCTTACTTGAGAAGTGAAAAAGAATTAAAAGATGAGTTCTAGGAGGAGGCATGCCCAATGGAGGCATGCCTGGGGTAGGTGCAAACTTTCAGGCCCAAGTCAAGGATGGCCACCTCAATTATCTTGGTTACCAACACACTCCATAACTAAGTACAATATTACGAGTTAATAGTCAAAAGTAGTCTGCCAAAGCTCGCTAGAATTAAGGCAGGGATTATGTTAACCAACGAGTGTTTTAATTTAAAAAAGTGGCTAGGTGGTCAAGCGTGGCCACTGAAAATATGGATGGGTTGCAACAGGAGAAAATTGATATTCATGCTTATACTGATGCACATGTAACATTGTTTTGTATATGCCAAAAAAAAGAGAACACATCAGAGAGATTAAGTGAACTATAGGTGTACAGAATCTATACAGCTCCTAAGTTGTAACCACATTTAAAAAAACAGTTTGCTTCCTTCCATTTGTTACCTCTTGGATCAAGTTTCTGAAAGAGGGAGATCATTGATGTAGATTAGAAACCATCTAGTTCCACCTTGATGCAAAAATTTCCAGTAATCTCAATGCTCTAAGTTTAGTCAACAAACTCATTTTGGGGAACTGTGTCAAGATCCCTAGAAACTCTAGAAATAAACAATCCACCAAAAGTTACAGTCAAGGGCACTCACTAGTGACCAAGTCCCAAAGGACAAGTTGCTCTTATAGAGCTGACCTATTTGGCAAAACAGCAACACATACTGCTGTATAGAGATAGACTTGACTACAATGTTGATTGATTTCACGTAAAGTATACATTGTTAAACTTTAGAGACTGAGCATAGCCGAGAGAAAGAAGTTGTTTTACGGAATGTTATTCCCTTGACGTAAAGACGGGTTCAGCATCTACATCCATAGCTTCTGAGATAAGTACCTCATGGACACCTGATTCCAACATATCAAAGCCACTCAGTGAAGAGGTAGAAATGCCTCTGTTCTGAATTAGTGGAAAGTTGGATATGTTTTTGTCAAATTCTGAATAAAAAGCAATGCCTTAGCCACACCTGATAACCCAACAGAAGAAGAAGAATTTCATTACATGTGAAAGACTTCTTATGTATTGGTGAATTATTCAAAAAAAAATGGAAACCAGCTTTGACTCAAGCTCAGATTTAGAAAAGAGCAGTTAGCTATGCTTGATGGAACATAAGATTGAAATTATAATTAGATTTATACTTGCTCTTTAGGGCACAGGTAATTTAGTTCATGTATTGTTACAGTTGAAAGTTCATCCATGAAGGCTATTTATCACACTTCTCAACATCACTGGAGCCTGATGTTTAATAGGTAGTCACAGAGACCTTCAAAACCTACTTGAGAGTAAACAAGTTTTGCGATTAGTATTAACTAGAGATGTCAAGAGTGAATGAGATCTTAGAATGGTCTGCCTCCATGAGCTGAGCATCTGGTGGTGGTGGACACACATGTCAGAAGTTGATTTTCCATTGAAAACTCCAGTCCGCTTTGATGTCATTGGAGATGCTTAAAGCTAAAAATCGAATTCAAAGACAAGTTACATAGAGTTGAAAATTGAGAGCTTCATGTCTCAGGCAATGAAATTACTGGTGCTTAATCTTAACTGATAATCCTGACTGGAATTTAAAGTTTAAAGAAAAACTGTACATATCATTACAGGTATTCTCAAACAAATATCAACTGTTGGCTACACCTCAACTTTGTTGGAAGAATCCATCAATTGCTATATAGTGTATATACCATATGATAACACTCAAATAACGAGTACTCCTCTATATCCTTACCATAGATAGGTTAGTTTGTCATTGCTGTAGATAAGTTTGAAAGCAAGGTTTCATTGAATGCGAGCACAGGATAGAGAGTGTGTGTTAAATAGAATTAGGGTTCTGGACTTGCATGGTTTACTTTCCCTATTCTCTCCATTTTTGTTCTGGACTCACGTCTCACCGACGCCCCAAAATGAATTTAGGTCGTTCAGAACTGCATGCTCCGATGTGCCATTTTCCCTTTAGTGAAGGCCCCAAATGTCTAAAGGTCAAGGTATTATTCCATCAATCTCAGTTCACTATTATATTTCAACATTAGTTGTCAATCATATTTTTTCCCAATGATTTTTCATTTGGGTGCCAGAGCTGGGACTAGGTAAGAGAGAAAAACCAACTTTATTATATAGTTATAATGACAACACACATTTTCTCTATGGCATGAAGGTTCCAATAGACAGTTAATCTAGATTATCCAGTGGTTTTGGCAATGGCTTAGATAACAAACAGGACATGAATGCAAAACTCGGAATGTCATAGCTGATCAGAGCCAGAGAAATAATTTAGCACTAACAGAGTTACTAAAGTGTGACAAGATCTGGTTTAAATTTTGAGCGAACAGAAGATTACACCAAAAAGTTACAGGGACAGTGAAAGCAAGATTGTTGGTATGAAGATGAAGAATAATCTTAAAAAGTGGTTTCGTTCATTAATTTAATAAAGACATCCATTGTCGACCATTATACTTTTCAGTGCCAAAGATTTTTCATTGTTGTAGGTACAGAATTGCATCTCCCACACACCAAAGGCTTAGGTCTTTATTCTTCCAGCAGTGGACAGCTGTGACTAGAGGAGCCTTAGGGCATTATTCATCAGTAGTTGACGACTGTCACTAGAGGAGCCTTAGGGTATTATTCATCAGCAGTTTGACGACTGTCACTAGGGTATTATTCATCAGCAGTTGACGACTGTCACTAGAGGAGCCTTAGGGTATTATTCATCAGCAGTTGACGACTGTCACTAGAGGACCCTTAGGGTATTATTCATCAGCAGTTGACGACTGTCACTAGAGGAGCCTTAGAGCACCATTCATCAGCAGTTGACCACTGTCACTAGAGGAGCCTTAGGATATCATCAGCAGTTGACGACTGTCACTAGAGGAACCTTAGGGTACCATTCATCAGCAGTTGACGACTGTCACTAGAGGAGCTTTAGGGCACTATTCATCAGCAGTTGACGACTGTCACTAGAGGAACCTTAGAGCACCATTCATCAGCAGTTGACGACTGTCACTAGAGGAGCTTTAGGGCACTATTCATCAGCAGTTGACGACTGTCACCAGAGGAGCCTTAGGGTATTATTCATCAGCAGTTGACGACTGTCACTAGAGGAGCTTTAGGGCACTATTCATCAGCAGTTGACGACTGTCACCAGAGGAGCCTTAGGGCACTATTCATCAGCAGTTGACGACTGTCATTAGGGCATTATTCATCAGCAGTTGACTACTATCACTAGAGGAGCTTTAGGGTATTATTCATCAGCAGTTGACGACTGTCACTAGAGGAGCCTTAGGGAACTATTCATCAGCAGTTGACTACTGTCACTAGAGGAGCCTTGGGGTATTATTCATCAGCAGTTGACGACTGTCACTAGAGGAGCCTTAGGGTATTATTCATCAGCAGTTGACGACTGTCACTAGAGTAGCCTTAGAGCATTATTCATCAGCAGTTCACTAGAGGAGCCTTAGGGCACTATTCATCAGCAGTTGACGACTGTCACTAGAGGAGCCTTAGGGCACTATTCATCAGCAGTTGACTACTGTCACTAGAGGAGCCTTAGGGTATTATTCATCAGCAGTTGACGACTGTCACTAGAGGAGCCTTAGGGTATTATTCATCAGCAGTTGACGACTGTCACTAGAGGAGCCTTAGGGTATCAGCAATTGACGACTGTCACTAGAGGCATTATTCATCAGCAGTTGACGACTGTCACTAGAGGAGCCTTAGGGCACTATTCATCAGCAGTTGACGACTTTCACTAGAGTCCTGTTGATGAATGGATATTTTTATTAGACTCTTGCACCTACTCACACCTGCTATAAGAGCTCAAGTATACTTTTTGAACACCCGCACTAAGCATATAACAGTTAACAAAGTTCCAAGTGGACCTGGCATCTCTCCCTGGCAATAGGAATGTGAGCTTAGCTACATACATGAGGCTGGCACTAAAGGCATTTAGAGCTCCAAGAGGCTAGCCAAATCCTGTGGTAGGATCTGAGTAAAGGGGAGAAAAATGGTTTTGTGGTATGACCAAAATAAGCTCAAAGTTATTGTTTGACTATTTTTATTTTTTTGTACTACAGGCATCTACTACCTTTCCTTTACATTCATGTGAAGTCTGAAGGATCCTGCTTGCTTCTTTGTAGGCAAGAGTGAGGATAGAAGATTGGTGGTCAAGAAGCTTGCTATATAACGCCATGTAAAGCGGATAAAATAATGCCCGCGTATGCAGAATTTAAAGATGGGTGTGGGAATTTCCTACTAGCTGCGTGGTTAACAAACTAACAAAGGAATGGCTTCATCATGTGTACAGGAAGCTGCAAAAGCCATTAATTAAAAACGCGTTTTTCTCAAAATGAGTGTCTAGCATTCAGCCTTTCATAACTTTTCTTCTGAATGTTAATTAGTGATGATTTTAGTTCCAAAATATAGGCATTGCTTTGTTCTTTCACCTGGTATCAATAACTCAGTTTTTTAAAAATTTTGTACATAAGACCAGATCCTATCACATATCGGGGAGTGCATTAACACTCTCCATTTTTATATGACTGAAGCAAACACACAAAACAAACTCTTAAAATTCTCCATGGCAACTTCTTAGCATCCTAATGCCAATTTTAGCGCCCAGAACACTTCCAGCATGCACACAATACACTTCTCACATCAACATTTAAACATCTTAAAATTCTTTTGCTTATGGGCTCCTTTCTCCATAACTAGTCCATAAACAGACTAAGGGAGGCTGGACTAACTGCCAAGCTGGCGAAATGTCAGTGTTGGTCAGTATCCCTTACCTTTCTGGGACACACCGTGGGAAGAGGCAAGGTGTCCACCAATTTGAATGGTATTTTTAAACCTCGTTGTTATGATTAGTATCTCATGTGGTGTAGATATCACACCACATGAAGTAGATACTGCACCTGTGGTGTAGAGACTACACTCTCCATGTAGCTATATAGTCGAATGCAAAAGTAGCTAATGCAGTTTTATAGCGTGATTAGAACACTGGACTAAGAGTTGGGAGTAAATTCCAAACTTAAAGTTATCGGAAACTTCTGCTTCCTGAACACCAGAAAGTTGGTAGTAACACATGCTCATAATTAAATTAGACAAAGTATTACAATATAATAAACTTGAAATTGTATTCTCTCGACGTTTCGACTAACTGCTCCAGCCTGAGGAATTATTCCTGATGAAGGCATCTAGTCAAAACATCGAAAGAATACAATTTCAAGTTGACTATTGAGAAGGTTATTGTAATGTTATTATTTCAGCGGAGGAGAGTTCATTGAGAAGAAAAAAGTAGTCTTGACATATTTTGAATGTGTTATTTCCTAATTTATTGAAAAATCTAACATGTTCGGCTAACCGATTTCTTATTGGTTTTTAAAAAAGTATCTATTGATCATATCAGGTGTCTCTTATGCCAGATATTGACAAAGCATCAGTCTATGAGTGCAGATTTGAGCCATTTGGGTCATCAATGGTGCCATTTTCAGATCAGTTTCACCTGCTCCAAATATCTCCCTTCCATCAACTACCCCTTCATGACTATCTATACAAATATGCACTTTCAATGCACGTGGTCTAGTTAATAAGCTTGCACTCTTTCAATCTTTTGTGTACTCCTCTTCCTTCAAAATCACATGCATTACATGCATCCTGGCTCAGTCACTCCATCTATAACTCTGAAGTTCTGCCCACTGGTTTAAGGGGTGGCAGTGTTTTGGTGGCACTTGATGAATCGGAACTTATTCCACCTCTGCCTTCTCCTGAAGGATTAGAAGTAATTACATCTCAAATATGCTACAACCAAGATTCTATTACTTTATGTGCACTCTACATACTTCCAAACTCTGACTATTCTTACCTTCCATCTCTTCTGTTATACCTCTCATTTGGTTGGCAGTTCAGCACAAGTTGTTATTCTAGGCCACTTCAATTTCCCTGACATCTGTTGGAACACTTTGACCGCATCTTCTAATTTATTTTAGCGAATTTGTTTTGAGCATAATCTTGAGCCACTTGTCACTGCTCCAACACATATCAAAGGAAACACACTTGATCTAGTACTCAGTAATAATAGTTACATCATAGTGACCTTTCAATTGACCCTCACTTAATTTATCCGTCTTTTTCTGATCATATTATCATTTCTTTTTCTATATCAATATGCTCTCCAACCATAACATTTACAATATGTTTTCGACTTCTCTAAGGTAGATCATATCAGTCTCTCACCTCTTAGACACAGATTTCAGTAATTACCATAATTCCTTTGAGATTGAGACTGCTTGGTACGAATTCAGTGTTACTCTAAGAAGATCATGGATATATTTATTCCCAAAGT
The DNA here is from genome assembly GCA_028752905.1 of Cladorhizidae sp. MBARI D1340-BT2. Classification (NCBI taxonomy): domain Eukaryota; kingdom Metazoa; phylum Porifera; class Demospongiae; order Poecilosclerida; family Cladorhizidae; species Cladorhizidae sp. MBARI D1340-BT2. The sequence continues at coordinate 47,613,862 of JAQNBH010000004.1, forward strand.
CAGAATAAGGTTCTACCAACGTCCTATGGATGACCCTGATTTAAAACATGAATTGAATTGCCTAAATACTCTCAGAAGGAAATACAAATCTCATCCCACTTCTACTAACTTCTACAAACTCACTACCTCCCAACTCTCAATTCAGTCATCACTGTCTAACGCCAAATCTACCTTCGAAAATAACCTTGTGTATGGGCTGACTTTTAATAACAGCTCCAAGATTTATAAGTACATTCATAGGCTAACAAAACAAAAAATTAAATTTCCCTATATACACTGTTTCTAGACAATCTCAGAGTATCCTCTAACTTGGGAAAGGCAGACTTATATATTCAACAAACATTTTCACTCTGTGTTTACCTGAAGCACTTGCAACCTGCCTCAACAGATTCTCTCTTCACACCGTCAGATGTGCTAAGTAATAGAGATCTTGGATCACAATGAGGTGTATTCAATCATATCATCGACTAGGTCTAGGAAGAGCGAGAAAAAAAGCTTCATATCTGGCTTTCCTGGACATAAGTAAGGTATATGATAGTGTGTGGAGGGAGGGACTGTGGCAGAAGTTGAGGCAGTATGGAGTAGAGGAGAAACTTGTGAGGACATGTGTAGGATTGTATAGTGGGGGTGGAGACGACGGTGATATTGAGCGGAAGGAGGTCAAGGTGATTCGCTGTGGAGAATGGACTTAGGCAGGGATGTCCTTTATCTCCACTTCTTTTCAATATTTATTTGATGGGATTGGCAGAGGAATTGGAGATAGATGAGCTAGGAGTCAAAGTGGAAGGCTGCTGGTGTGGGGCACTCATGTATGCAGATGATGTTGTTCTTCTGGCTGACTCAAAAGTGGAACTGCAAGCTATGTTGGATGTGGTACAGGCGTATGTGTTAAGGTGGAAGATGAAATTTAAAAACAAGAAGAGCAAGGTCATGGTAGTAGGGAAGAAGGAAGCAAAAGTGCATTGGAGGATTGGTGAGGAGATATTGGAAGAGGTCAAAGAATTCAAGTACTTAGGAATATGGTTTGATAGGAAGCTAAGGGGTAATGTTCAGTTAGACAAGATGGCAAAGAAGACAAAATGGTGGATTGGAAAGGTAATATGGATGAGTAGAGTGAATGGCCAAATGGAAGTAGACAGAGGAAGAATGGGGTGGGAGCTTCTAGTGAGACCTAGTATGGAGCATGCAGCCAAAGTGTGGTGGACAGGAGGACGGAATGCTTGCAAGAAGTTGGAGTCAGTACAGATGAGAGTGGGTAGGAGACTGTTGGGGGCAAGTAACACAGTAGCAGGAGTAGCAATATGGGGAGATATGGGGTGGAGGAAGCTAGAGGAGAGGAGGGAAGAGATGAAGGTTTTGTTTGGCAAGAGATTAGAGGTGTTGGAACAGAGCAGATTGGTAAAAGTTGTTGTAAATAAACTAAGAGAGGATGGAGGAATCAGATGGTGGGAAGAATATGAGATTTTGAGGAGAAAGTATGAGATAAACAATGAGGTTAGATCAGTGCGCAAGTGGAAGGGGAAAGTGAAGGTGAGAAATGAGAAGGACTGGGAGGAGGAAGTAAACAGAAAGAGTATGCTGAATTTTTATAAATCGGCAAAGAATGGTGCAAGGGTGGAGAGGTATGTGAGGTCCATGATGGTCAGGAAGGTGTGCAGTTGCAATTTCGACTGAGGACTGCATCAGCTGGGTTGTTAGAGGATGAGAAGATATGTGAGATAGTTAGAGATGATAGGTGTATAATGTGTGATAGTGGAGCAGGGGAAGATGTGGAATCATTTCCAGGGAAGTTGAGAGGGATCGGCTGGTACTGATGGATGAGGTGCGTTGTAGTGGCTGGATGAATTTAGAAGAGTGAGTAAGGATGGAAAGGTAGCATTGCTTTTGGCGAAAGATGTGGAGGGATTAAGTGATGCAGTGATGGAGGAGGTGGGCGAGTGTGTTATGTATTGGGTAGGGAAGTGGTGGAAGAGGAGAAAGGAACTGTTGTATATATGGTGAGCTGAAGAATGATCTTTGGTCCCCTCCCCTCCCTCCTCCTTGAGCAGTGGGACACTCATAACTTTATATTGTGGATAATTTTATTAAGTACTGTTGATTTGTTTTAATAGAGATTTTTATTAGGTTAGTTACTAAATAGTTCCAAACTGTGCTGTAATATATATGTGATGGTCTTAACAGGCTCAGCAATATCAAGATTAAATCATCATACTCGTTCTAGTTCTATAAAGACACCACTTGCACCCCAGGAAGCACCCGTATCCAAAAACTGACTTGCCCATGTCCAGAAAAATTATCTTCAAATGAGTCTCGTTGAGTCCTCAAACAATACTCTTCCCTGGAATTTTATGGCAAACGAGGGATCAATGGTTTCACATGAAGATATTGGAAAATGTGCATAGAAATGTAAACAAATGTGAACTAAACAAATCTACAAAACAACGACATTTAAAATCTAGTTACCAGTATTATTATCTCCGATAAAATTGATCAACCAGGACATGGGTTTCAATGATAACTATTGAAACACAAGCACCCACAAATTACAGGTAGTCGTCGTCATGTCTTGCTTCTGCAGTAGTAGTCTTCAGCTGTCCATACACAAACTTGGCCAGTTCCCTCTTGCTGGCGAGGTCTTCGACTTTAGAGGATTGGCAATTCGCATACTGCTTAGCAGAAAGTGTCTTGGCACAGTACTTGGAATGCCAGAGATGCATGAGGCCTACATCTGGGGCTCTCATCACTTGTAGCCTCTTTTTCAAAACCCTATGAAAAAATGAAACATCCTCACCCCCCCAGCCTGTAATGTTGATGTCCATACCACCAACACTGTCATAATCAGATTTGTAGATGCAAACCATTCCAAAGCCATAATAGCACCAATAGCCAGTTTCTCTCGAGATTCCGGGGTTATTGGACTTTCTCCTGTTCCAGTACACATAATCCATGTTGTACTGCTTAAAAACCTCAGGGAAGTAAACACGGGAGCTCTGTACAGCATTGCTGCGACAGCGATCCAGGAATGAGGGACTGATGACCATGTCTACATCACAGACAAATGCTAGATCATTTGGGAGTAGCTGAGACAGGCCAAGATGGATAGCTTTGCTTTTAGAGAACTCTCCCTTCCCTTTCACCATCTTGACATTAGCAAATTTATATTTCATATGATACTGAGCCAAGAGAGTTTCCACCGTGGCCACATCTTCTTGACCATACACTGGAAAGATCAGGCTAACATTCCTTCTTGAGGTGAGGACGAGATTTTCATACATGGACATGAACTTTGTGAGCTTTTCTTTGACGCCACTAGTTGGTACTATAATATTCACTGTTATGGTGTTGACAAATTTATCTTTCAAAGAGATGTAGTTCTTGGCCAATGGACGCACTAGACTTGCTCTCTTTGATATTTCAGCTCTGCCATCTGTGAACAGATAGTCAAAGATATATTCATTGCCCATGAAGGGATCATGCCTCACCCAGCCATTCACTAGCCTCTTGAACTTCAAACCTTTCCGTAACCCTATCGAAGTCTTCTGCAGAGCCTGAATCGAAGCTTGCTGCACTTCTTCTTCCACATATCTCTTACTTTTACGACTGTGACTTGGATGATGGCTCTGGTCATTGTAGATGGTATGGGAATCAAAATACTGCCAAGAGAAATAGTCGCCAATGGACTTGGGATGGAACGGTTGAGTCATAGTTAATATCACTTCATTAGTTGGGCACTTGGAGGATGACTGGTGGTGGGACTGGACAACTTCTCTAAGCAAGGTTGAATTACAATCCTTAGCTGAGAGAATAGAAGGGCCCAGAGAGCTGCACACTTGCTTGACCTCTTGCTGCAAGTGCTTTGTTTTATCCATAGCAGCCACGAGCTGTGTTTTCTTGTAGTGATAGTGGAGAATGTACATATCTTTAGTTTGGCGAAGAGGAGAGTATGTGAGCAACAAAGAGAAGAGCTTGTTCTGGCTCTGCTGCAGTCTAGCAGAGATACTTGTTTGGCCTTCCTCTGCTTCTACAAAGTATGCCTGCATCTAGAGGAGGGGAGCGGGAGGAAGAGGGGAAGGAGGAGTAAGGGGAAGGAGGAGTAAAAAAAGGAGAACAGGAGGGAGGAGATTATAGCAACTTCATAATCGAGTCAATACTGGAATAATGAGATGCTAAGACTTGTTCTATACAGGTAGCTAGCTGTACAATGTGATGAAACAAAAATTAATATGGCCAGCTTGTGCTGCTAAACATGGCTTCCCAACTGTTATTGTAGCAGCAGCAGCACTGCAACTAATATGAATGTAGTTTGGCACTGAACTCATTACAAACTTGTTGTAACCGACCGAGTTCAGTCTATTCAACAAGTAGCTACTGCTATAGCTAGCTATTCAACTTACTTCTAAAGCTAGCTATTCAACTTTAATAAATGTTCAACTTAGTACAATTCTAGACAAATAACTAGACTGTTAAGAGTTCAGATAGGTTTAAATATATCAAGTGGATAAATAAATAAGATATAGAAGACACAGCAGAAGACAAAACAACTCAACTGTTCTCAAACAAGTTACTCCTGACTACTGTTATGACTACCATTCTGACATGCCTACAATTTGAATAATCATACATCACTAAGACTACAGGTAAATACATGGTATTATACATGTTATAGCATGCCCGTAGCTAACTAATGTTTTACTACATGCCACATACAGCTGGCTAGTATTGGACTAATGCACTTGTCTCTCTGGCTCTGCCACATTTTCCCCTCCTTCTAAAGTGTGCAGCATATAATCTGGCATCCTTGATAAGGTGTCTGCATTAGTATTGTCCTTTCCTTTCTTGTGTTCAATTGTAAAGTTGAAAGGTTGTAGAGTTAGACTCCATCTAGTTAATCGACTGTTCTTCTCTTTGAAATTGTTTAACCATTGTAGGGCACGGTGATCTGTCTGAATTCGAAATGGTTTTCCCATAAGATAAACTGCGAAATGTTGGATTCCCATCTTGACAGATAAACATTCTTTTTCAATAGTCGCATATTTCTGCTCTCTTGGTAAGAGTTTCCTGCTAAAATAGGCAATAGGATGATCTTGATCATTTTCATCCAGCTGACTCAATACGGCTCCTACTCCAACATCAGAAGCATCTGTTTGAAGGATGAATTCCTTACTAAAATTGGGTTCTTGACTATTGGATCAGTCAGTAGTGTCTGTTTTAACATTTGAAAAGCTTCTTGACACTTCACACTCCATGGAATTCTTTCTGGTACACTTTTTTGTGTTAAGTCTGTGAGTGATTTCGCTATTGTAGCATAGTTAGGAATAAATCTCCTATAATAGCCAGTTAATCCTAGAAATGATCGAACATTTTTCTTGGTAACAGGTACTGGGTACATCTCTACAGCTTTCAATTTACTCAGTTCTGGTCTTGTGGTTCCTTTTCCAATCACATGTCCAAGGTAAGTGCACTCTTCCATAGCTAATTGGCATTTTTTTAATTTGATCGTTAAACCTGCTGTCCTCAATCGCATAAATATCTGTTCCACATGTGATAGATGTTCTTGCCAGTTTGAACTATAAATGACCAAGTCATCTAGATAAGCATCGGTAAAACTCAGTCCATTAATAATTCTGTCCATCAGTCTCTGAAAAGTCGCTGGTGCTCCACTAAGTCCGAATGGCATCCTTTTAAACTGAAAAAGGCCAAGTGGGTTGCTGAATGCTGTCTTCTCTTGGTCCTGTGGATTCACTGGTACCTGCCAATACCCTTTAGCTACATCTAGTGTTGTGATGTATTTTGCCTGCCCAAGCTCATCCAATATGTCATCAATTCTTGGCATTGGGTATGCATCTATTTTCGTCACGGCGTTCAGCTTCCTGTAATCGATGCATATTCGTATGTCTCCGTCTTTTTTCTTCACCACAACAATCGGTGAAGTCCATTCACTCCGGGATGGCTCTATAATTCCCTGCTCTAACATTTCTTGCAATTCTTTTTCCACCTGTTCCTGGTATGCTCGTGGTATCCTATATGGTCGTTGTCGAATTGGTTTCTCTTCTGTTATTGGTATACTGTGATAAGTTAATTCTGTTTTTCCTGGTTTGTTTGAAGTAATTTCAGGAAATATTCTCAGTAGTTCCTGTAATTCCTGACATTGTTTCTTATCCAGTTGTTTCCCCATATTCAATTCACTTGATATATTTTCATTTCTCCATTCAGCTATGTTCTCTTCATTCATTGAGTCTTCTGATTCAACTACACATAAGGTTTCTTCTATAGAATCTTGATCTTTCTCTTGTGTCCGCCACTTTTTCAGCATATTGATGTGGAATATCACTTTCTTTCTCCTTCTTTCCGGCATTTCGATTTCATAATTCACTTTTCCAATAGTTCTCGTCACCTTGTATGGACCATGCCATTGGGCTAAGAGTTTTCTTGTAGATGTTGGCAGTAGCACCAGCACTTGGTCTCCAATTTTCAGTTTCAAATCACGAGCCTTTCGGTCATACCATTCCTTCTGCTTCCTTTGAGATTTCTTCATATTCTGTACGACGATCTCCCTAGCTGCTTCCATCCTTTCCCGCACCTTGTTTACATAGGTCAGAACATCATCTACTGGTTCCTCTGCATTACTCCACTGTTCTTTTATTACATCCAAAGGTCCTCGGACATCTCGTCCAAAAATTAGTTCAAATGGACTGAATCCAGTTGATTCCTGCGGTACTTCTCGGTAAGCAAATAATAAATAGGGTAGATATTTTTCCCACTCGCGCTCTTCTCCTTGTATGATTCTTCTTAACAGATCCTTTAATGTCTTGTTGAAATGTTCAACAAGTCCATCCGTTTGTGGATGATATGGTGTTGTCTTGATCGGCTTTACTCCTAATAGTTTGTACAGTACCTGTAGTAGTTGATATGTGAAATTAGTGCCTTGGTCAGTAAGGATTTCCTTAGGTATTCCGTACCGAGAAAACAATGTAACTAACTCCACTGCCACTGCATCCGCTGTAAACGTCTTCATAGGTATAGCCTCGGGGTATCTGGTCGCATAATCACACACTACCAGCACATACTTGTATCCTTTGACACTTCTAGGTAGAGGTCCTACGATATCCATCGCAATCCTCTCAAATGGCTGTCCCATTATTGGTAAGGGTATCATTGGTGCTCTTCCTCCAGTTCTTCGGGATGCCTTCTGACACTCTGGACATGACTGACAGTATTCTGCAACATCTTGAAAAATATTTGGCCAAAAGAATCTTTTCAATATTCTATTAGCTGTCCTATCTCGTCCCATGTGTCCTGCTAAAGGAATTGAATGAGCCAACTGCAATATTTTTCTCCTGTACCCACCTGGTACCACTATTTGCTCATATTCCTCTCCTTGACTTTCTCTGGGAATCTATTTTCTGGAAGAGAATTCCATTCTTCCGATAAAAACGGCTGTTCTTATCGCCTTCCTCCAGCTTTCTTAATTCAGGATCCAGATCTTGAAGCTCTCCTAACTTTTTTCCCTGATGCTGAGTCCTCCGTTGTCTATCCTGACGTCTCTTCTGAGCCTTAGACAAATTCTTGTGATGGGGTCGATGTACTCCAAACAATTCTTCTGCAAAGGAGTCAAATGGGTTCTCCTCAACCTCATCTGCTGTTTCTGATTCCTCTGACTCTTTGGAATCGAGTATGGGGTACTCCATCGCAACTTCCTCATCTGTTTCTACAGATGGTTCAATGTTGATGACTGAACTCTCAGTCATTGCTGGTTGGACATCCTCCACGACAGATGTCTCAATTGATGAGTTTTCCTCCAGACTCTTTTTCGTGGTTTCTCATTTGAACCTCCTCCTTTAACTTCTTGATCTTTTGAGCTTTGAGCTCTTGTCTCAACGGCTAGTACATACCCCTCTGAAGGCTCTGTTATTGGATTCTCTGAATGTATTACCTCGGGGACATCTGCCATGATGACATTCCTTTGTCTTATGGTTTTGTTGGTATTCCACTACTTTTCCAGCAGCCTCCATCAGAGTTGCAGGCTGTTGATCTCTCAGCCACTCTGCAATTTCTCGTGGTATTGCATTATAATACTGCTCCAGAGCTACAGTTTCCACTTTATCTTCAGATTCCTGAAGCCATCTATCTGCCAAAGTATACACTTGTATTGCCAAATCAGTCACATCATCTCCTGTTTTCAATTTAGTAGCTCTCAATCTCTGCCGATAGGTTTCTGCATTGACAGCAAATCTCCTTCGAATGGCAAGTTTCACATCATCGTATTCAGAATCTTCATCTAGAGCACTATACTGACTTAGTGCCTTTCCTTTCAACTGTGGTGTCAAATATCTCATCCATTGCTCCTTCTCAATCCCATTAAATCTCATACTTCTTTCAAATGCTATTAAGTAGTCATCTATATCCACGTCATCGGTCAGAAACTGTAAACCCAGTGATGCTACTGTTGGTTTACTCAAGCATTCATCAACTCCGGTTCATCGTCCTCGACTTACACCCTTCAATAATTTCAGTTGCTGTTCAAACTGCTCATGCTGCAGCTCTCGCCATTCATGCTGTTCCTCAATTTGTTGCTTCTGTTGATCCTGCATGACCTCCATCATAGTCTTCAACACTTCTGACACCGTATCCATGTCTTCTTCAGTTCCTAGCTCAACATTGTTAAAATGTCTCACTGCAAGTATAGCTACTTTAAAAATAATAACTTCAATAAGTCTATCTCACCGCTGCCACCAAATGTTACCGACCGAGTTCAGTCTATTCAACAAGTAGCTACTGCTATAGCTAGCTATTCAACTTACTTCTAAAGCTAGCTATTCAACTTTAATAAATGTTCAACTTAGTGTACAATTCTAGACAAATAACTAGACTGTTAAGAGTTCAGATAGGTTTAAATATATCAAGTGGATAAATAAATAAGATATAGAAGACACAGCAAAAGACAAAACAACTCAACTGTTCTCAAACAAGTTACTCCTGACTACTGTTATGACTACCATTCTGACATGCCTACAATTTGAATAATCATACATCACTAAGACTACAGGTAAATACATGGTATTATACATGTTATAGCATGCCCTAGCTAACTAATGTTTTACTACATGCCACATACAGCTGGCTAGTATTGGACTAATGCACTTGTCTCTCTGGCTCTGCCACACTTGTTTATTATAAACTTGTCTATGATAACCTTCCCCTCCAGCCATGGCAATAAAGTACAGTTAACACTTGCGTTGCTGGCACTAACTTATCCGTCTCATTAATTCTAGCCAACTACAACAAAATTTGGCAATGCTAAGTACCACTCTGAATCCCCGCCACTTCCACTCTGAATCCCCGCCACTTCCACTCTGAATCCCCACCACTTCCACTCTGAATCCCGCCACTTCCACTCTGAATCCCCGCCACTTCCACTCTGAATCCCGGCCACTTCCACTCTGAATCCCCACCACTTCCACTCTGAATTCCCGCCACTTCCACTCTGAATCCCCGCCACTTCCACTCTGAATTCCCGCCACTTCCACTGTGAATCTCCGCCACTTCCATGCTGAATCCCCGCCACTTCCACTCTGAATCCCCGCCACTTCCACTCTGAATCCCTGCCACTTCCACTCTGAATTCCTGCCACTTCCACTCTGAATTCCCGCCACTTCCACTCTGAATCCCCGCCACTTCCACTCTGAATCCCCGCCACTACCGCTCTGAATCCCCGCCACTTCCACTATGAATCCCCGCCTCTTCCACTCTGAATCCCCGCCTCTTCCACTCTAAATCCCTGCCACTTCACTCTGAATCCCCGCCACTTCTACTCTGAATCCCCGCCACTTCTACTCTGAATCCCCGCCACTTCCACTCTGAATCACCGCCACTTCCACTCTGAATCCCCGCCACTTCCACTCTGAATCCCCGCCACTTCTAAGAGTGCTAGAACTGCAGAAAACTTGGGCATGCAGGTTTTGAGGTCCCAATTTTGACTGCCTGTACCTTGTGTATGGTTGTATCTATGTACACGTTTGTCAGATTGAAAGAGAGCACACAGAGAGATCTATCATTTAAGATATATATCAAGTTCATAGAGTAAAGTATGCATAATCTATGGAGCACAGTCGTAACCACCATTTTTAACACTGTAAAGATATGGTATTGCCTTTAGCCCTGACTGAGTGTACTTTAAAATTTTGCATAAGAATTGACAAGATATGTTCTCAGCAAGATTTATTAATACCAAGCAAATTTAGTACAGATAACACCTTAACAGTGAGGATGACCCACTGTATGGTATTAATTAACAATGAGGAGGAGTCATCACTATATAGTTTGCACTTACTGATGAAGATATTGAGCAATGGAGATTCATGTTTTCACTTACACACGCCTCTATCTCAGCACTGCCATGATTATCAGCTACTTTCATGTTCTTATTGAGGCAGAGGTGGAGTTGATCGGTGAGAAGTGATAGCAGTGCTTGGTTCAGCACCATACTGCTCCCACTATGTCGTCCACGTACCTGGCAGTATGGTGGGAGGCCCAGTAACAGGGGCTCTTCTGGGCTCAGCCTACCTAAGACAGCCTCCAACTGGTCCATGTGTACATAAGTATCTTCAGTCACCACCACAAACCACTGATGTGATTTCCCATAGTGCTCACTCAAGTGTTGCAGCAATGCCAGTCGAGTGTGCATGTTGGTAGAGGTATTGAGTTTGACTACTTGTAGGCCCTGTCTCCTAGCTTCCTGGATGCTGGTGTTAGACTGACCTTCCGTGTAGAACACTAGGTGGGAGGCATCACGCCCCCACGTAGCATACACTGACTTCACCCATTCTAATTGTGTCCCATCAATGATTATAGCCATTACCAGTGTCTCCCTCATTTTCTGTCCCTCCTTCAGAGATCGGAAGACCCATGTTTGTCTATAATCCCCAACATCCACTGACCTTGGCTGCTGTTTGAACACACCATCTTGCTTCACCTCCTTCGGTGTGTCTGCTCCACCTGTAGACTGTACTGCCTGTTGCTTGATCCCATGAAGGAGAGGCTGTTGTGTGCATGGAGGTGGTGCGTTGACATCTAGATAGTGTCCATCCATGGCTCCATCGTGTTTGCTCTCCAGCGCCGAACCAGATTCCTGTCTACAAACACATTTTCCTCCTCCTCCTCCTCCTTTGTTTGGCTGTCCCAGCTGACTTCCACTCACATCCAGTATCACTGGTAGTGATGGCATCACTCTTAATGGCATCAGAGTCCCATACTGAGGAATTAGGCAGGTGAAGTGAATGACAATGATGACAATACCTGCCAACATCATCCCCACTACTGAGATTAATCTCAGGTGACAGCTCCTGTATCGTAGTAACGCCATAATTCCAGCAATTCCACCTAATGCAGGAAGAACATGTCAAAAATATTCTTCTCCCATAGAGAATGCTGAAACACAGTAACATGTGCTTGCCTTAACAATTCTGCACTCTTTAGAATGATATTTTGCCAATACACTTCAGACGTACCATATAGCACTCGTTTTTCAAGGAGCTAAAGTTTCGAGGATTGCTGTAACTGAATTTTTTCACATGAAATGACTATAGTGGTTATCACATCCCTTACAAAACCATACAAAGCACAATTTTTGTATCTAGGAGCAAGTCTGCAAAAACCTCAAACTTCAGCTCCATAAAAATGTGTATACTCTAATTCAATATTAAGGATCCATCATTACATGAGTATGATTTAAAAGTCTTGTGTCTTTCCAATTTAGTGTGTGGGGGAGAGAGAGGAGGATGAGGGTTGAGATACATAGTGGGGGTACATAGTGGGGGAAAGTATGTTGACGGAAGGAAGGGAAAGGTTGAGGTCCCAATGAATTTTTACTCTTTTAAAACTTGAAACAACACCCTAACCCCCACCCTCCCCCCCACCCCCCACCCACACTCCCACACCCACACACACCTCACACACAAACATACACACACACACACACAAACATACACACACACACACATAATTATGATTCACTTCCAAAAGAAACCAACTCAGTGGGTTTAATTTGCATTGATTGATCATAGAGCTACAACCCTGCGAGGATAAATATCGAAATCTCCCCAGCTAAGCCACTTAAGTTTCTGCACAGCTTATACTAACTAGCAACTTACTTGATATAAACTGTTCTAGAAGGAGCACCTGATAACCTCAAGAGAGCACTCGTGATCGTAGGAAAGCCGTAGCTACAAACCACGGGTGTAGCTATAGCTGCTATAAGCAAGCACACAAATGACAGTTTACCTGATTAGCTGCTGAGTTTCTAAGGGCCTATAACAACTTAGGTCGCTATGCAACTGACTTTTATATGCAGTGAGGATTAAACATAAAATAGAAAGAGCACAAAAAAACTTGAGGTTACAATTTTGGAGCTGCACAGATTCTGTACACTTCTCTCTGTATATATATAGCTCAAAATATGATCTCTCTGAGAGCTCTCTATTGATACTAAAAATGTTGCATAGCTATTAGCATGCCAGAGTTATCTGCAGATGAAATAGGATACTCAAACTCTGTGCCTGAATTGGCTGCAAATGTGGCTCTTTATAAGAAAGTGCTAGATAGTTGAAATTGAAATCTGTGGTGGGAGGAAGCCTCCTAGTAAGGTGGTCGAGTATGTATACTGAAAATAACTTTGCTTGTGGCAAAGTTAAATGATTTCCAGTGCCCTCCCTTGACCACTCAAGTTCTCCTCTTCTTGCAAGGATATTTATGCTCCTTGATTTGGGTCTGCACCCTTCTCATTGTTTCACCAACGCACACTTTCCCACAGCTGCAAGGAACCCTATACGCAACCTATGACATCATCAATTATCTTTTACCCTGCTAATCTTAGGCCAGCCACATATGGGATGATGATTAAAAAAGGAAGGGTGGGCGGGTGGTGGGCAGTCTTTCCAGTTTGCTTGTCTACTTAAAGCATATCATGGAAGAGCTGGAGAGCATCGAACTAATGGGCTGATTTGCATGTTCAGATTGAGAAATGGCAAAGAATGCAAATTTTTTTAGTAATCAGAGAGAGCGAAGGGAAGCTAAATTTGTAGCTGCTAACATATGGGCTTCTTCCGTATTACCTGAATTGTCGGAGAAGTCTCCCTATGCAATGCTAACTTTATCAACAGGAGAGTCCAGTGTTGGAGAAAAAGGATAAATAACGCAATCAGCAAAAGACATAATTGTTGGACGAGTTACAAATTATGCGTCTGTAGTAGAATTATAGCACTTGTTAAGCCCCAATCATTCTAGCATTACTAAACTCTGCATTAAATATGTTTGTCTAGAAGGAAGGTTAGCTCTGTTAATTCTGGAGGACAGCTGACTGCCAAGTCTGGAGTGATTGCTTGCTCTATCATTCCTAATCCTAGACCTACTCTACACAGAAGTGAGGAAAGAATCTTAAAATAATTATGAGCATAAAGTTCATATTTTATGTCTAGGTCAAGGGTCAGCTTCAATTTCAACACTGCCTATCATTTATTTCTCCCGGCAATCAAGTGGGCAAAGAGGAACTTAGATATCAGGAATGCTTTAAGAGACCAGTGGATTTCCAGCTTAATGCTGCTTCAACTGAAATACTTCAGTCTGAAATATTTTGGTTGAAATATTCACAATAAAAGTGACAAATCATTTGATGATGTCAGAAGAAGATAATCGTACATGAGGACTCTGCTAGATGCTGGACTCTTGTCACTGAGCCATCAGAGCCAACAAACACTGACACACATGCAGACATGACCATCACTAGAATACTGTAACTTGCATAGCTAAACTGACTGGGAGGTGTCAATAATGGGGACATATTCCAAAGTGAAAGAAAGCTGGCAGGAAATTCAGGGATAATTAGGGTGGGAGATAAAATCTGTCCCCCTAAAAGAAACCTACCTCCTTGGTTTGCATGCAGTGTCTCTGGTGCATTATTGATTTCTGTGTCTACATCATACATGGCAAAGTAAGAAGACGGGGAAAAGAAAAGAATATGGTACTGAACAGAACTGGTGTCTTCATGAAAAGCCACATTTATAATTCACCTACAACCATCTCTGCCACTGCAACTGATAAGTACACATATCATAGTAGTAGCTATAGCAGAGCTATGATTTATTATAACAGGAACCGCTGCGAAAGAATACAAATAAGTGCGAAAGAATACAAATAAGCTTACTTATACTCGAGTCTGCTGGAATATCTTTGTGCTCGTTATCTCGTGTTCAGCAACGTAAGACTGGACGCATCATGATGGAGACAGTTCTCAACCACCACTAGTTCGACTGGCGTAACGAAGCAATGCGCAACGGTCTGGTAACCGCCTCTAATAATTTAATTATAATTTAATTGTTCTGTTGAGCCTTGAGAAAGGCCATCACTAAGTACATACAAACAATGACCACTAGAAAATGAAAATAAACGTGAATTAACAATTTTTTAATGATTATTACAGTAAAAGAATGAATTACAAAGAATATTGTGAATTACAAGGAGTTTGTTTGGGGATGACGAGGGTGCCAGGTGCCAAACATTAAGTATTTCCTCTTCTCCACCATTTGAGCACATTTACCATTTCAATTCTGTCTACCCTACCCAACACCCCTTCACTCCTGCTACTGATCTACCCAACATTAGCCTTTCTTCATCTTCATTATTTTCTCCATTCTATATATATATATACCACTCACTCTTCAGACCCTTCAATGCCCTCAACCATATCCAATAATCTCGATCACCAGCAAACTCACCACAGTACAACAAGAAATGCACAACATCTTCCACAACACCTTCATCACATAGCTCACATCTACCATCCCGGCACATACCACACCTCACCTTACCACCCAAGAGTCCCACTGATGCCATCCTTAACCTAAATATCAGCCTCACTTCCCCTGTGTTACTGAATCCTCTTACATATCTTTCTTGTCCAAACTCTTCTTTAGCTAACTTATACCACTCGAAGCTGATTTCCCTCCCGCCACTCTTCCTTATGAACATCCCTTACACAATTCCTGCATGTCGCACTTGAGCCTCTCCAATGCTCTTTCCCCACCAAACTTCCTTTTTAGCTCGCAAAACTCAGCCCACCAACCTTGGCAATCACTTAACAGTACCACAACTTTTTTCACTAGCCTATGTGCTGGGTTGGTGTATGCAGATGATATTGCACTGTTAGCGAGAGACCAGGTGGAGTTACAAGTGATGTTGGATGTGGTAGGGAAATATGCAATGAAATGGAGATTTAGGTTTAATAGCGAGAAGAGTAAGTCAATGACAGTTGGCAGAAAGTGTAGTGGAGGAGAGTGGAAGATTAATGAGGAGAGAATGGAGAATGTGGAAGACTTCAAATATCTTGGTGTGTGGTTTGACAGGGGGATGAGAGGAAATGTTCTCCACACGGTATCATATGCCTTGCTTACATCCAGAAATGTCTGTTGCCCCTGTGACCTCACACACCTCAACACTAGGAACTGGTCAGCACATCCTCTCCCTGGACTAAATCCACCCTGAACCTCTATTAGTATAATACTTCTCTGCAAACCTACTGAGCCTACCTGCCAACATTCTTGCCATAACTTTTGCCACACAACTCCACACACTGTAAAAAATAAAGGTGCAATGCACACCAAATAGATCTGAGTGTGCTTAACACACTCTATATTGAAGCGTGCAGAACACGCTACTTATACACACCGTTTTCAGTGTATATTACACACCAAAATCAAGTATCACCACCCCCACAGCAGAATGAAAGATGCCAAACAAAACCGCCTTTTACAAACTAAAATGACATAAGGTTAACAATGATGACACAAAGTCTCTGTACATGTATTCATAAATACATTATAGTTACACCGGTGAGGCCATCAAGTACTTCACAGTTATTCATGTGTTTTGTAAGGGGAGCTGAAGGATGAGCACTTCCATAAATGCAGCACCTGCAGAATATTGAATATCAAAAGCAGAAATTAAATAAAACAGAATATCCTCAAAACATAAAACTTCTGGAACTATTCTTTTGTCTGCAACGATGAAGGCTTGCGTAGCACTCTCGATGCTCCCCACTACCAGCACAAAAGGAGCAAAATGACGGACTTCCATGACAACTGACTTAACATCTGTACAATCCTGGGTAGAGAAAAACATGGCAAGAAAGTTCGTCAGTAATGAAAACTGCCATGCTGTAACACTGTTTATGCACAGAGCTAAATAACAAGTCCTCACAGCACAAAGGATTAGTTGCTATATGAATACTACATACTATACCCTTGTAACAATTACAGGGGTTCTCGTTTACAAAACTTCACCTCTGTAAAGAATATCACTTTGTTGGGATCCAATCTGCTTCGGGCACCTGGTAGCAGAAGAGGTAGAACTGTCAGAGCAAGAAGTGTACTTCCTTGTATTCCAGTGGACACACTTAATCCATATATATATTTCACCCCCTTCCCCAATTTTTTTAAAACCTTCATCACACTGCAGATCATGTATCACATCGTGTCTTGTGTTGTGTTTCTCTCTTTGCTTGCTCTATGATAGTTTGGGTCCAATGCTCCCTTGTAAGAGCTCTTAATTTCTCGTCACCCATAATTAGCTGCATTTCCACCATCAGACAAAAAGTACCATGAGCATGAATCAGCAGAAGGGCAAGAAATTACTAAGGACACACAGACATTCACAAAAATTAATAATTACTGATCTTCTGGTGTTGTGGTTAGGAATTGTAACTTGATGAGTGACTTACAGCTTCTTGAATCTTGGTCAACAACTAGACTCTGTTCAGTCATTTGTGCCTGCCTCATGACAAAGGAACGTTCCCGCCTCATGGCAAAGGAACATTTAATAATAACTTGTTGAATTGGACCTGTAAAAATGAATGCCATTTATTATGCACTTGGGGATTTTTCCCCTTTCAATGTACCTGTAAGCTTTTGTGTGCTGCTCATAGCTCACACACTCCTCCCCGGGAAATGGAACTGGGTGACTCACGGACTTTCTTATTCCAGGCGATTTCCTGATCTTACCACAAATTGATAACAGGTGGCACAAACCCAGTGTATACAAACTCAATATTGTACAGGCAACACAAGTCATAGCGACATATACAACACACAGTCATATCCATACATTATCACAAGAATGCAATCAAGAGGTTTCACACAACCTTTTGGTTTAGATGGTGTCAATCTAGGTTTCATACAACATAACTCTTTGAACCTGTTCATTATGCTGTGTACCATAACATCCTGTGAAACACTGCATGCATGTACACAAGATGAGACTCATAAAACGTAGTAACTTACTTAAAGGATTTCCGTTTTTTGGCTTGAAGAAAGTCTATAACTGAACAGGCCACACATACAAAGTCATCTCTATCTGTGTAGCGCTTGAATCGCAGCATACATGAAGCCACCTCAGACACAAATGTTTGCTTTTGCTTGGCGACAACTTCATAGTAGCAAGGTCACCTTCTAGTTGACGTGGATAATACTTTGGCAGGCAAGGGATCTGGTAGTGGAATGGTATCATACTCATACTTTATAACTTTGGATTTCATATATAGAGTACAGGAGAGTGCTTATTAAGATACTTCCAGCTTTGTTACAATTCAGTTTGTACTGTCGAGAATAGATAGAAAAATTAGTCCTATGGCTGGTGTAGATATAACAATGTGAAATAATATCAAGGGTTGGAGTATTGCTTACAGTTGAGCACATCCTCACCTCAACCTAGTATTGGAGGCAGCTGCATCAGTATAAACAAAAATCAGGAAGAAGGTTATAATGATACTGCCACCCTGGCCAATTTATTTACAAATTTACCCCTCTAGGTGGTTCACAACATGACGCTGGCCGAGCGGAGCATTGCGTTGCGTCATTTTGTAGCCCCGAGCGGAGCATTGCGTTGCGTCATAGCAGTCGTGTTGACAGGCACAAGCCAAAGCATGTGAATGCCTTCCTTTTTCTCAACAGGAACACATAGAGTATAAACTCCTTTCCCAACTCTGTCTTCATGTGAATTAGATATGCTAGTAACAACATATACTGCAGTAAACCCTCACTAATCTGAATAGTCTGGAACTTCAGCCCCTTCGATTAATAAAATTCTGTTCGAGATGATTACATAGGCATGCCAGATTTCTACAAGCAGATCTGTTTCAGGTTAGCGACATAGGTATGCCATGTCCAGGTTAGCTACATATGCATGTCATGTCCAGGTCACCTACATAGGCATGTCATGTCCAGTTCACCTACATAGGCATGTCATGTCCATGCCATGCACAGTGGGAATAATTTCTGTGGGGAAGACGATTCTTAGTGGCTTCAGTCATATCTTGCACAGGGGGATCAATTATGTGATGAGAGACTTGATAAAATAAACCTGCTATATAGCATATTTGTTCCATGGGATTAAATTCACTGGCATATCCTTACCCCCTGAATAAATATCTCTCTGGTTCAATTTTACTGGGATGTAGGCTGATTGGGGAGGCTGTTGCATAAAAGTGCACTGTAAGTGAAAGAGAAGCACTCTGTGGGAATATTTTGAAGACAGCAAATCTTCTGGAAGCACATCTAACATAAGCATCTCATGAAAAAGCATGTGAATAATCTTATAAAATCCATGAAGAGCACTAGCAAGCTTGAAGTTTGAAGCAAATGCAGATCCAATCAATGCAGAAAAAGTGAATGACCTTCCTGACTGTAGCAGTTGAGTGACTGAATCAGTACCAGAAGTACTCAGAATGCAGCCGGAAGATTGATGAGGCTTTGGTCTGAATGCTGGCACTAGACTTAAAATGAGTATTGATAGTTGAAGACCAGGGATTTCTAAACTATTAGAAACTATCAACCCAACGTATCACCAAGCAGTCATAATATGTTGAAAGATCATATTCCAGGTATATATGTATGCGACTGTCAAGGCTGAGCTTAAAAGGAAACTCACCAAGACCCAATTCTGTGCTTTTACAACGTGGATTTCTAGAACCACAGAAGAATATACTACAGTCACGTGCCATTTTCGTTCAAACAAGTGGGAATTCCATCGTAGAGTCCTTGATACTATTCAGTTACTGTGTCCCACACTGTTGGAAACTTCACTGATGAACTAATGAATATTACAGATCCAAGTAACATCGGTGCATCTGTCACACTGAATGGGTGGAAAGATTTACCATGACATCCCCACACACTCAACCTTGATTTATTCAAGGCTGATGCAGATTTGTGTGTATATACTTCCAGAAGAAGTGGAGCAAAATTGTTTCACACTTTTACTGCAGCAGCATGGTCACTGATGAGCTGATTTCCATCCAAACTGGCTTGAAGATTTGCAACCATAAGTTAATAGATGTAGCAACGAGGTGGATTCTATGCTCCACATGCATGTTTGAGAGGATGATGGTGCAGCACGAAGCAGTCACAACTACACTTTGTCCACTCCATTAGATCAATCTTTGCATAAGTATTGAGGACTTTGAAGGAACGAAAACTGCTGCATGTTCCCTGAAGCCATTTGAAGCACCAAGAGGAGAAGTATCCGGTCAACAATACATTACAATTTCTAAGCTCATACCTGTGTTCGGCATGACATCTCTTTTATGGCTGCTATCTTGCAGTCCATTCTTTATTTATGGCTGCTTCTTTTGAGCTCCTGGACCCAGTCGGCTACTACAATGGTTGAAGTGTCGCCAACCATCCCGGCTTCTTTCATGACTTCAAGTGGTCCCCTAATATTCCTGCCAAAAATAAGTTCTAACCCGGTATGTAAAGAGGAGATATTTTAGGTAGTCCCAGTCTCTTCTCTCATCGGTGACCTTCTTCAGCATACTCTTCAGGTAGGCATGCCTGCATTCCAGCATGCCATCGGACTGCGGGTGGTATGGTGATGTTCTGAGGTGGTGTATGCCTAGGAGAGTACACATATGGGTAACAACTTAAAACCCACAAACACCGAACCTTGGTCAGTTAATATCTCCTCAGGAATTCCTGTCCTGGAAAAAACATCCACCATGGCTTCTGCAAACACCTTCGCTGTCAATTTCTTTAGTGCTAAGGCTTCCGGGTACTTTATGTTAGTACATATTTGAAACCTGACCTTGACATCAGAAGAGGTCTAACAATGTCAATTGCCAGTCGATGAAATGGTGTGGTAATCACCAGCAGTGGCTGTTGGTGAGATATACTGGGTGAGCTTGCTCAGTGTTGTACAGATGAAGTAAGTAAGATTATTCCTGATGAAGCAGTGGAGTAACTACCATAAGGGCAACCAGGGCACTCACCCTGGTAAAAATGGACTCAGTACAGGCTGCTATACTAAACTTGCCCTGGTTAAAATCAAACTCAGTTATCCTGTACTATGGCTTTCCCAATTATGTATGATAGGTAGCATAATTCTGAGCATAACTGGTATTCTTTGATATACTCTATATAGCAGAATTGGCATAATTGGTAAGGATTTAACAGTCAACTTTTATGGGTCTGACCTGCCTAATGTCGGATGCTTTACATCTGAGTGGAGAGCAAAATGTTGTGACATGACCCAAGAAGAAATAAAAAAGTTGACACTTTTGGACACCCTTAAATTGGCTGACTGGGAATTCTTTCCAAATATTCATGCTATTCTCAAACTCATTTTAACCTTACCAGTTGGTTCTGTTCCATGTGAACGGTCATTTTCAGCCATGCGTCGACTAAAGAGTTGGAGTAGATCAACCATGACAGAAGAAAGGCTCTGTAGTTTAGCTCTCCTTTACATACATAGAGACATGGACATCTCCGGAGAAAATGTTCTGAAACATATTTCTTCCATAAAACGAAGAATTGGACCTCTAACCTAAACTGTATATGCTGTAGTTGTATATTGCTCTAGTTTTCTAATAATTATGTTTCTTCTACTATTTATTCCCAATATCAGAAAACAAAAGGACTGGTGAACTGCATATATAATCATATACATGTAGCTATCCCATGATTTTTTTACCAGACTGCCCAACTAATATTTTTTAAACCTTTCTGGGCCCCATGCTATATACACACATACATTGTGACATGCTGCCCACCAACTTTTCCCCACCAAAAAAAATATCCTGGCTACTCCCATGCACTTGGGGAATTCTCACCAACACCATGGATTCTGCTGAGGCTCAGGCATAGTTGCCTTCTCCTCCATTGGCTGGACTATGTCTGTCATGATGGTCATTCTTCTTTTGAGCTCCTGGACCCAGTCGGTTACTACAATGGTTGGAGTGTCGCCAACCATCCCGGCTTCTTTCATGACTTCAAGTGGTCCCCTAATATTCCTGTCAAAATAAGTTCAAATGGTGAGTAACCCGGTATGTAAAGAGGAGATATTTTAGGTAGTCCCAGTCTCTTCTCTCATTGGGGTGACCTTCTTCAGCATACTCTTCAGGTAGGCATGCCAGCATTCCAGCATACCATCGGACTGCGGGTGGTATGGTGATGTTCTGAGGTGGTGTATGCCTAGGAGATAACACATATGGATAACAACTTAATTAACCCACAAACACCGAACATTGGTCAGTTAATATTTCCTCAGGAATTCCTGTCCTGGAGAAGACATCCACCATGGCTTCTGCAACCCACTTTGCTGTCAATTTCTTTAGTGCTAAGGCTTCCAGGTAGTATATTTGAAACCTGACCTTGACATCGGAAGAGGTCCAACAATGTCAGCAGTGGCTGCAGTAGTGCTTGTGGTGATGTGGGGCTGCCTTTTGGCACTCTGGGCACAAAGTGCAATGCTGTTTGGTGTCCACTATGATGTCCTTTGGCATGCTGAGCTCTGGTGAGATATACTGGGTGAGCTTGCTCAGTGTTGTACAGATGAAGATTATTCCTGATGAAGACTAGAGCATCTATAGTCCATGCTAGAATATCATTGTTCAACAACCCCTACAGCTTTAGTCTGCTTTATTTTGGCAGAGGGAACCCTCTGGAGCATTTCCAGGTTGTGGTTTCAAATTGTGGTATAGGTTGAGCTATATGCTACTATGTAAATGAGGGGGGCAATTCTTTTATGCCCAAAAATAAGGGGTGGGGGTAACATAAATTTGAATACCTTTGTATACTTCACCAATTTTTATATTGAGACCTCAATGAATTCGTATTACAAAGCTCTACCAGAATGTGTACATTGTTGGGTTACTTAATGTAATCTGATGCCACTGGAGGTCAAAATGCCTCACTTCTTAGTGTTTGTTTTAACTATTCATAAAAGCCACCTCCCAAACAAAGGTGAATATACATTATCTAGACCTATATACATATATTAACTATCATACATTGTTTATAATATTGAGTTAACATACAGGCAATATATTATCCTGTTCATAGATAATTACAAGTCATCATGTATGTTTTTGTACAGTAATCATAATGTCAGTGGCATCTTTGCTCAGTGTTTTCATCATCCGTCCACTCGTCCATCTGTTATTGAATTTTGACCACTTTGGCCAACCATACAAACGCAAGCTTCAGTGCATGGCATGCTGTTTTTCCCAGGTACAGCCAGCTCTGCTACGCAATGACTGCTAATGGCAGACACTCAATTCTACAAGTCCCAGTGGTGCTGGATGTTTAGTCATTAGCACAGGCTGTAGAAGACTGTTCACAATTTCCCAGCCATGTCCAGCAGCTGGTAGCAGATTCTGCAGGCTTCAGCATTTTCCATATATAGGCATGGCAGTTTTCTCGTTTCGTGTGTTGCTGTAGACTGTCTGATGTAGTGGGGAGGGTCTGATGTAGGAGGGAGGGTCTGATGTAGGGGGGAGACTTCCATTTTTTTGGTCCTTTCTGACAGAACAACCAATACCTCACATTGTCTATTTTATTTCCAGCCTTCCTAGCTTATGTATAGAGTGAACATATGAAACCCTCACATCCTTCTGCTCTACTACTATTGAGTTCTGGTTCTTCTCCCAGCTGTATCAGATTGGCTTGGTGCTCTGGATTGTCAAACTAGACACGGAAAGCTTTCTTTTTCCCGATTCTTGACTGACCTGTTGGAGTCACAACCCATCAGTGCATGGAATCCTGGCAATGCCTTGCACAGCTGTGGTCTTCCCCAGCCAGACTGTGGATAGGTATGTATCTAACTTTGTCATTTACTCCTGTGCGGAACCACAGCTTCCAGCAGTTGAGGCCACCATAGTGAGTGACACATAGGAGAGCAGCATCTGTGTCTGGTGACTGAATAACAATCCTCTTGTACACATGAGAGACATGTTGTGCATGTAGTAAGAGTCTAGTGTCTGCTTCCTTGTGATCTGACTTCAGGGGATCCACATCTCTTCAAAGTGACCTTTGGTCACTAGAACCAACCTCTGAGCATTTTTGAAGCAACCTCCAAGGACCAGTTGCTGACCTTCCAGCAGGCTGTCTTCACCCATATAGCACCAGGTATGTGTCAAGAAGGCATACGGATTCACTATATTTGTTGTATTGGCAATGCATTTTGACCACTGCTTGGGAATAGGTTTATTTGGACCCACCACCGCTGTGGAGACTCCTCGTTTCTTTCTCTCTCCAGCTTTGATTGACTGGCTGATGTACCAGTCAAAGACGACATCAACTCGTTGACAACCATTCTGAATTATTGGTGCAGTAATCAAATGGTAGTACTTGGATGCCATATCGCCAAAAGTCACTGCACCACTAGACTTTACCATCTGCACCAGTGCCATCCCATTGAAGATGTGGGCTGTAGATATTTGATTGCTGGATGCTACTTGTGGCTGGACATCTACTTTTTTCTCAAATTCAGTAAGCAATACACTTTTGTCAGTTGTTCTGAGACTAGCATCTGAGTGTGCCAAAGAGAATGGTACTGCTGATAGCTAATAGGTCAGGATTTCTTTCATTCTGATATTTCTTTCCTTTGCTGCTATCATAAGACGTCCAAAGAGGTCACTGTCGAGGGTATCGCTCTGGCTCTACTGCTGAATGGTAACTAATGCTTATATTGCTGCCACCAGAGTTCTTATTCAAACAGTGAGTGCCCGTTATCTTAAATCAGAGAAGTTTAGGTTATAATAAAGACGTGAGACACACAGTGCTATAATATGACAGAACTCTACTTAGGTCTGGCTGTCTGGCTTAAATACCCTGACAGCCAGAACGTACAGGAAACAGGAGATTATAATCACACACAATACACAGTCGAAAGTCAAACATACACATAGCAGGTAGGCTTCCATAAGCTAATATAAAATAAAGGTGTGAAAGGTGCTAATGAGACCTCTATGAGTACATCCACTCTTAGGCTAGCTAATTAGTCAAGCCCAGTTCGAGGCCTTCATGGCCAATGTCTAGGGTCAGCCCTCGACATCTCCTCGGCCCAAGTTGAAAGTCCTCCTCCAGGTAATGTTACTCCTCCGGTGAAGGTGGTCGCGGTTCTGGGTTGATGATCGTCTAGGAGAGGGGTCGTCGCTTCTTTTGTCAGTGTCGCCCCAGGTCCTTTACTCTTCTTACTTGGCACGTCCTCTGGCCAGCACTGCCGAGACAGGCCATCAGTATTTTGATGGTGTTGGTCTGGTCGATAATTAATATCAAAGTTGTACGCCTGGAGTTCTAACGCCCATCTCATCAAGCATCCATTCAGGCGAGTTGATTCTTGGAGAGCTCGATGGTCGGTAACCACAGTAAATCTTTGCCCTAGTAGGTGGTGGCGAAGTGGTGGTCCACAGCTGCTAGGCACTCCATTTCAGATGCGCTGTAGTTTCTCTCAGCAGCTGTCAATATTTTGGAGAGGTATGCCACGGGGAATTCCTCTCCTTCACGTTCTACAGATAGGACAGCTCCGAGTCCTAGCATGGAGGCCTCTGTGTGAAGCACCCACTTGTCTCCTGGCCTGGGAAGTGTAAGTGTGTGCTCGTCACAAAGAACATTGACAAGATGGTTAAATGAATTTGTTTGGCATTTGTTCCACTCTATGAAACAAGGGGCACCCTTTTTCAAAGCACTGAATAGGGGACCAGCCCACCTGGCAAATCATGGATGAACCTCCGGTAATAGCCATTACCTCTGCCAAAATATCAAAGCAGACTAAAGCTGTAGGGGGTGGTGAACGAATTTCCTTATTTTGATCGGTATGAGAAATTGCTCCTGGACTACTAGTCGAAATGTCGAGTGAATAAAATTTGAAGTTGATTATTGAGAAGGTGATTTTAATGTCAACTGAGAGTTCATTGAGAGAAGTAAGTAGTCGAGAGTTGCAGGTCTACCTCCAGCAGAGCAACTGCATCTAAGTTATGGACAAGAGCAGCAGTATAAGTACCAATATGCTTACCTACCTGCAACTTAATGTTTGCCAATGGGTACTCTTGAGTTGTCTGGTCAAATGGTGCCTGTCTCACTTTCGTCCCAATTAGGTCCTGGGTTCTGATGTGCTAACTGTGCACCACTGTGTGGGTTGCTTCCGAGTCTATGATGAGCTTATCACAAGGTGAATTACCAATATGATGAGGTGAATTACCAATCATACCTGAGATGTCAGGTTGGAGTAGGGGAGGTGGCTCGTCTCATCTGTCAGTTTGGCTTCTTACGACCTCTCTGCCACAGCAAAGCACACCACAGGACAACTGTCTGGGCTGCTGCGTGAGTGTTCCCAGTGTTTGTCCCCTGGAGTGGTTAAGGATCTGTTGGAGTAGACCCGTTTCTGTTGTGGTGGTTGATGTTCTCTTCTCCAATGTTGTTCTTCCTGCTGCTCTCTCGGTTGATAATCACCTTTGGGATACCATTATCTGGGTAGTCAGTCTGCTCTCTCCATAGGAGTTCCGGAGTGCCAGCTTGTCTTCCATGAATGATCCGCACTCCATGGTAGAGGTCGGCCAGCATCAACAGGAGGACAACAACTTGCCAGTGGCCATCCTTTGGCTTGATTCTCTCACACTAGTGCAACCTTCTAGGAGTCTGTCGGACAGCCACAGTAGCTCTCTTGCAGTCTCTGTGGGTGGTTTGTTGTGTGTCCACCTGTATCCCCGGAACTGTCTTTGGCAGGCTTCCTTGGATTTACCCAGTGCAGTAAGTAGTGCTTCTTTTAGTGTGGGGTAAGACGTCTTCACTTCGGTTGAAATGTCGACCGTGTATGCCTGCAATGCCTTCCCAGTCAATAGGGGGATGAGCTGGAGTGGCCATATTGCTGGGTCCACTTTTGCTGAGGTCATGACTTCCTAAAACTTGAAGAGGTAGCATGCTGGTTGGTCATGGTGTCAATGATTGTGCCAGTTTGTCTAGCTGCTGCCTTTGCACTTTAGCGTCCTCTTTTTCCATATGTTTGGTCAGCTTTTTCTCCTGGTCCAGTCTAGCAGTTTCCATCGCTTGATGAACTCGCAGCTGCTCTTCTTGGAACCATTTGTGGTTTTACGCCTGGTTCTGCTGATGGTCTAGAGTAGTCTGATTCTGCCATAGTGTGTCTTGCTGGAGCTGGAAAAGTTGTTCAGTCATCCGTGCGAGTATATCGTCACCTGGAGTTCTGCTGGGGAGGGAGGGGATGTAGAAACATTGTCATCATCAGATAGTAGAGTGTTCTGATATTTTGGTTTCTGTCAGGTATTCATTCTCCCGTCTTCGTAGAATGCTGTAATACTCAGACTTTTCGTTAGATGAGTTGGTCCATCTGTGCTACTAGGTACTGTTAGTCACTTCAATTGGTGAGTAATCAAACCACCGCTGCCGCCAGGTGTTGGGAGCAGGGTAATTGATTATGATAGCTGCCACCAGGAGTCAGGATAGGATTAGTTCTCTCTGACTATCTTATCCGAGGTTTGTTTTAAGCAAGGATATTGAATATATAGACAGAAATTGTGCAGAACTGAAATAGCCCAGCTGGGTTAAGGGTTAAATACCCATCCAGCTGGTTCACAGAAATTACCTTATAATGACAAAAATCAATAACAGTGAGATTGCTTGTAATGCGTGTCATTCATCAACAACTGGTGTTTACCTTATAATGACAAAAATCAATAACAGTGAGATAGCTTGTGATGCACGTGATTAATCAACAACTTGTGTATGAAAGACTGTTAATGGGTGTGAGTGGTTTCACGTTAGTTCATTATAATAATTATGGTAGGGTTCGTTAATGGTGGGGTGATCCCCAACAGAGCCGCTAAGGCATGCGTGAGACTGCTATAATTATATATATACTGGTAACTTGCAATCCACCACATGCAGTACACGTGCCTAGCACACATCGGATGTTAAAAATAAATAAATAAATAAATAAAAATAAATAAAATAAATAAATAAAAATAAATAAATAATAAATAAAATAATAATAATAGTAATAATAGTAGTAGTAGTAGTAATAATAATAATATTATTATTATTATTAATACTAACAATAATAACAATTAATAATAATAATAATGATAATAATGATGATAATAATAATAATGATAATAATGATGATAATAATAATAAAATAATAATATGATAATAATTATGATAATAATGATAACAATGATAATAATAATAACAACAACAAAAACTAATATAACAACAATAACTACAACAACTACAACTATAACAACAACATCAACAATAATAGAAATAAAAATAATAAAAAAATAAAAATTTTTTAAATTTTTTAAAAAATTTTTTTTATGTAAAGATATTATTTATTATTATTAAAATTACATATGACAGAGAACAACATGCCATACCTCAAGTTAAAAAGTTAAAAAGTTCATGCGATGACTAGGGAAATGGCTCGTCCCCAACCCTGATGGCAAAGATCCCATTACTGAGGCTGCATTCCCACGCTGCACAGCCACAGAAATCCGTTGAAGAAGATGTTGATGGGAGTCCTCTTCATAAATAAAAATAAATAAATAAATAAACTAAAAAAATTATTAAATGAACACAACAAATAAAAATGTACATGAATAACAAACAAAATAAATAAAACAACAATTACATATATAACTAGCAATAATAATAATTATATAATAACTAGCAATAATAATAATTATATATTATCACTGGCAATCACCAGAACAGAAACAAAGTGCAGTGCATTTGACAGATTTGGAAATTATCCAGAATCACTATTAATCCAGAATCACATGTTCATATGATTTCTCTGCTGTAATTGACCTTTCAAAGAGATTTCCGCAGATTGGTCTGCTAACTGATTCTAGCTCCCTGGACAAATTGCAGGAAGAATTCTAAATTGTCACCAGCTGATCATCCTCCCATTGACAAGTACAAGTCAGCTGACAAGACAGAGAGACCTAAAACAGGAAAGCTTTGTTGGGAAGTTAGCAAGCTGAAAACCTTGGATGAGGAGGAGCTTGGTTAAACTCATGATAAGTCTTCTGACCATCCCTGTTTCCAATGCTGACTCTGAGAGGGGCTTTTATATTCTCAGAAAGATTCATATATACTGACCAGAGGCCTTACAGAGGCCTAGTTTAAGCCAAGAAATTTTGATGGCTTTGATGACAATGAAGTTTTCTGCTATGAGTCAACCTTAACTGAGGAATTGCTCACGGAATGCAAGAAAGTTACCTCCAAAGCTGTCAAAAACGAACTAGTAGAGTATGTTAATATTTTTGTTGACATTATTGATGATGACATAATCTTTACTACATGAAATGGGTGCAGTCATAGGGTGTGGCCTGGGTGTCCCCAAAGCCAATTTGAAAAAGTTGAGTCTCTTGTGTTGCGCTGGTCGCTTTATTGCAATGAAGCAGGACTGACATCCAAGCTGGTAAAGTTCCTATGCAATAGTATTTTAATGCCTCATGAATGAAGACCTTACAGAATGTGCAGCTGCCTACATGGACTACCTTGTGATCTTCAGCGATTCCTGAGGAGACCACATGTGCCACCTGAGAGCATTATTGGCAACATTAAAGGGAGCAGGACTGCCAAGCTGGTAAAATTCCAGCTCTGCATGAGACAGTGCAACATACCTGGGCCACATTAGACGAGGAATGGTCAGGCTGGAAGAGGCTGAGGTGACATTCGAATGCCAAGGAAGATAAAAGATGTCGGGTCATTCCTGGAATTGGCAGCAGTTCATCTTATCCTTCTCCTCTACAGCGACCCACTCCCAGATCTGACAAAGAAGAAGAGCCCGGACTGAGTGCCATGGACAAAGAGACACCAGGAAGCCTTTGACAAGCTCAAGCAGGAGCTGACACCGCATGCCATTTTGAGAGGTTGCAACTTTGACAGGATGCATCAGATGTAGACATCGGGGCAGTCTTGTTCCAGGTGGACGAACAAAGAGAAGAACACCAAGTGTCCTACTTCTTGAGGAAGTGTTGCCAAGAGAAACGAGATACACCACTGTCCAAATGGAGAGTCTGGCGGTGCAGTACTGCATCAAATATTTCAGCATCTATGTTGCATGGATACAGTTTAAAGTAAAGATGAACTACCGATTTCAGACAGTTTTCCCTCAAAACGCTCATAAACGTTTGGTGACTGATATACCTAGACACAATGAGCACACCAACAGTCGGTTGACTAGATGGTCGCTAGCATTGCAGCCCTACAGCTTCATTGTAGAAGACAGACTGGGAACAGTACACAGGAACCCAGACAGACTCTACCATCAAGCCTGGAATGCTTTATAGCAGGAGAAGGGGAAGGTTGTTTCAGGGAGCGCACTCTCTGCAGCGGTTTTCGCAACCACATCCCTCCAGCAGGCAGGGAGCTGGCAGAGC
Organism: Cladorhizidae sp. MBARI D1340-BT2; assembly: GCA_028752905.1. Classification (NCBI taxonomy): domain Eukaryota; kingdom Metazoa; phylum Porifera; class Demospongiae; order Poecilosclerida; family Cladorhizidae; species Cladorhizidae sp. MBARI D1340-BT2. Next base: position 47,643,584 of record JAQNBH010000004.1, read on the forward strand.
TTCCTAACGATGAAACGACTTCTGCGAAGACACCATGCACAAAGGAGGGCAGAGGATGTGAGTGACGACCAAGGTGGACACATACTTCGAACAATTCATGCTGTGTAATTAAAGACATATGACTGGTTGTGGCTAGACAGATGTATAAGAACTGAAAAATTTGGTAACTTGTGACTGACCTTATGTGGTACTATCTGTGAGGGAGACCTCAAAGTCTGTATAATGGGACCAGGGAACCCAATTTATTTATTCTGGTGCTAAGTCATAATTGTGAATGTTGTAAATGCTGTGCAGTCATAATTAGACATTGAACAAACAAACCCACCATTATCAATTAGACGGAGGCAGACAGTGGACAGAAACAACCAGACACACTAGACAGGCATGCAGGTCAAGGATTTTTCAGCAGTAATAAGGAAAACTATTAGATAGCGGTGATTAATGACTTGAAAGGGGTGAGCCACCCAGACTGTTATTCCATACTTGTCAAGTTGACAAGTGGTCTCAGTAAGATGAACAGTCCACTCAGCATGACTTGGCGAATATTAAAATAGGTTACCAAACCAAGATCAACTCTATATAAAGCCAAAGGCAAATATCAAAATCGTTGCCTACAACTTTCATGGATATTTATCGATATTTTTGCCAGAGCTCTTTTATCCCAGAGCCACTTCCTTCTGATAGTGCTAATGACTCTAAGGATGAATCAGAAAACTCACCAACTGCTGTCTTGAGCACTGTGAAGATCACCATGTCACTTTCTGTAAGATAAGCAGGAAAATGGAAAAATGACTGCAAAGCATTGGAGGAGCATGGATAACAAAAACTGGAAAAAGGTAATCGAAGCTCACTCCCTTAGCGATGTTCATGTCCAGCCTTGCCAAGCAGAATCAGCAGGTTCCAGAGCAGAGAAGGACGGATCTGTAATTCAACAGCTGCAGAATATAGGAGGGGAAGACAAGTTGAATAATAGGAAAGCAATTAAGGGATTCCTTCTGTGTATCCACTCACTTGCTCAGCAACATAATGCTCATGCTACCAACTTTGATGGATTAGTTGCGAGAGTGAAGAAATCCTCCATAACATCAAAAGATATGCTGCAGTATAATCAATTGGCTAGTTGGTTGAGGAATCCCTTCTTGAAATGCATTCAAGGAGCAAAGTTCAATAGTTTAATGGTTAACCAGTGTACAGACATCACTACAGTAGAAGAACTGTCTATCTTCTGTTGTTTAGACGAAATTGATGGGAGACTTTCTTCAAATTATAATCATAAAAGAGAAGGGTTTGGTTAATGTGCAGTAAGATTAGTTATCATTGGTACTTTCAAAAATAAGGATGCGCTCTCTCTTTTGGCAATAACAGAATACATGTTCTCATGTTACCACCAAATACAATGACAACCAATGGATTTATCAATAAATGTATGAAAGAGTTAAAAAAAAATGATGACTGGTATTAAGGGGGGAATAATGTAAAAAAATACCAATCATAACTTCCACCCACTACCCTCTATCAACAAAAAATTTGTACCAAAATGTAGCTTAGAAGATAAGCTATTTAATGATGTATTTAACTTTTGTCATATGGCAAAGTGTCAGCCAGGCAATCCAACTTTTGCCCTGTCCGCAAATTACAAATCCATTAATAATGCTAAGTGGCTGTTAGGTGGTTTATGGTAAGAGTACATGTAGTAGTTTCACCTAAACTATTTGAATAAGTTTGATAATGCACCACAGGAGAGGGGGGGGAAATCACACACAAACCACATGCAGATATGCTGGTCTATACCCAACACATTCTCATAACAGTGAAAATAAAATAGTTTAGGTTAAAGAGCACACAAAAAGAGCACACAATAAGCATTCTGGTTATATATAAATTATGGAGTTTGGGTGAGTGAGAAATGAGGGAGAAATTTGTGGAAATATGTGGAAATTCTTCTAATCTAATGCGACGCGATTCTTCTTCACACTTGCTGGGTTTCTAATGAAAATAGTGAGTGCAAAAGCTGTCGTAACTGCACCATAGAATCTTCAAATGTTCTGAAACTTGGAACATGACTTCAATATGAGCCATTTAAAATAGTTTGTGAAAAAAGTGAAAAATTAGCATTTTGACTTTATTCCCCCCTTAACAGCAGGACAGGGGCATGATAACGATGAACTCGAGTAACTTGTTAAATTTTTCCAGCCTTGCCCCACAGTGGGAGAAGTAGGCGATGAGTAGTTCCTTACCACGATGGAAGAGTAGGGACTGATTGGTTGGTTGAAGATTTTGACTCTTTTGACTACATCCAGAATCGCCCAATGGCTCAATGGATTTATCACATCTGGTATATATTACTGATGCTGCTGGCAAGTCGTAATCGTGATACTCAACTGCACATATGTATCTTTAAATTTTTATTTTGATGTTAAAATATATATTGGTATATAGACAGTACTCTATAAGTATTGTTATAATAATACACAGTAAATAGTCCAAAAAGTGCATAAATGGTTTGCTGATAAAACAGATTCATTACTTTTTTCAGTTTGTTAGGTTGTCCTTAACCACTTAAACAAGGCACCTCCAATCCACATTAGGAGAAGTCTTCAGAATACTTCCTCAATCTTTAACTTTCAACTTATAATTCTTCCTCTTCCTCTTATAAAAACTGAGCAAATCATAAATATCTCTTTGGGATCAGACACCTAGGCCTCCTCCTGATGTGTGTGTATGTATGTATGTGTGCACGCGTAGTTGAGTATCATGATTATGATTTGCCAGAAGCATCAGTAATACCAGATGGATAAATCCATTAACAATAACAGATTGGGCGATTCTGGATATACACCACACTTCACAACCCCTACTACACAGGGGTCACTTAACCCTCTCACCGCTGTAAGCGCCATATGGCGTAATGGACTTTAAAAATCGCTAATAAATCGATCGCTCCGTCTATAGGCCTAATTTGCATACCACCGGAAAGAGCAACTCTTACTCTATATGGTGTCCAAAAATTACATCCGGAAACGCCCGATTAGTTAGCGAAAAGTACGTGCAACTACCGACGGTTCGCGGTTTTGACGACCTAAAAATAGGTGGATTTATAACGCTTGAAAAAGTACTTTCCCTAGATTCTAGCGAGGATTTTGCTCTCTCTGAGGATGAGTCACAGGAAGAAGAAGGTGAAGAAATATGTGGCTACCTTGGAAATGCAAGTTCTGATCGTGCAGCAGTGCATTCTTTATCCGCTATAGTCGACCCTACTTTAGACCCTCAGGATTCTTCCTTTTGCTATTACCAGCTCTCTAGTGATGATGAAATGGATCAGGAAGCCTTCTCAGGTTTGTTAAAGTATCTACATATTTGTATTTAAATGTTCTTTCTCAAATAGCTGAATTTCAATAACATAAATATTTATAGTAAACCATTGTATAATAGGCTATAGAATCATATGAGCAAATTTGGTCAAAAATCCACAGCAATATGCCTCAATTATTATGACTAATGTTTACTAATTCCTAACTAAATGTTAGTAAATATATTATAAACATTTTTTGTTGATTAAATGTTAGATATTGAAAGAGAATTTTGTATAATTATATTCATATTTTGTGGTTAATAATGTGGTTAACTGAGGAGACCACATTGTTTATAAATAATGTTACTATCACATGACAAAATTGCAAATGATATAAATGGATTGCTGATTTTATAATGATTTTTTTTGGTAGCTGGTATAGTTTAGAAAAAATGTCCAGGAAAGTCAGCGGTGAGAGGGTTAAATTATCTAACTCGGCTATATATCACAATGTAATCATTCACCCTAAACTGCAACCCAGTCAATTAACGAGAGACTGCAGAGCTAGCACATGAATATCAACCACAAATGCATAATTAATGACAGACAAAGCAGGCACATGAATATATAAATAAATATCACCACAAACAAGAGTACGTACAGAGCTAGCACATGAATATCGTAATAATCTTACCTTAACACTTTTTTGTCAATCATAGAAGTCTCAAAGATTATTAATGCAGTTATAAAACATGCCAATAGTATATACTCGCATATATGCTAGTGATGCAATCAGTAATACATGTTAAATACTTCCGGTTCATAGTTAGCATAGCACACTCCCCCTCACTCAAGCTTACACGCCATATACACAGTTTAATTGTAGCAGCCCTGCCATTGCCTTTTTCGACTTGACCGATATTTTCGACTTGACCGATATTTTCAGACATAAAGTGTTACACGCCCCTTTATTAATGAAGTGCGTCTTTTCAATTTTAGTTTTCACTCCCTTCACTTGCATAATTTAAGAGGATGAGGCGACTATGTTGACTCCACCTCCTGCTCGAGAGTCGCCGCTGTTCTTTTTCTTAAACTGCTGACTAATCATTAAATGAATGACAGAACAACCTTCTGCAGTATACCATGTGTGGAAAATATTATCGTAATCTTAGCAGCACATCCATCCACTTGCAATGGGCATCCACACTAGGACCAGATATATGGCTATGACCTAAATAAGGGCCAGAAAAATATGGATGCAAGCTACACCAGGGTTTTTCAGGCCACCCCCAAGGAGCGCTGCAGGTGATGGTCACGAGTCTTGGCAGACCAGACTACAATGCACTAGCTCTTCAATTTCAGCATCCATTGTGGCTACCATATGTAGCAGCGAGCTAAGCTTTTCATTTTGCTAGTGCCAGAGTGAGTTTGGTGTATATAGTCCATTCAAAACTCTACGTCAATCCTGTGGTGGAACTATGACTCCATTTCTGCACAAAATACAACCATCGATTACGCAGAGTTCCATGCTCCTGGAGAAATAAGCTGAGAAGTAATTTATCAATACTTTATCAGGCCATCACAACAAAACGTAATGTTTCACCTGTGACAATGTTGGATCCTTGCTGGACTCCTCATTAATGTGTGCAGCACTGACACATGTAGATGAGTGGTGATGTAACAGATGCTCAAGCTGTTGTGCCATCATCTAAAACAGTAACTGTTAGGGGGAAGTCCGCTTAATGCATCTGCATTGCACAATTTTTTCCTGCTTTGTGTCCAATACTGTAGCAAGAGTAGAGCTCATCTCTGAATGCGAGCAGATGGTGAGTAAGTGTATCTCGTGAACAAAAATGAGTGGCTGATGGTCCGACTGAATAGTGACATGCCTGCCATAGATGTAATTGTGGAACCTCTTTACTCTTGAAATGGTTGTGGGTACCTCTCCAGTTGAGAAAGCATTTTTCAGCTGAGTTCTGGATCCTGGAATATAAGCCGGTCTTTCCAGTCCATTCTCCATAACATGGGAAAGTAGTGTCCCTATGCCATATATACTGCGAATGAGTGGCTATCTGGGTCAAAATGAATTGGCCTGCAATGCACCTTTATCCTTAGTGAATGCTTCATCCTGCTCAGCACCCCAAAACCACTTCTTGTTTTTTCTTCGTAGCAAGGTGTGGAGTGGTGTGAGGTTCGACGAGAGATTTGGAAGAAACTTGCCATAGTAGTTAAGAATGACCAAGAATGAGTGTAGCTCTGTTGTATTCTTGGGTGGCGGCGCATTCAGAATTTCCTGTACCTTCTCATCTGTTAGGTGGCAACCCTTATCATCAATAATAATTATGCCCCAGATATTCGATGCAAGGTTGCATGAATTTACACTTGGCTAATCCAGCATTCTTGAGTCGGCCCAGCACTGCATCTATGTTTAGATGTTTTTCTGTAGTTGCTCCAGTGTCAAGTATATAGCTATATTGTCAAGATACACAGAATCTCCTGGGGGAAGGCCTTGTAGAAGTGAGTCCATGCACCATTGAACAATCGCACGAGCAGATGACACTCCAAACGGTAACCTATTATACTTGAACAGACCTTTATGGGTATTAATTACTAGATACTCTTTGGATTCCTCAACCAATGATAACTGTAAGTAAGCATTCAACATATCAAGTTTGGTAAAACTTGTCTCGTGCAAGAGCTGTGACTAAATCATCGACTCAGGGAAGTGGATATGATTCAGTAGTCGTCTTTATTAGCTGTGATTTTGTAGTCAGTACACAACCGAATGGTACCATTCTTTTAGAACTGGCACTATGGGTGCTGCCCACTGAGCAAATTGGACAGGAGAAATGTTTCCAAAATTTGTGATCTCGGTAACTCTGTTTCAACTTTCTCCCTCAGTATAAATGGTACAGTACGAGGTTTGTGGAACTTAGGCTAGATTTTTTAATCCGCCTGTAATTGCACACTACAGACACTCGCTGTCATCCCAGTTCCTTGAAAATAATTGGAATATTTCTCTATAGGATTACCCAGAGTTGAGTGGATTGATCTAACACTTGGTTTAACAACAAAGCATCTATGAACTTGCAGACAGAAGCGAGGTGGGGTCCTCCACATCTGTAGTATATAATGTTGTTGGCACCTTTCTTCGGAGGTTCTCTTAATTTGTGGTGTCATGCTCTTGGTTCCACAAAACTGGATTTTACTATCACCTGCTGACATGATAGTTGTCCTCTGATTCCTGAGTCTTTTCAGCTAAAAGTTTTCTCGGAATTCTTTCATGATTAATACCATACATCAACCAATCTCTTACCATCTCCTTCAGAGATCTTCCATAGGTGCAGTATTCAGTCAACTGTCATAGAGCAGCCATGTAGTAAACTACCGACGCCCCAGCATTCCAAAGGAGTGTTGAACTTGTACCTTTGTACAATAACAGTCGGCTTCAGGTCGTAGTGTTCTTTCACTAGGATCCTTGTACGGCATCATGTCCAGTCTACGTCCCTACTAGGCTTCATACAAGTTTGTAGGTAGTAGAACCACAATAATTATTTTAGAGTTACGATTGAGCCGACATCGTTAACATAGTCGTTCAGTATAGTCTGTCTATATAGTCCTCCGCAGTTGGATGGAACTTCGAGAGTGTACCATGAGTAAGTCTATACGGCTTAACAAACACATCAACACCTGCAGCCAAAGTGTGGTACCTCACAGTCTTGAAGGCCTGAGTTTGCTGCAGATGTGGCTCCTGGTTAGAAAGTGCTAGACAGTTGATATTGGTATCTGTGGCTAGAGGAAACTGTATCTTAAGGGATGAGCGAGTGTTCTCGAAGGCAATACCATACCTGAAAACCGTGGTTGTACACATTCATGTGGTCTGATTTATATACCAAAACATAGCCAATGCTGTATGCTTTCTGATGATACTTTTTGTTTTGCCACATATTGTTTATCTGCAGGTTGGAATGATAAGTGAAATCTCCCCTCAACACTAATACCTTGTGTACAAATTTGGAGCTCCATAGATTCTGTATACTTTACACTGAACTAGATATGTAGCTCTAATGATCGATCTCTGTTTGCTCCCTTTTGGTATTAAAAAGCTGCATAGGAATAACTATGCTAAAGTTACATGCAGCCAAAGTGGGGGTACCTTAAATCCGAGTGCCTCAAACCCGAGTGCCTGAACTGTCTGTAGTTGCTGGAAAGTGCTATATAGCCAGTTTGAGTTATTAGGTGCTAAAAGGTGCTAAAAGGTGACGAATTAGGCAAGCATGGGCGCCGAAAAAAATAATTTGCTCTCAGCACCTGCGCTTGCCTAATTCTGTCAATTTTTTTGGCACATAATGAATACCATCATTTTGTAGAGTAGCTTTCTCTTGCCAAAGATAGAATTTCAACTCGCTGGCACTTTCCAATCAAGGATCACAACTATATACAACTAGTTCAGGCACTAGATATGCAGCTTTTAAATATCAAAAGAGAGCACACCAAGTGATTTATCAATTGAGCTACATATCTAGTTAATACACTGAAGTGTTAAGGATCTATGGAGCTCCAAAGTTGTAACCACAAGGTTGTGAAGCCATGGGTTTAAGGCTATTGTCTCGCCATGCGCTAAAACGTGACCAAATTGTCAAGTGTTGTGCAGGTTGAAAAGAAATTCTCGCTCCAGAAGGAATTTTCACCCAACCCAGTGCGCTTCACCACTTTCTCACATTATAGAGAACATGTAAGGCTTCCTTTAGCCAATATTTGGCTGCAGATAACTTTGATACAATTTTAGTTGTGCAATATATTTAGTACCAAAAGAAAGCCCACAGAAAGATCTATCTTTTAAGCTACACATCAAGTTCTCAAAGTAAAGTGTTGCAGAATCTATGGAGCTCCAAAGTTGTAACCACACGATTAAGTTTAGTTCCTCCTAAACTTGGAGCTATCACAGATTCTTCTGGTAGTTGAAGACACAAGGAGGGGGATGATAGGACAAGGAAAGTCAGAGAGAGCAGCTGCCATTTGTATTACCAGGACACCCAGGTGAAAACCTGATGATATAACATTTGCATTATACACTCCATCTGCGCAACTCTAGAAATATTTCCTTCCTTAAGGGGTACTGCCTTACACTTTGTACTATGAGGAGTCAGACCAGTTCTCTCATTAACCTACATTAGAGCACACCTTTTTGTTGGGAATGTGCACCTAACAATGATGGAGTACGGAAATACTCTTAGACACTTGCATTATAAGTATTCCCTTTTTTGTTGAAGGTCTTGGCTGTACAATTGTCACAGGAATAAAATCACAGAGTAAACCAACCATCACTTCTTAGTATGCCTCAGCATGGAGGATTATGGTTGGTGTATGCCACACCAAGAAATCCTACAGGACTTGTAGTGAGTCGAGTAAAGCAAATCTTCACACACTCACATACTATACCACATCCTGAGCAGCCTCCTCAGCTCAGCCAGCTAAATTGTTTCATGTTCTAAGTGTTTACTTGCTAATTGTCTGTATGGGTTTCAGGGTATTCTAGTTGTGCCTACATCTTGGAATCTTGTCAGGGGTGACCTTGAGGTAGAGAATCCCTGACACTCGGCTAAGCTAGATTCAATATTGCAGCATGCTTATGACATTGATACCCTTTTACTGGCTTTCTGGCATTTGGTTGAGTACAGAAACAGATATGCTGAATCGAGAAACAGGTTAATGCATTAGTCATTACTTTTTTTTAATCCCTTCGACTTCCAACTGACTGATGAAGAGCTCAGCAAAGTATATCTATGACTATTTGAACACATACTTTGGAGGCCTCTCTCCCACTTGCACAATGAAGTTTTATCCAAACTCTTGTATTGTATGTCACTCCTTCTGCACAATCTGTATCATTCTAGGGACTCACAGATTCATCAAGTTAAACTCACCTCGCACCAACATCTCAAGTGGATAACTCAAACATGAACTTGATTGCCAAACTCAGTATCAAAGAAGTAGCTATTAGGATCCAAGCATGTGATTAGGCAAGTCAGTAAATGAGTCCAAGTTGACCATGAAAAACTATTGCAGATCAGCAGTCACCAAAAACGATTATATTCCTCTCACTCTAGTTTGGAGTTCTGGTTGTGCATTCACTGACAAGGCTCATCTCTTCCACCTCTGGACATGCTCCAGTTATCCAAAGCAACAGTTGGTAGATATTACACTTGTGGTGCATTCAACTCAATCTATATAATTATGTGATGTAGAACCAGCACCTCACATAGTCCATTCATAACTGGAGTACCATAACCCTTCATAACTAGAGTACCATAACCCTTCATAACTGGAGTACCATAACCCTTCATAACTGGAGTACCATAACCCTTCATAACTGGAGTACCACAGCCCTTCATAACTGGAGTGAGTACCACAGCCCTTCATAACTGGAGTAACATAGTCTCTTCATAACTGGAGTAACATAGTCCCTTCATAACTGGAGTAACATAGTCCCTTCATAACTAGAGTACCATAACCCTTCATAACTGGAGTACCATAACCCTTCATAACTGGAGTACCATAACCCTTCATAACTGGAGTACCATAACCCTTCATAACTGGAGTACCATAACCCTTCATAACTGGAATACCATCGTCCCTTCGTAAAACACTCAACTCAGAGAAAACAAAAATGGGTAAATGGTCATCAACATGCTCATGTGTGCCATATTGCGAGTGTGTTCCAAGTAGTGTACATTCAGTCGGAGCTTCCTCTTGTGACAAGTTAACACCTTCATTGTGTGATGCAGGTCTGTGTCCATGTATGTACTTCATTAATGAACATGGTACACAGTAACATCTGCTCTCTCTCTCTATATATATATACACATCGTTAGTTCTAGAATTTTCCCAGAGTAAACTTAATGAAATAAGTTGTTTGATTATAAAATTCAGAGAAAACAAAACAAAAAAACAAACAAACAAACAACTTAAAACCTAACCATAGACACAAGACAAAAATGTTTTAAACAATACCTAAGTATATATAATTATATATATACATATATATATGGTATACATATATATATACATATATCTGCATGGTATATAGTCCACGGTCTACTGGAAGGACCAATCAATGAAAGGAAAAGAGAATGTAGACGGATATAGCAGCAAGACTTAAATAAACTCTCAATGAGCTCTCAGTTGACATAATAACATTACAATAACCTTCTCAATAATCAAATTCAAATTGTATTCTCTCAACGTATGAAGGCTAGAGCATCTAGTCGAAATGTCGAGTGAATACAATTTGAAGTCGATTATTGAGGTGATTTATAAACCTTCACTGTGCATATGTACTGCTTATTAAAATCTGTAATTCATAATTCATTGTACTGTAAGTTTAAATGTTTGAGGTCTACATTAATTTTGTAAAATCTTCGTTTCCTTTCTAGTGTGTGTCTCTCTCTGTGTGAGTGGGTCTCTCTCTCTGTGTGAGTGTGTGTGTGTCTCTCTCTCTCTCTCTGTGAGTCTGTGTGTGTGTTTGGTGTGCGTTCTGTATTCTCATATACCCCAACAATCAGTATTTCACTTACCAGAGTTATATGTGTGTGTCAGAAAGAGTGGCTTTTTTAAAAATCATTAGCAGTATAGTGACCACAAAGATGAGTCACACACAGCCATGCTCTAGCCCTGCTTCTCTAGGCCTCCTCACAATACAATGCTCTGGCCCTGCTTCTCTAGGCCTCCTCACAATACAATGCTCTGGCCCTGCTTCTCTAGGCCTCACAATACAATGCTCTGGCCCTGCTTCTCTAGGCCTCACAATACAATGCTCTAGCCCTGCTTCTCTAGGCCTCCTCACAATACAATGCTCTGGCCCTGCTTCTCTAGGCCTCCTCACAATACAATGCTCTGGCCCTGCTTCTCTAGGCCTCACAATACAATGCTCTGGCCCTGTTTCTCTAGGCCTCCTCACAATACAATGCTCTGGCCCTGCTTCTCTAGGCCTCACAATACAATGCTCTGGCCCTGCTTCTCTAGGCCTCCTCACAATACAATGCTCTGGCCCTGCTTCTCTAGGCGTCCTCACAATACAATGCTCTGGCCCTGCTTCTCTAGGCCTCCTCACAATACAATGCTCTGGCCCTGCTTCTCTAGGCCTCACAATACAATGCTCTGGCCCTAGGCCTCCTCACAATACAATGGTCTAGCCCTGCTTCTCTAGGCTTCCTCACAATACAATGCTCTGGCCCTGCTTCTCTAGGCCTCACAATACAATGCTCTGGCCCTGCTTCTCTAGGCCTCGTCACAATACAATGCTCTAGCCATGCTTCTCTAGGCCTCCTCACAATACAATGCTCTAGTCCTGCTTCTCTAGGCCCCTCACAATACAATGCTCTGGCCCTGCTTCTCTAGGCCTCACAATACAATGCTCTGGCCCTAATAATACAATGCTCTGGCCCTGCTTCTCTAGGTCTCCTCACAATACAATGCTCTGGCCCTGCTTCTCTAGGCCTCCTCACAATACACCCTGCTTCTCTAGGCCTCACAATACAATGCTCTGGCCCTGCTTCTCTAGGCCTCCTCACAATACAATGCTCTGGCCCTGCTTCTCTAGGCCTCACAATACAATGCTCTAGCCCTGCTTCTCTAGGCCTCCTCACAATACAATGCTCTAGCCCTGCTTCTCTAGGCCTCCTCACAATACAATGCTCTAGCCCTGCTTCTCTAGGCCTCCTCACAATACAATGCTCTGGCCCTGCTTCTCTAGGCCTCACAATACAATGCTGCTTCTCTAGGCCTCCTCACAATACAATGCTCTGGCCCTGCTTCTCTAGGCCTCCTCACAATACAATGCTCTGGCCCTGCTTCTCTAGGCCTCCTCACAATACAATGCTCTGGCCCTGCTTCTCTAGGCCTCCTCACAATACAATGCTCTTGCCCTGCTTCTCTAGGCCTCCTCACAATACAATGCTCTAGCCCTGCTTCTCTAGGCCTCCTCACAATACAATGCTCTTGCCCTGCTTCTCTAGGCCTCCTCACAATACAATGCTCTGGCCCTGCTTCTCTAGGCCTCACAATACAATGCTCTGGCCCTGCTTCTCTAGGCCTCCTCACAATACAATGCTCTAGCCCTGCTTCTCTAGGCCTCCTCACAATACAATGCTCTAGCCCTGCTTCTCTAGGCCTCCTCACAATACAATGCTCTTGCCCTGCTTCTCTAGGCCTCCTCACAATACAATGCTCTGGCCATGCTTCTCTAGGCCTCCTCACAATACAATGCTCTGGCCCTGCTTCTCTAGGCCTCACAATACAATGCTCTGGCCCTGCTTCTCTAGGCCTCCTCACAATACAATGCTCTGGCCCTGCTTCTCTAGGCCTCCTCACAATACAAGTGACACTAATAGCACAACACTATGTCATTACATGATAAACTTTCGAACAACTGGTGGTCTCAAAAAAAAATACATCACGTTCTCATTCATAATAGAAAATAGTATTGCCATGGCTACAGTGTGTGTCTTCAGCGTGCACTAGATCATAAGTCAAGTATGTCAAGAGCCAAAATAAATAATAATAATAATAATAAAAAATGGCCCCCTCCCCAAAACAACAAAAACCTTGAAAAACAGACTGCAGTTTAACCCGTGCTTCGTATCCATGGTAACTTGGTGAACTCACTGCAATATCAAGCCAACCTGAGAGGAGAGAAAGCCAAGGTAATGAATACACTCATACATCAGGGGCTCCCCCTATATTGGTCTGTCCCACTTTAAAAAAAGGCAGACAACAAATTCTCAGCTAAAATTTGCAGAGGCAGCTTCTTCTAGCTGCTTCAACGGCTGCAATTAAAGGCTCAAAAAAGACTTCTAGCGTACCCTGAATCCAACGTCAAGGTAGTCAACAGGTAGACCTAATCCATTAAAATCACGAAATCCATCTTTTCTTCTCCCACCAGTGTAAGTGCCACACGGTGCAAAATGCAATTGGCTGCTGCTAAATAAATTCAACCGTTCACGTATAAAGCCTCCGAAATATCGCACAAGCATGCACAAAGTTCTACCACAAAAAATATACAAAGAACGTACGGCTTGGGTAACTATGCTGAACATGACGTCAAACTTTACTTCCGGTACCTCGAAAAGTTATGGCGATCCATTGTAGTGGAGATCAAGTTATTTACCAGCTTTTCCAGGATGACTTTGGCTTCTCCAAGAGGGCCAGCAGTGAAGACGAGGGAGAAAGTGCGTATACTTACCTGAGAAGCAATGAAGTCGACGGTGATGCACTAACAGCCATGAGAAGCTGTGTTGCCCATGATCCAGTAGTTGGTGTTCTCTCTATACCATCTTGTGAAGCACTTGATGGCAGCTCGACTTCATCAGAGGTAGGGAATGAAGAATAGGTTATAACGAGTATAGTAGTTATACATTACAAAACAACAACTTGTGGTTACCACTTTATAGCTCCGTAGATTCTGTAAACTTCATTGTATGGACTTGATATATAGCTCAAAAGATAGATCTCTCTGTGTACTCTCTTTTGATACTAAAATATGTTTCGTAGGATAACTATCTATAGGCAAGTTACTACCTAAAGTGGAGGGACCTCAAAAACCTGCATCCCAAAGTCCCCATCCAGAATAACTCCAGATTGCTAAGTGCAATTTTTTTAAAATTGGTACGAGTGGTTAGAGGAAGCCCTAGAGCTCCAATCACCTTTTTCATTAGGCGTTAAAATTTTAGTACGTGGTCATCTCTCTGTTGATACTAAAATATTTTTCATAAGTATAACTATAGCTAAGTTACAGGAGCTACAAGTGGAGGGACCCTAAAAACCCTGAAACCTCCCCTCCGCATAAATATCTCCAGATTGCAAAGTGCTTAGTACCAGTGGCCAGAGGAAGCCCTCCTCTATTCAATGAGTGTTTTCATTAGGCATTAAAATGTAAGTACGTTGTCAAGCGTGCGGGTGGAAAATGAATTTCGTTAATAATCCATAAAACTCATTTTCCACCCATGCGCTTGACCGCATACTTACGTTTTAGCGCCTAATGAAAACACTCATTGCATAGAGTAGGGCTTCCTCTAGCCACTGGTCAATTCTTTAGCAATCGGGAGATATTTGTGGAGGTTTCAGGCATTCAGGTTTTGAGGTCCCTCCACTTTAGGGTCTAGTAACTTGCCTATAGTTATACCTATGAAAAATATTTTAGTATCAAAAGAGAGCACACAGAGAGACCTATCTTTTGAGCTATATATCAAGTCCATACCATGAAGTTTGCAGAATCTACGGAGCTCTAAAGTGGTAACCATAAGTTTTTTTTTTTTAATGCAACTGTCCCCCCCCTTATTAAGTTCATAAAAGAGTCATCTACTTCCCGTGAATAATGTTGTCGGCCGACAATCAACAAACAAGGTTGCTATGCCAACATTAGCAGCTGACCAATTGCTCAACTATTATTCCATATAGCAACAACAACAAATACAATAGTGTATGTTTATTTAGATTGTCTCAAGGAAAGAAAACTGCGCTCATGTACAGACCACAACCAGTTAGATGTGCCTTCACCATTTAAAACCATGTACAGTAGACCCGACCCTCGATTATCCGAACGCTCGGATTATCCGAACTCCTGATTAAATAATAAACCTGGTAACGGTCGTCGATCTGCCAAACTTCGTTTGCACATGGAAATTAGTTCGTTCGCTTTGGCCAGAAAAAAGTTTTGTCGATCGAGTCAAAGATAGCCATTCTAAGCAAGATATCAAATGGAGCCAGTCAAGCCGGACTAGCGGAAGAGTCAGGCGTAGGGAAGTTGACAATAACGGAGATAAAAAAGAACGAAGCCAAACTTCGAGAGTTCGCAGGCAACCTGGACTGTCGGGGCTAAGTTCAGCTCGCAAAAAGTCATGCGCCTTGCTAAAGACGAACAACTAGAAAATGCTTTATATCTGTGGTTCGTTCAGAAAAAGGAGAAAGCCCCAAGGCACTCAGTGGACTATTGCTCAGAGAAAATACAACATTATGAATATATATATACAGTAATATGAAAAAATATGTATATATGTAAAACAACATGCCAGTTACTGAGGACCTAAATCCTTCTAGTACCAGGAAGTGAGCTTCTTAATCCCAAGAACCTGCAGTTAAAAGGATATTGAAAATAGTCCCAGCATTTTAATTACATTCATGAATTTATAATTAATATTTGTGGTTTTTTTGCATATCCGAATAGCCTCTGGTCTCAAGCTGTTCGGATATGTGAGGGTCTACTGTACTCTGAAATTCTCTAATAGTTGTGGTCTCCATGGTACAATCCTCCTTCCTTCTTGACAAGTCAATAGCGTTTTGTTTTCCTTGTATATATAAAACACCCCCCCCCCCCCGCACACACACACTCGCACAAACACACTCTCACAAACAAACTTTTTCAGGTGGGACTTCTGGACATTTCCAGTTGAAGAAATAATAATGTAAATTTCCATCTCCAATACCAAACTTGAGTTCTTCAAATATAGTTCTGTTCTCCGTGATATCAAGTGCATTTAAAACATCTGCTCCCAACTACAAAACAAATCATAATAAGGAACATGATGGCCTGCGTCTAGTAGTGTCATCGGTATCATCTATGGAGGTTCAAAGTTCGAAGACTTGCCTCGGGCAAGGAGGATTAAGTGGGCCTGGGGCAAGGTGGGAAATAACTTTGAATTGGAAATCCCTAGACAGTTCAGGATTTTCCAAGCATGAATGAGTCACTTACTGCATAACACATGTTAAGTAGGTGCTTGCACTACTTAAGACAATCATACATAAGATAACATTATGTAATGCAAGATCAGGATTCACAAGCCTTCAAATTATGTCCTAGTTACACCGATTACACGTCCTAAGACAAAACAACTTAGCAAGCACATGAACTAGTTAACGTAACTGCCGCTTGGTTCATCAACATTTCATAGCTGGCAGCAGTAAACACCGCCTCTATCTATGTTTGATCAGATTCCTATTAGGAGTTAGGCCAGTTCACAATATGACGCTCGCACTAGCGACTCGAAGCATCAGTTTTGTGATATTGTGAACACGAAGTCGCATCACGTCGTTGGAATAGATTCGATATCTATTTCAGTTCCGGTCACAACGCAAAAAAAATATGCTTCTCAAGAGATGAAGGAGGAAATGTTGCTAGAGGCAGTGAGAAGCTTCCTACTCTACAAGAGATTTCGAGATCGAAGGTTCATTAATTAGTGGGTGGAGTTTCATAATTTGGGGGTTAAGGTTCAATTCCAGTAATTTGAAGTGAAGCAATGCCACCAAACAGCTCAAAGCGGCCAAACACAAGGTCTCGCGACATGTTGTGAACCTTTGGATACCATACGAACTATAGGCACAACCACCGCCTAACAAAAAAGCACGCACCTAATTAAAAACATGCGCCTAACTAAGAACACGCGCCCAACTAAGAACACGCGCCCAACTAAGAACACGCGCCCAACTAAGAACACGTGCCCAACTAAGAACACGTACCCAACTAAGAACACGTGCCCAACTAAGAACACGTGCCTAACTAAGAACATGCTCCCAACTAAGAACACGCTCCCAACTAAGAGCACGTGCCTAACTAAGAACACGCGCCCAACTAAGAACACACGCCCAACTAAGAACACGTGCCCAACTAAGAACACGCGCCCAACTAAGAACACGCGCCTAACTAAGAGCACGTGCCTAACTAAGAACACGCGCCCAACTAAGAAAACGCACCCAACTAAGAACACGTGCCTAACTAAGAACACGCGCCTAACTAAGAACACGTGCCCAACTAAGAACACGCGCCTAACTAAGAGCACGTGCCTAACTAAGAACACGTGCCTAACTAAGAGCACGTGCCTAACTAAGAACACGTGCCTAACTAAGAACACGTGCCTAACTAAGAACACGTGCCCAACTAAGAACACGCGCCCAACTAAGAAAACGTGCCTAACTAAGAACACGCGCCTAACTAAGAACACGTGCCCAACTAAGAACACGCGCCTAACTAAGAGCACGTGCCTAACTAAGAACACGTGCCTAACTAAGAACACGTGCCTAACTAAGAACACGTGCCCAACTAAGAACACGTGCCCAACTAAGAACACGTGCCTAACTAAGAACACGTGCCCAACTAAGAACACGTGCCCAACTAAGAACACGCGCCCAACTAAGAACACACGCCCGCGCCTAACTAAGAACACGTGCCTAACTAAGAACACGCGCCTAACTAAGAACACATGCCTAACTAAGAACACGTGCCTAACTAAGAACATGTGCCTAACTAAGAACACATGCAGGGTTTTATCTAGGGGAGGGGAAGGGGGGAATCTTCCCCCCCTTCAGATAGGCAGAAATGTAAACAGTAATGTAATGTACTAGAGTGTCTAGTGTCTGTGAATTTTAATATAGATAATAAACATAGTCACACAATAAGTCTCCTAGTCTTTTTCTCCTCAATGTCATCATCTGATAGGCAGTCCGGCCCTTCAATTGCTATTCGCATGCACTTGTCCAATGTACAGTCCTTCAGATGGTTTCTGAGATTTGTCTTAACAAGTGTAAGCGTAGAAAAGCTTCTTTCAACTGTGGCTGTCGTTAGTGGGATAATTTGATAGATTTGAAGAAGTTTTACTATATTAGGAAGCATTAAGCACTGTGACTCACTGGCAAGTACAGTAGATGTCATGTCCTGAGCATTGCTGCTTTTGGTATGATGAGCAGCCTGGTGTCGAAGGTATGTTTTGTTCTGTGTGAGAAGTGGGCTGAAATATTAAAGGGAAATCGTGTGCTGCATCAAACATGGATCAAGGCTCCTTTCGTAGAAAAAGGCTACTGGAAAATTATGTGAGCATGAAAAGTCTCAAAGTCACCAAAATGCCATTATCATATATTGCCTCTAATGCTAACACACTACCAAATTGAGCTGATTTTGAGAACATATGTCAGTATTCCCCCCCTTCCAAAAAATCATAGATAAAACCCTGGTCATGCCTAACTAAGAACACGCGCCCAACTAAGAACACGTGCCTAACTAAGAACACGCGCCCAACTAAGAACACGTGCCTAACTAAGAACACGCGCCCAACTAAGAACACGCGCCCAACTAAGAACACGCGCCCAACTAAGAACACGCGCCCAACTAAGAACACGTGCCCAACTAAGAACACGCGCCCAACTAAGAACACATGCCCAACTAAGAACACGCGCCCAACTAAGAACACGCGCCCAACTAAGAACACGCGCCCAACTAAGAACACGCGCCCAACTAAGAACACGTGCCTAACTAAGAACACACGCCTCACTAGGAACAGCTTGCTTCTCTCTCCCTCGTGTTCATCAGCACAGCTTGCTCCTCTCCCGCGTGTTCATCAGCACAGCTAGCTTCTCTCTACCTCGTGTTCATCAGCACAGCTTGCTCCTCTCCCGCGTGTTCATCAGCACAGCTAGCTTCTCTCTACCTCGTGTTCATCAGCACAGCTTGCCCGCGTGTTCATCAGCACAGCTAGCTTCTCTCTCCCGCGTGTTCATCAGCACAGCTTGCTCCTCTCCCGCATGTTCATCAGCACAGCTTGCTTCTCTCTCCCACTTGTTCATCAGCACAGCTTGCTCCTCTCCCTCGTGTTCATCAGCACAGCTTGCTTCTCTCTCCCGAGTGTTCATCAGCAATGAGCTAACTCAGAATAAAGTTCATGTTTGTTGGGTCATAGGTTCAATGAAGAGCACTTACGTACATGTATGAGCCCAATGATGAGTGCTGGCATACATTAGACATGCAACTAAAATAAAGTGTGTCTAACAGCCTATTGACCAGCTTTTGCGATATTACATGCAGCCTTTCCTTTGGTATCTTCTTGTTGGTGTACATGCATCAAGTATGACCATGCAGAGAGTTGCTCCATTACTTTCCTCTGAGTAACTCAGCACCTCTAATTCAGTTTACCTCTAGCGCAACTCCAGCTCTAGCTGTCTCTAGCCATAGCCCTAGCTCATCTCTATCCCTAGCTGTGTCTCTATCCCTAGCTAACTGTGTCTAGTCCAAGCTGTACCTCAAGCCCTAGCAGTAGGTCTAGTCTGAGCTGTACCTCTAGCCCTAGCTAACTATACCTCTAGCCCTAGCCCTAGCAGTAGGTGTAGTCTGAGCTGTACCTCTAGCCCTAGCTAACTATACCTCTAGCCCTAGCCCTAGCAGTAGGTCTAGTCTGAGCTGTGTCTCTATCCGTAGCTAACTATACCTCAAGCCCTAGCCCTAGCAGTAGGTCTAGTCTGAGCTGTACCTCTAGCCCTAGCTAACTATACCTCTAGCCCTAGCCCTAGCAGTAGGTCTAGTCTGAGCTGTACCTCTAGCCCTAGCTAACTATACCTCTAGCCCTAGCCCTAGCAGTAGGTCTAGTCTGAGCTGTACCTCTAGCCCTAGCTAACTCTACCTCTAGCCCTAGCCCAAGCAGTACACCGTGCCCTTACCTATATCTTAGCAACCAAAACTAACCATGCCATGCTGATAGGTTTCCAGTAAACTTGTACCAAGAGTAGAAACAATGCCACAACTAAGAGTATCCCAGCACCCCCTAGAGGGTAACTGACTACACAGCATGGAACCTGAATATTTGTATTGCAGGTGCTTGGAACTGCGATTCCTTATCTCTACAATACCCCTCGCCCTAGCCCTGGCCTTAGCCCTAGCTCTAGCCCCAGCCCTGACCTTAGCCCTGCTCTAGCCCTGTTCTCTAGCCCTGCTCTAGCTCTGACCTTAGCCCTGCTCTAGCCTTGACCTTAGCCCTGACCTTAGCCCTGCCCTGCTCTAGTCCTGGCCTAGCCCTGCTCTAGTCCTGGCCTAGCCCTGCTCTAGTCCTGGCCTTAGCCCTGCCCCTAACCTTACATGTAGCTCTGCCCTTAGCCTTACAGAGCACAAAACAGAAGCTGGCCATTGGCCAATTTCCGACCAATATATCTGAACAACCAAGTAAGAGAGCTGATGGTCTGCCAGATGGACCGACCAATGGTTGTGGGTGTGGCTCAAGACACTGACACATGTAGCGTATCAGACACTAAAATTTAGTGTAGTAATCTAGCGCTAGCTATCTTGCCCTGTTAGTTGCTTAGCTACAAGCCCAAGTTGTTGTAGTTTTTTTTGTGCAAGTTGTTAGCACTGATGATGACTCGGAGTAGTGATATCTTGGCCCCAAAGCCTAAGAAAACTAACGTGGGTGAAAATGGGAGGAGTTTTATCAGGGGGTCTTCAGATCCACCTCTTCCCGGACTGAAGACCCCCTGGCCCCCCTAGATCCACCTCTTCTCAGGCTGAAGACCCCCTGGCCCCCCTAGATCCACCTCTTCCCAGGCTGAAGACCCCCTGGCCCCCCTAGATCCACCTCTTCCCGGACTGAACCCCCTGGCCCCCCTAGATCCACCTCTTCCCAGACTGAAGACCCCCTGGCCCCCTAGATCCACCTCTTCCCGGACTGAATCCCCTGGCCCCCCTAGATCCACCTCTTCCCAGGCTGAAGACCCCCTGGCCCCCCTAGATCCACCTCTTCCCGGACTGAACCCCCTGGCCCCCCTAGATCCACCTCTTCCCAGACTGAAGACCCCCTGGCCCCCTAGATCCACCTCTTCCCGGGCTGAAGACCCCCTGGCCCCCCTAGATCTACCTCTTCTCAGACTGAAGACCCCCTGGCCCCCCTAGACCTACCTCTTCCCAGCCTGAAATCCCTTGGACCCCCTGGCCCCCCTAGATCCACCTCTTCCCAGCCTGAAGACCCCCTGGATCCACCTCTGCCTGGGCTGGCTTGGGAAAGGTTGCAACACTTCCGAATGCTACTAAGTCAACGCACCTTCTTTGCCAGTACCAGAGTGTCAAAGACCAGGTCCTTGAGAGACACAGAAGTGTGGCAGCAGAGGAACAGATAGGCCACATTGAGAGTCTTGTGTATGGGATGGTTGACAACTGTCGACGGGAGGTGATAGAAGCTAAGCATATCAGTCACCTCACCCGTGGTCACGTCCTGCACAGATCACATGATATCACATGACTGTCCATGATGTATTATTTTGTAGGGGGGGGGAACAAGGTTGAAAGTCATGTGACATAAGCTATCAGTTATGTGTTAAGATGATGCAAGGTCATGTGAGCTGTCAGGTCACACAATGTATGTATGTAAGCTATCAGGTCATGTGTTAAGATGATGCAAGGTCATTTGAGCTGTCAGGTCACACAATGTATGTACATGTATGTAAGCTATCAGGTCATGTATTAAGATGATGCAAGGTCATGTGAGCTGTCAGGTCACACAATGTATGTATGTAAGCTATCAGGTCATGTGTTAAGATGATGCAAGGTCATGTGAGCTGTCAGGTCACACTGTAAGCTATCAGTCCATGTGAGCTGTCAGGTCACACAATGTATGTATGTAAGCTATCAGTCATGTGAGCTATCTAAGTCATGTGTGTGAAATCTGGTCATGTGATGTAAACTATGGGTCACATGTTAGATGAAGAGAGGTCATGTGAGTGGATCATGCAAAGTAGGCTACCAAATGATGTTAGATGAAGCAATATCACATGAAATATGTATAGATCATGTGATGCACTTACCTCAACCACGTAACATGTGATGATATTGTCCCTTGGAGTCAGCCAGTACTCGACCTCCTCCACAGTCCGGAACACGGGCACCAGATCAAAGCGACTGAGGTACTAGAGGGTGTGGTTCATATACAAAAGTAGACATGGTCTATAATGCAAACATCTCTGTCCAGGTGCTCTACTACACCTGGGTGAGATATGGCAGTGTCTTCCTTCCCCCTTCCCCCCCCCCCCCCCCCTCCCACCCTCGCCATAAGGAGAGCACCCTCCAACTGCAATATCCTGCGCATTCGCATGACAGTGCCATGCCGGAACTATCCAAGTGTAGGTAGTGAACGCTGAAGCAGCGTTGTTGGTGTTGCTCTCGTATAAACTTCCACATCTCTTCTTCATACGTGGTCACTTGTCCGAACAGGTTGTGGCCGGAGGGTGTTCAGATACGTAACTGAAATATTGGGATAACTGAACTTCAGGTATTTCTCTTGTCCTTCCTCCTCGCATAGTCCACTTGCCAACGTCACATTCTACCACTCCTCTAGCTAAACTCCCCCCGTTCCTCACAATATCACGCATCTTGAGCCAACATTGATTTAAAGGACAACTCTTTATCTCTTTGGAACAGGTCTAGCCCAGCTTCTCTGCCTTGACACAGAGCGAGAAGTATCGAAAGAAATCTGCTGGACGAGGTTCCACGTTAGGCGAACAGCCATTGTGTGCACGTGCAAAGGAATTCTCCCCGCAAAATGAAAAAAGAAGTGCACTGAATGTGGCTAGCATTGTGTAGACATGACTAGCATTGTGTAGACATGACTAGCATTGTGTAGGCATGGCTAGCATTGTGTAGGCATGGCTAGCATTGTGTGGGCATGACTAGCATTGTGTGGGCATGGCTAGCATTGTGTGGGCATGGCTAGCATTGTGTGGGCATGACTAGCATTGTGTGGGCATGACTAGCATTGTGTGGGCATGACTAGCATTGTGTGGGCATGACTAGCATTGTGTAGGCATGACTAGCATTGTGTAGGCATGACTAGCATTGTGTAGGCATGACTAGCATTGTGTAGGCATGACTAGCATTGTGTAGGCATGACTAGCATTGTGTAGACATGACTAGCATTGTGTGGGCATGGCTAGCATTGTGTAGGCATGACTAGCATTGTGTAGGCATGACTAGCATTGTGTAGGCATGACTAGCATTGTGTAGGCATGACTAGCATTGTGTAGGCATGACTAGCATTGTGTGGGCATGGCTAGCATTGTGTAGACATGACTAGCATTGTGTAGGCTTGACTAGCATTGTGTAGGCATGACTAGCATTGTGTAGGCATGACTAGCATTGTGTGGGCATGACTAGCATTGTGTGGGCATGGCTAGCATTGTGTAGACATGACTAGCATTGTGTAGGCATGACTAGCATTGTGTGGGCATGACTAGCATTGTGTAGGCATGACTAGCATTGTGTGGGCATGACTAGCATTGTGTAGGCTTGACTAGCATTGTGTAGGCATGACTAGCATTGTGTAGACATGACTAGCATTGTGTGGGCATGACTAGCATTGTGTGGGCATGACTAGCATTGTGTAGACATGACTAGCATTGTGTAGGCATGACTAGCATTGTGTAGGCATGACTAGCATTGTGTGGGCATGACTAGCATTGTGTGGGCATGACTAGCATTGTGTGGGCATGACTAGCATTGTGTGGGCATGACTAGCATTGTGTAGGCATGACTAGCATTGTGTAGGCATGACTAGCATTGTGTAGGCATGACTAGCATTGTGTAGGCATGACTAGCATTGTGTAGACATGACTAGCATTGTGTGGGCATGACTAGCATTGTGTGTGCATGACTAGCATTGTGTAGGCATGACTAGCATTGTGTGGGCATGACTAGCATTGTGTAGGCATGACTAGCATTGTGTAGGCATGACTAGCATTGTGTAGGCATGACTAGCATTGTGTAGGCATGACTAGCATTGTGTAGACATGACTAGCATTGTGTGGGCATGACTAGCATTGTGTGCATGACTAGCATTGTGTAGACATGACTAGCATTGTGTAGGCATGGCTAGCATTGTGTAGGCATGACTAGCATTGTGTAGGCATGGCTAGCATTGTGTAGGCATGACTAGCATTGTGTGGGCATGACTAGCATTGTGTGGGCATGACTAGCATTGTGTAGGCATGACTAGCATTGTGTAGGCATGGCTAGCATTGTGTAGGCATGACTAGCATTGTGTGGGCATGACTAGCATTGTGTGTGCATGACTAGCATTGTGTAGACATGACTAGCATTGTGTAGGCATGGCTAGCATTGTGTAGGCATGACTAGCATTGTGTAGGCATGGCTAGCATTGTGTAGACATGACTAGCATTGTGTGGGCATGACTAGCATTGTGTGTGCATGACTAGCATTGTGTAGACATGACTAGCATTGTGTAGGCATGGCTAGCATTGTGTAGGCATGACTAGCATTGTGTAGGCATGACTAGCATTGTGTAGGCATGGCTAGCATTGTGTAGACATGACTAGCATTGTGTGGGCATGACTAGCATTGTGTGGGCATGACTAGCATTGTGTGGGCATGACTAGCATTGTGTAGACATGACTAGCATTGTGTGGGCATGACTAGCATTGTGTGGGCATGACTAGCATTGTGTAGGCATGACTAGCATTGTGTAGGCATGGCTAGCATTGTGTGGGCATGACTAGCATTGTGTAGACATGACTAGCATTGTGTAGGCATGACTAGCATTGTGTGGGCATGACTAGCATTGTGTAGGCATGACTAGCATTGTGTGGGCATGACTAGCATTGTGTGGGCATGACTAGCATTGTGTGGGCATGACTAGCATTGTGTGGGCATGACTAGCATTGTGTGGGCATGACTAGCATTGTGTAGGCATGACTAGCATTGTGTGGGCATGGCTAGCATTGTGTGGACATGACTAGCATTGTGTGGACATGACTAGCATTGTGTGGGCATGACTAGCATTGTGTGGGCATGACTAGCATTGTGTGGGCATGACTAGCATTGTGTGGGCATGACTAGCATTGTGTAGACATGACTAGCATTGTGTGGACATGACTAGCATTGTGTGGACATGACTAGCATTGTGTAGGCATGACTAGCATTGTGTGGGCATGACTAGCATTGTGTAGGCATGACTAGCATTGTGTAGGCATGACTAGCATTGTGTAGGCATGACTAGCATTGTGTGGGCATGACTAGCATTGTGTAGGCATGACTAGCATTGTGTGGGCATGACTAGCATTGTGTAGGCATGACTAGCATTGTGTGGGCATGACTAGCATTGTGTAGGCATGACTAGCATTGTGTAGGCATGACTAGCATTGTGTGGGCATGACTAGCATTGTGTGGGCATGACTAGCATTGTGTGGGCATGACTAGCATTGTGTAGACATGACTAGCATTGTTGTAGGCATGACTAGCATTGTGTGGGCATGACTAGCATTGTGTAGACATGGCTTCTTGAAGTATTTGGTTGACATGTGTGTTCAGATAAGTGGCCATATACTGCATCTATCTATCTATCCATATGTGCAGATCCTGTGGGTTGGTGTGCATGCACGAGGATGCTGGACATTCATTGCCATCGAGTACAATGATTCATGTGCGTGTATATTGACACAAGCATAGTAAGAGGGGTGTGTCCATGCATGTAGATATATTACGTGGCTATATTACAAAGCTTCATGTAAGGACATGCATTACCTCATTCAAGAGTCTGAAGACAGAGGGCATATCTCTCTTCTCTATGCATCGTAGTCCTGGAATTTTGGTGGCCTGGAGAAGTCAGAGACACAACAACACCGTCATTTCAAAACCTAATTCTGACCTTTAGCCCTAGCCCTGAGTTCTAGCCCTAGTCCTGAGTTCTAGCCCTAGTCCTGACTTCCAGCCCTGACTTCTAGCCCTATCCCAACGTCTATCCCTATCCCTGACGTCTAGCCCTATCCCTGACATCTAGCCCTATCCCTGACATCTAGCCCTATCCCTGACGTCTAGCCCTATCCCAACATCTATCCCTATCCCTGACATCTATCCCTATCCCTGACGTCTAGCCCTATCCTGACATCTATCCCTATCCTGACATCTATCCCTATCCCTGATGTCTAGCCCTATCCTGACATCTATCCCTATCCCTCACGTCTAGCCCTATCCTGACGTCTATCCCTATCCTGACATCTATCCCTATCCCTGATGTCTATCCCTATCCCTGACGTCTATCCCTATCCTGACGTCTATCCCTATCCCTGACGTCTATCCCTATCCTGACGTCTATCCCTATCTCTGATGTCTATCCCTATCCTGACGTCTATCCCTATCCTGACATCTATCCCTATCCTGATGTCTATCCCTATCCTGACTTCTATCCCTATCCTGACGTCTATCCCTATCCCTGACGTCTAGCCCTATCCTGACATATATCCCTATCCCTCACGTCTATCCCTATCCTGACGTCTATCCCTATCTCTGATGTCTAGCCCTATCCTGACGTCTAGCCCTATCCCTGACGTCTAGCCCTATCCCTGACGTCTATCCCTATCCTGACGTCTATCCCTATCCTGACGTCTATCCCTATCCTGATGTCTAGCCCTATCCTGACGTCTATCCCTATCCTGACGTCTATCCCTATCCTGACGTCTAGCCCTATCCTGACGTCTAGCCCTATCCCTGACGTCTATCCCTATCCTGACGTCTATCCCTATCCTGACGTCTATCCCTATCCTGACGTCTAGCCCTATCCTGACGTCTATCCCTATCCTGACGTCTATCCCTATCCTGACGTCTAGCCCTATCCTGACGTCTAGCCCTATCCCTGATGTCTAGCCCTATAGTGACTTCTAGCCCTATCCCTGACGTCTAGCCCTATCCCTGACGTCTAGCCGGCCTATCCCGGACATCTAGTGTAGCCCTAGACCTTGTTGTGGTCCTCATGTCGCTAGTTAGTTAGCCCGCCAGTACCTCAGGGAGTCTGTAGATCCGTATCATACGCTGGAGAGTCATGTGACGATGGAGAGAAGAAAACTGGACATCCACCAACTTCTTGGGATTGAGCGAGCGGTGCCAATAACGACAAATAGACACCGGCTTCGGTAGCAGCACACCTGCCGTGTAGATGGCCTGGAAGATGCCCTCCATGTTGACACGCCTCGTGATCTCCTTAATCAGCACAGGGGCAACCCTCTTGGCACGAAGCTTCTTATGCACGCAGAGGAAGTTGATCTCTACCATTGGCTGCTGGCTGGCAGAGAGAGAGAGAGAGGAGAGATTCGGATGAAGAAGAGACAGATAGTTATGGACACACAGACACACTTACTGCCCAGGATTTGTGGGTCAAAGGTTGTGGATAGAATATATTTTGACATGTTTGGAGGAGATTGTGCGTGTCTTCAGTTGGTGAAGATTATAGAACAGCACCAGAAAAACATTGGAATTATTATACTGGGACAACGCTTGGGAAACACTGGAGCAACACTGGAGCAATACTGGAGCAACTGGGACAAACTGGAGCAACACTGGAGCAACTAGAATTTCAACAATGAGTCGATATGGGACAAGACTATGCCAATACTGGAGCAACACTGAGTCGACATTGGGACAACACTGGAATAACATTGGGATAGGACTAGGTCAACACTGAAAAAACAGATCCTAGTTGACTCACTGGTCTCTGATTCTGATCTCCGCTGGAACTGCACTGATGAAGCCGACCAGCTTTCTGCTGGTGGCCACTCGCACGCCCGTGTACCATGATGGCTTCCAGCCCGGAGGCTGCAGGGCCCACCTCAAGAAGTCATGGCTATAGCTAAACCTGAACATGTTGTCATCATCTTCCACATAATTCTCATACAGCAGCTGGTAGAGCTCCGACAGCTGTAGGGGAAGGAAGGGAGGGGGAGGAAGGGAGGGGGAAGAGGGGAGGAGGAAGAGGGGAGGAGGAAGAGGGGAGGAGGAAGAGGGGAGGAGGAAGAGGGGAGGAGGAAGAGGGGAGGAGGAAGAGGGGAGGAGGAAGAGGGGAGGATGAAGAGGGGAGGATGAAGAGGGGAGGAGGAAGAGGGGAGGAGGAAGAGGGGAGGAGGAAGAGGAGGAAGAGGAAGAGGAGGAAGAGGGGAGGAGGAAGAGGGGAGGAGGAAGAGGGGAGGAGGAAGAGGGGAGGAGGAAGAGGGGAGGAGGAAGAGGGGAGGAGGAAGAGGGGAGGAGGAAGAGGGGAGGAGGAAGAGGGGAGGAGGAGGAAGAGGGGAGGAGGAAGAGGGGAGGAGGAAGAGGGGAGGAGGAAGAGGGGAGGAGGAAGAGGGGAGGAGGAAGAGGGGAGGAGGAAGAGGGGAGGAGGAAGAGGGGAGGAGGAAGAGGGGAGGAGGAAGAGGGGAGGAGGAAGAGGGGAGGAGGAAGAGTGGAGGAGGAAGAGGGGAGGAGGAAGAGGGGAGGAGGAAGAGGGGAGGAGGAAGAGGGGAGGAGGAAGAGGGGAGGAGGAAGAGGGGAGGAGGAAGAGGGGAGGAGGAAGAGAGGAGGATGAAGAGAGGAGGATGACTAAAGGTTGGTTCATCATATAGCGATGGCTGAAGGTATTGCATCACATGCTTCACAATGTACTGCAGGGTTCACAAAAGAACGTATAGGAAAGCAATCTTAGAACTCTGACCTCAACTCCACCACGAACAGACAGCAGCCTCCATTGTAGTACACATTACGGAGGTTGTGGACAAGAAGTTACTCCGGTATCTATCTATCTATCTATCTATCTATCTATCTATCGGTGGCAACAACTAGCTACATATGTGCTATATAGTACCTCATTAACTACCAAGTGCTGCAGCTAACATCTCATAGCAAACCCACTGGCCCACCAGCTGTTTCTAAGCACTAACTTTCTTTCCTTAAATGCTTTTAGCAGATCACCTACTCTACGCTATAAGGCTAAGATCTTCAGGGCTCCAATGAACTTTTCTCCGTCCATCAGCGCATCATATTTACTAGAAGCTAAGTAGTTGAAAATAAGGTTCGTCACATGATGATTCAAGCAATCGGATTGGTTCATTACAGCGCTGCTTACTCTGGAACAGTATCTTTTTCTAATGGAGCATACCATTGTGTTCCACCATTGGCTCACAATATTACGCACGGATCTAATGAGGGCAACATCTCAACACACTCCACCATGACCGGCACATACCTCCTCTAGCCTGACCCACACCAGCACATACCTGGGAGAAGTCCTCCAGCCTGACCCAGACCAGCACATACCTGGGAGAAGTCCTCTAGCGTGACCCATACCAGCACATACCTGGGAGAAGTCATCTAGCATGACCCACACCAGCACATACCTGGGAGAAGTCCTCTAGCATGACCCAGACCAGCACATACCTGGGAGAAGTCCTCTAGCATGACCCACACCAGAACATACCTGGGAGAAGTCCTCTAGCATGACCCACACCAGCACATACCTGGGAGAAGTCCTCTAACCTGACCCACACCAGAACATACCTGGGAGAAGTCCTCTAGCCTGACCTACACCAGCACATACCTGGGAGAAGTCCTCTAGCCTGGCCCACACCAGCACATACCTGGGAGAAGTCCTCTAGCATGACCTACACCAGCACATACCTGGGAGAAGTCCTCTAGCATGACCCACACCAGCACATACCTGGGAGAAGTCCTCTAGCCTGACCCACACCAGCACATACCTGGGAGAAGTCCTCTAGCCTGACCCATACCAGTACATACCTGGGAGAAGTCCTCTAGCCTGGCCCATACCAGCACATACCTGGGAGAAGTCCTCTAGCCTGACCCATACCAGCACATACCTGGGAGAAGTCATCTAGCCTGACCATACCAGCACATACCTGGGAGAAGTCCTCTAGCCTGACCCACACCAGCACATACCTGGGAGAAGTCCTCTAGCCTGACCTACACCAGCACATACCTGGGAGAAGTCCTCTAGCCTGACCCACACCAGTACATACCTGGGAGAAGTCCTCTAGCATGACCCACACCAGCACATACCTGGGAGAAGTCATCTAGCCTGACCCATACCAGCACATACCTGGGAGAAGTCCTCTAGCCTGACCTACACTAGCACATACCTGGGAGAAGTCCTCTAGCCTGACCCACACCAGCACATACCTGGGAGAAGTCCTCTAGCCTGACCTACACCAGCACATACCTGGGAGAAGTCCTCTAGCCTGACCCACACCAGTACATACCTGGGAGAAGTCCTCTAGCATGACCCACACCAGCACATACCTGGGAGAAGTCCTCTAGCCTGACCCACACCAGCACATACCTGGGAGAAGTCCTCTAGCCTGACCCACACCAGCACATACCTGGGAGAAGTCCTCTAGCCTGATCCACACCAGCACATACCTGGGAGAAGTCCTCTAGCCTGACACCAGCACATACCTGGGAGAAGTCCTCTAGCCTGACCCACACCAGCACATACCTGGGAGAAGTCCTCTAGCCTGACCCACACCAGTACATACCTGGGAGAAGTCCTCTAGCATGACCCACACCAGCACATACCTGGGAGAAGTCCTCTAGCATGACCCACACCAGCACATACCTGGGAGAAGTCCTCTAGCCTGACCCCAGCACATACCTGGGAGAAGTCCTCTAGCCTGACCCACACCAGCACATACCTGGGAGAAGTCCTCTAGCCTGACCCACACCAGCACATACCTGGGAGAAGTCCTCTAGCATGACCTACACCAGCACATACCTGGGAGAAGTCCTCTAGCCTGGCCCACACCAGCACATACCTGGGAGAAGTCCTCTAGCCTGACCTACACCAGCACATACCTGGGAGAAGTCCTCTAGCATGACCCACACCAGCACATACCTGGGAGAAGTCCTCTAGCATGACCCATACCAGCACATACCTGGGAGAAGTCCTCTAGCATGACCCACACCAGCACATACCTGGGAGAAGTCCTCTAGCCTGGCCCACACCAGCACATACCTGGGAGAAGTCCTCTAGCCTGACCTACACCAGCACATACCTGGGAGAAGTCCTCTAGCATGACCCATACCAGCACATACCTGGGAGAAGTCCTCTAGCATGACCCACACCAGCACATACCTGGGAGAAGTCCTCTAGCCTGGCCCACACCAGCACATACCTGGGAGAAGTCCTCTAGCCTGGCCCACACCAGCACATACCTGGGAGAAGTCCTCTAGCCTGACCTACACCAGCACATACCTGGGAGAAGTCCTCTAGCCTGACTCACACCAGCACATACCTGGGAGAAGTCCTCTAGCCTGACCTACACCAGCACATACCTGGGAGAAGTCCTCTAGCCTGACCCACACGAGCACATACCTGGGAGAAGTCCTCTAGCCTGACTCACACCAGCACATACCTGGGAGAAGTCCTCTAGCCTGACCCACACCAGCACATACCTGGGAGAAGTCCTCTAGCATGACCCACACCAGCACATACCTGGGAGAAGTCCTCTAGCCTGACTCACACCAGCACATACCTGGGAGAAGTCCTCTAGCCTGACCCACACCAGCACATACCTGGGAGAAGTCCTCTAGCCTGACCCACACCAGCACATACCTGGGAGAAGTCCTCTAGCATGGCCCACACCAGCACATACCTGGGAGAAGTCCTCTAGCCTGACTCACACCAGCACATACCTGGGAGAAGTCCTCTAGCATGTCCCACACCATCACATACCTGGGAGAAGTCCTCTAGCATGACCCACACCAGCACATACCTGGGAGAAGTCCTCTAGCCTGGCCCACACCAGCACATACCTGGGAGAAGTCCTCTAGCATGACCCATACCAGCACATACCTGGGAGAAGTCCTCTAGCATGACCCACACCAGCACATACCTGGGAGAAGTCCTCTAGCCTGACCTACACCAGCACATACCTGGGAGAAGTCCTCTAGCCTGACCTACACCAGCACATACCTGGGAGAAGTCATCTAGCCTGACCCACACCTGGGAGAAGTCCTCTAGCCTGAACCACACCTGCACATACCTGGGAGAAGTCCTCTAGCCTGACCTACACCAGCACATACCTGGGAGAAGTCCTCTAGCCTGGCCCACACCAGCACATACCTGGGAGAAGTCCTCTAGCCTGACCTACACCAGCACATACCTGGGAGAAGTCCTCTAGCCTGACCCCAGCACATACCTGGGAGAAGTCCTCTAGCCTGACCTACACCAGCACATACCTGGGAGAAGTCTTCTAGCCTGGCCCACACCAGCACATACCTGGGAGAAGTCCTCTAGCCTGACCCACACCTGGGAGAAGTCCTCTAGCCTGACCCACACGAGCACATACCTGGGAGAAGTCCTCTAGCCTGACTCACACCAGCACATACCTGGGAGAAGTCCTCTAGCCTGACCTACACCAGCACATACCTGGGAGAAGTCCTCTAGCCTGACCCACACCTGGGAGAAGTCCTCTAGCCTGACCCACACGAGCACATACCTGGGAGAAGTCCTCTAGCCTGACTCACACCAGCACATACCTGGGAGAAGTCCTCTAGCCTGGCCCACACCAGCACATACCTGGGAGAAGTCCTCTAGCATGGCCCACACCAGCACATACCTGGGAGAAGTCCTCTAGCCTGACTCACACCAGCACATACCTGGGAGAAGTCCTCTAGCATGTCCCACACCATCACATACCTGGGAGAAGTCCTCTAGCATGACCTACACCAGCACATACCTGGGAGAAGTCCTCTAGCCTGGCCCACACCAGCACATACCTGGGAGAAGTCCTCTAGCCTGACTACACCATCACATACCTGGGAGAAGTCCTCTAGCATGACCCACACCAGCACATACCTGGGAGAAGTCCTCTAGCCTGACCCACACCAGCACATACCTGGGAGAAGTCCTCTAGCATGACCCACACCAGCACATACCTGGGAGAAGTCCTCTAGCCTGACCCACACCAGCACATACCTGGGAGAAGTCCTCTAGCATGACCCACACCAGCACATACCTGGGAGAAGTCCTCTAGCCTGGCCCACACCAGCACATACCTGGGAGAAGTCCTCTAGCATGACCCATACCAGCACATACCTGGGAGAAGTCCTCTAGCATGACCCACACCAGCACATACCTGGGAGAAGTCCTCTAGCATGACCCACACCTGCACATACCTGGGAGAAGTCCTCTAGCCTGACTACACCAGCACATACCTGGGAGAAGTCCTCTAGCCTGACCCACACCAGCACATACCTGGGAGAAGTCCTCTAGCCTGACTACACCTGCACATACCTGGGAGAAGTCCTCTAGCATGACCCACACCAGCACATACCTGGGAGAAGTCCTCTAGCATGACCCACACCAGCACATACCTGGGAGAAGTCCTCTAGCCTGACCCACACCAGCACATACCTGGGAGAAGTCCTCTAGCATGATCCACACCAGCACATACCTGGGAGAAGTCCTCTAGCCTGGCCCACACCAGCACATACCTGGGAGAAGTCCTCTAGCATGTCCCACACCAGCACATACCTGGGAGAAGTCCTCTAGCATGACCCACACCAGCACATACCTGGGAGAAGTCCTCTAGCCTGACTACACCAGCACATACCTGGGAGAAGTCCTCT
The DNA here is from genome assembly GCA_028752905.1 of Cladorhizidae sp. MBARI D1340-BT2. NCBI lineage: Eukaryota > Metazoa > Porifera > Demospongiae > Poecilosclerida > Cladorhizidae > Cladorhizidae sp. MBARI D1340-BT2. Next base: position 47,677,072 of record JAQNBH010000004.1, read on the forward strand.
AGCCTGACCGACACCAGCACATACCTGGGAGAAGTCCTCTAGCCTGGCCCACACCAGCACATACCTGGGAGAAGTCCTCTAGCCTGACCCACACCAGCACATACCTGGGAGAAGTCCTCTAGCCTGACCCACACCAGCACATACCTGGGAGAAGTCCTCTAGCATGACCCACACCAGCACATACCTGGGAGAAGTCCTCTAGCCTGACCCACACCTGCACATACCTGGGAGAAGTCCTCTAGCCTGGCTCACACCAGCACATACCTGGGAGAAGTCCTCTAGCATGACCCACACCAGCACATACCTGGGAGAAGTCCTCTAGCCTGGCCCACACCAGCACATACCTGGGAGAAGTCCTCTAGCCTGGCCCACACCAGCACATACCTGGGAGAAGTCCTCTAGCCTGGCCCACACCAGCACATACCTGGGAGAAGTCCTCTAGCCTGACTACACCAGCACATACCTGGGAGCACCCACACCAGCACATACCTGGGAGAAGTCCTCTAGCCTGATCCACACCAGCACATGCCTGGGAGAAGTCCTCTAGCCTGACCCACACCTGGGAGAAGTCCTCTAGCCTAACCCACACCTGGGAGAAGTCCTCTAGCCTGACCCACACCAGCACATACCTGGGAGAAGTCCTCTAGCCTGACCCACACCAGCACATACCTGGGAGAAGTCCTCTAGCCTGACCCACACCAGCACATACCTGGGAGAAGTCCTCTAGCCTGACCTACACCAGCACATACCTGGGAGAAGTCCTCTAGCCTGACCCACACCAGCACATACCTGGGAGAAGTCCTCTAGCCTGGCCCACACCAGCACATACCTGGGAGAAGTCCTCTAGCCTGACCCACACCAGCACATACCTGGGAGAAGTCCTCTAGCCTGGCCCACACCAGCACATACCTGGGAGAAGTCCTCTAGCCTGACCCACACCAGCACATACCTGGGAGAAGTCCTCTAGCCTGACTACACCAGCACATACCTGGGAGAAGTCCTCTAGCCTGACCCACACCAGCACATACCTGGGAGAAGTCCTCTAGCATGACCTACACCAGCACATACCTGGGAGAAGTCCTCTAGCCTGGCCCACACCAGCACATACCTGGGAGAAGTCCTCTAGCATGACCTACACCAGCACATACCTGGGAGAAGTCCTCTAGCCTGGCCCACACCAGCACATACCTGGGAGAAGTCCTCTAGCCTGACTACACCAGCACATACCTGGGAGAAGTCCTCTAGCCTGGCCCACACCAGCACATACCTGGGAGAAGTCCTCTAGCATGACCTACACCAGCACATACCTGGGAGAAGTCCTCTAGCCTGGCCCACACCAGCACATACCTGGGAGAAGTCCTCTAGCCTGACCCATACCAGCACATACCTGGGAGAAGTCCTCTAGCCTGACCTACACCAGCACATACCTGGGAGAAGTCCTCTAGCCTGACCCCAGCACATACCTGGGAGAAGTCCTCTAGCATGACTACACCAGCACAGACCTGGGAGAAGTCCTCTAGCCTGATCCACACCAGCACATACCTGGGAGAAGTCCTCTAGCATGACCCACACCAGCACATACCTGGGAGAAGTCCTCTAGCCTGACCCACACCAGCACATACCTGGGAGAAGTCCTCTAGCATGACCTACACCAGCACATACCTGGGAGAAGTCCTCTAGCATGACTACACCAGCACATACCTGGGAGAAGTCCTCTAGCCTGACCCACACCAGCACATACCTGGGAGAAGTCCTCTAGCCTGACCTACACCAGCACATACCTGGGAGAAGTCCTCTAGCCTGACCCACACCAGCACATACCTGGGAGAAGTCCTCTAGCCTGGCTCACACCAGCACATACCTGGGAGAAGTCCTCTAGCCTGACCCATACCAGCACATACCTGGGAGAAGTCCTCTAGCATGTCCCACACCAGCACATACCTGGGAGAAGTCCTCTAGCCTGGCCCACACCAGCACATACCTGGGAGAAGTCCTCTAGCCTGACCCACACCAGCACATACCTGGGAGAAGTCCTCTAGCCTGGCCCACACCAGCACATACCTGGGAGAAGTCCTCTAGCCTGACCTACACCAGCACATACCTGGGAGAAGTCCTCTAGCATGACCCCAGCACATACCTGGGAGAAGTCCTCTAGCCTGGCCCACACCAGCACATACCTGGGAGAAGTCCTCTAGCCTGACCTACACCAGCACATACCTGGGAGAAGTCCTCTAGCCTGACCTACACCAGCACATACCTGGGAGAAGTCCTCTAGCCTGGCCCACACCAGCACATACCTGGGAGAAGTCCTCTAGCCTGACTACACCAGCACATACCTGGGAGAAGTCCTCTAGCATGTCCCACACCAGCACATACCTGGGAGAAGTCCTCTAGCATTACCCACACCAGCACATACCTGGGAGAAGTCCTCTAGCCTGACTACACCAGCACATACCTGGGAGAAGTCCTCTAGCCTGACCCACACCAGCACATACCTGGGAGAAGTCCTCTAGCCTGGCCTACACCAGCACATACCTGGGAGAAGTCCTCTAGCATGACCCACACCAGCACATACCTGGGAGAAGTCCTCTAGCCTGGCCCACACCAGCACATACCTGGGAGAAGTCCTCTAGCCTGACCTACACCAGCACATACCTGGGAGAAGTCCTCTAGCCTGGCCCACACCAGCACATACCTGGGAGAAGTCCTCTAGCTTGACCTACACCAGCACATACCTGGGAGAAGTCCTCTAGCCTGACCCACACCAGCACATACCTGGGAGAAGTCCTCTAGCATGACCCACACCAGCACATACCTGGGAGAAGTCCTCTAGCCTGACCCACACCAGCACATACCTGGGAGAAGTCCTCTAGCCTGGCCCACACCAGCACATACCTGGGAGAAGTCCTCTAGCCTGGCCCACACCAGCACATACCTGGGAGAAGTCCTCTAGCATGACTCACACCAGCACATACCTGGGAGAAGTCCTCTAGCATGACCCACACCAGCACATACCTGGGAGAAGTCCTCTAGCATGACCCCAGCACATACCTGGGAGAAGTCCTCTAGCCTGGCCCACACCAGCACAACCTGGGAGAAGTCCTCTAGCCTGGCCTACACGAGCACATACCTGGGAGAAGTCCTCTAGCATGACCCACACCAGCACATACCTGGGAGAAGTCCTCTAGCCTGATCCACACCAGCACATACCTGGGAGAAGTCCTCTAGCATGACCCACACCAGCACATACCTGGGAGAAGTCCTCTAGCCTGACCCACACCAGCACATACCTGGGAGAAGTCCTCTAGCGTGACCCACACCAGCACATACCTGGGAGAAGTCCTCTAGCATGACCCACACCAGCACATACCTGGGAGAAGTCCTCTAGCATGACCCACACCAGCACATACCTGGGAGAAGTCCTCTAGCCTGACTACACCAGCACATACCTGGGAGAAGTCCTCTAGCATGACACCAGCACATACCTGGGAGAAGTCCTCTAGCCTGACTCACACCAGCACATACCTGGGAGAAGTCCTCTAGCCTGGCCCACACCAGCACATACCTGGGAGAAGTCATCTAGCATAACCAACACCAGCACATACCTGGGAGAAGTCCTCTAGCCTGACCCACACCAGCACATACCTGGGAGAAGTCCTCTAGCATGACCTACACCAGCACATACCTGGGAGAAGTCCTCTAGCCTGACCCACACCAGCACATACCTGGGAGAAGTCCTCTAGCCTGACCCACACCAGCACATACCTGGGAGAAGTCCTCTAGCATGACCCACACCAGCACATACCTGGGAGAAGTCCTCTAGCCTGATCCACACCAGCACATACCTGGGAGAAGTCCTCTAGCATGACCCACACCTGCACATACCTGGGAGAAGTCCTCTAGCATGGCCCACACCAGCACATACCTGGGAGAAGTCCTCTAGCATGACCCACACCAGCACATACCTGGGAGAAGTCCTCTAGCATGACCCACACCAGCACATACCTGGGAGAAGTCCTCTAGCCTGACCTACACCAGCACATACCTGGGAGAAGTCCTCTAGCCTGATCCACACCAGCACATACCTGGGAGAAGTCCTCTAGCATGACCCACACCAGCACATACCTGGGAGAAGTCCTCTAGCCTGACCCACACCAGCACATACCTGGGAGAAGTCCTCTAGCCTGATCCACACCAGCACATACCTGGGAGAAGTCCTCTAGCCTGGCCCACACCAGCACATACCTGGGAGAAGTCCTCTAGCCTGACCCACACCAGCACATACCTGGGAGAAGTCCTCTAGCATGACCCACACCAGCACATACCTGGGAGAAGTCCTCTAGCCTGACTACACCAGCACATACCTGGGAGAAGTCCTCTAGCCTGACCTCACCAGCACATACCTGGGAGAAGTCCTCTAGCCTGACCCACACCAGCACATACCTGGGAGAAGTCCTCTAGCATGACCCACACCAGCACATACCTGGGAGAAGTCCTCTAGCATGACCCACACCAGCACATACCTGGGAGAAGTCCTCTAGCCTGACCCACACCAGCACATACCTGGGAGAAGTCCTCTAGCCTGACCTACACCAGCACATACCTGGGAGAAGTCCTCTAGCCTGACTCACACCAGCACATACCTGGGAGAAGTCCTCTAGCATGACCCACACCAGCACATACCTGGGAGAAGTCCTCTAGCCTGACCCACACCAGCACATACCTGGGAGAAGTCCTCTAGCATGACCCACACCAGCACATACCTGGGAGAAGTCCTCTAGCCTGACCCACACCAGCACATACCTGGGAGAAGTCCTCTAGCCTGGCCCACACCAGCACATACCTGGGAGAAGTCCTCTAGCATGACCCACACCAGCACATACCTGGGAGAAGTCCTCTAGCCTGATCCACATCAGCACATACCTGGGAGAAGTCATCTAGCATGACCCACACCAGCACATGCCTGGGAGAAGTCCTCTAGCCTGGCCCACACCAGCACATACCTGGGAGAAGTCCTCTAGCATGACCTACACCAGCACATACCTGGGAGAAGTCCTCTAGCATGACCGACACCAGCACATACCTGGGAGAAGTCCTCTAGCCTGGCCCACACCAGCACATACCTGGGAGAAGTCCTCTAGCATGACCCACACCAGCACATACCTGGGAGAAGTCCTCTAGCATGACCCACACCAGCACATACCTGGGAGAAGTCCTCTAGCATGACCCACACCAGCACATACCTGGGAGAAGTCCTCTAGCCTGACCCACACCAGCACATGCCTGGGAGAAGTCCTCTAGCCTGACCCACACCAGCACATACCAGGGAGAAGTCCTCTAGCCTGACTCACACCAGCACATACCTGGGAGAAGTCCTCTAGCCTGACCCACACCAGCACATACCTGGGAGAAGTCCTCTAGCCTGAACCATACCAGCACATACCTGGGAGAAGTCCTCTAGCCTGACCCATACCAGCACATACCTGGGAGAAGTCCTCTAGCATGACCCACACCAGCACATACCTGGGAGAAGTCCTCTAGCCTGGCCCACACCAGCACATACCTGGGAGAAGTCCTCTAGCCTGACCCACACCAGCACATACCTGGGAGAAGTCCTCTAGCCTGACCCACACCAGCACATACCTGGGAGAAGTCCTCTAGCCTGGCCCACACCAGCACATACCTGGGAGAAGTCCTCTAGCCTGACCTACACCAGCACATACCTGGGAGAAGTCCTCTAGCCTGACCTACACCAGCACATACCTGGGAGAAGTCCTCTAGCCTGACCCCAGCACATACCTGGGAGAAGTCCTCTAGCATGACCTACACCAGCACATACCTGGGAGAAGTCCTCTAGCATGACCTACACCAGCACATACCTGGGAGAAGTCCTCTAGCATGACCCACACCAGCACATACCTGGGAGAAGTCCTCTAGCCTGGACCCACACCAGCACATACCTGGGAGAAGTCCTCTAGCATGACCTACACCAGCACATACCTGGGAGAAGTCCTCTAGCCCGACCCACACCAGCACATATCTGGGAGAAGTCCTCTAGCCTGACCCACACCAGCACATACCTGGGAGAAGTCCTCTAGCATGACCCAGACCAGCATATACCTGGGAGAAGTCCTCTAGCATGACCCACACCAGCCCATACCTGGGAGAAGTCCTCTAGCATGACCCACACCAGCACATACCTGGGAGAAGTCCTCTAGCCTGATCCACACCAGCACATACCTGGGAGAAGTCCTCTAGCATGACTCACACCAGCACATACCTGGGAGAAGTCCTCTAGCATGACCTACACCAGCACATACCTGGGAGAAGTCCTCTAGCCTGACCTACACCAGCACATACCTGGGAGAAGTCCTCTAGCCTGGCCCACACCAGCACATACCTGGGAGAAGTCCTCTAGCATGACCCACACCAGCACATACCTGGGAGAAGTCCTCTAGCCTGACCTACACCAGCACATACCTGGGAGAAGTCCTCTAGCCTGGCCCACACCAGCACATACCTGGGAGAAGTCCTCTAGCCTGACCCACACCAGCACATACCTGGGAGAAGTCCTCTAGCATGACCTACACCAGCACATACCTGGGAGAAGTCCTCTAGCATGGCCCACACCAGCACATACCTGGGAGAAGTCCTCTAGCCTGACCCACACCAGCACATACCTGGGAGAAGTCCTCTAGCCTGGCCCACACCAGCACATACCTGGGAGAAGTCCTCTAGCATGACTCACACCAGCACATACCTGGGAGAAGTCATCTAGCCTGATCTCGTCCCACACAAAGTTTGCAGGCAAGGAGAATGGCTCAGTGCGTACCTCCCTCTCATCCTCCAGGGGACCCATATCACTCACCTTCTCATCTGCACATTACACACATGCAATCACGGAACACACCATCACACACACACATTCACATACCATCTCACATAACACACATCACAAAACACCCCCACATGTCGCCACTCATCCTCGACTAATCTCTCCCCTCTCTCTGACCTAGCTTAGGCACTGGCTGAGTATCCCAGAACTTGTGTGTCTTCTTCTCTGCTGATTCAATGTTCATCTGAGTCAGTAATTCCTGGAGGTTCTTGGTATTGGTGATAGACTCCACCCCCTTCACCAGTACGGTGGCTGACGTATCCTCCTTCACTCCACCCTTCTTCTTACGAATCTATGACACATAAGTGGAGTCATATAACGGGACTTAGGTCAAAAGACAAAACTTTGAAAAAGGGCGTATCCTATTTTAGAGCTTGGTAACTTCCACATGGTCTGTAGATTACCACACAAGTGCTAATTAATTAAGTGTCAATGAGTTTCTTTTACTCAATCTTGTGTGACTGACATAATTTTTTTTAAATCAATCTGCTCTGACCCACAAATAGAAAACTGTTCCATGTGAATGTAATGCAACATGACGCATATTTAGAATAATACACCAGAAATAGAAAGCTGTTCCACGTGAACGTGATTCAACAATAGAAAAGTACACACACTTAGAATAATACCCTGTGGCCGCGCGTGGTCAGGTAAATCTAGACGAGCATAAATAACCTCTTCACTGTGTTGCCCAGAGAGGGACCTCTGGCAGATGAACTGAGTGAGCTTCAGACTATCTGTTGATGAAGCAAGCAGGAGTGGTACACTATGTTGCAGCACAGAGTCTAGCTGAGTAGAGGAAGCCACACTGTGCCTGCCTAGAGGATTGTCAGTACATAATCTAGCTATTGTAGAGGAAGCTACAGTATGTCTGTCTGGAGGATTGTCAGTACACAATCTAGCTAGAGTAGAGGAAGCCACACTGTGCCTGCCTAGAGGATTGTCAGTACATAATCTAGCTAGAGTAGAGGAAGCCACACTGTGCCTGTCTAGAGGATTGTCAGTACATAATCTAGCTAGAGTAGAGGAAGCCACACTGTGCCTGTCTGGAGGATTGTCAGTACATAATCTATCTAGAGTAGAGGAAGCCACACTGTGCCTGCCTGGAGGATTGTCAGTACATAATCTAGCTAAAGTAGAGGAAGCCACACTGTGCCTGTCTGGAAGATTGCCAGTACATAATCTAGCTAGAGTAGAGGAAGCCACACTGTGCCTGTCTAGAGGATTGTCAGTACATAATCTAGCTAGAGTAGAGGAAGCCACACTGAGCCTGTCTAGAGGATTGTCAGTACATAATCTAGCTAGAGAAGAGGAAGCCACACTGTGCCTGTCTGGAAGATTGTCAGTACATAATCTAGCTAGAGTAGAGGAAGCCACACTGTGCCTGCCTGGAGGATTGCCAATACATAATCTAGCTAGAGTAGAGGAAGCTACAGTATGTCTGTCTAGAGGATTGTCAGTACATAATCTAGCTAGAGTAGAGGAAGCCACACTGTGCCTGTCTGGAGATTGTCAGTACATAATCTAGCTAGAGTAGAGGAAGCCACACTGAGCCTGTCTGGAGGATTGTCAGTACATAATCTAGCTAGAGTAGAGGAAGCTACAGTATGCCTGTCAGGAGGATTGTCACATTTTGAAGCTGTTGTAGCTACTTCACTTATTTGACGAGTCCACACACTCTGATGCAAGTGATGGCCTCTCACTATTGGAGTGCAAGCTCCTGCAGCAACAGCCGTGTGTTTGATCGCGAGGTTGGAACAGAACGAGGTGATAGAGCAAAAATAGAAATAGTAGATGTCATGCAAGATGCAACAATAGAAATTTAGCTTTAAATTTTGACACATAATTGGAATTTTTACAGACATAAATATATATTTAAGATAAGTGTGCTCCCTTTTGGCACTGAAATTGTGGTCTAGGTGTAACCATAGCAAAGTTACATGCACCCAAAGTCAGGATCTGAATTCATGAAGGCAACTGATTTGGAACCTCTTTAGTGGTCAGTTCAATCCTTTGATGTCCTTCAAGGCAATCTGCTAATAATGACACGTCGAATTAGCAGATTTCAATGCAACACAAGGCACCACTTCAAGACCGTGATGGAGGTCAGAATCTCAGTGACAAGGTCTTCCACCTTGGCTGCAACTAACCCAGGCATGGTTTCCACCTAAACCTACAATTTCAGTGCCGAAAGAGGGCATGCTGATAGATATGTCTAAAAACTTGACAGAGCCACGGTCATGAGGAAGTTATGGAGCCCTCGAGTAGAGACTTCTATATATTCCTTCTAGACAAGTTGCCATGACTAGACAGCAACTACTCAACAGGTGGAGAAGAGATGAAGACTTATGCAACAAAGAAGACAGTGATTCAGTTCAGCATCGCATGGTTGGCGAAGTGTATGACTGGCCGATCAACGACCACACTGTTCACAGGGTAAGCATTCATGGTAACCTCTCGCAGGGTGGACGGTGGTCACACCTAGCAAACCCAAAGTCTTGCCACAAGTAGAACTAGCCACACCCACTTTTACCATCACCATTAAGTTTTAATACTAACAATATCGTACATTATCTTGACCAACATTTCCTGATATACAGTTGCTGGTTGTGTCCTATATAGTCAATGTTATGTTTATGGGTCACTTACAGCTCATGTGCTAAATGTTAAATTACACTAACTGAGCTTGGTTTAATAAGCACTTCATAAATAAGTCGTCATGTTAACGTGCTCTAAATAAGTCACCAATATTATGGGCTCCCTGCAAGAGGGGCCTAGGCACCTCCCACCAGCAGCAGTCACTCACGGACAAGGTAGGGCAAGGTAGGACAAGGTAGGGCAAGGTAGGACAAGGTAAGGCAATGTAGGGCAAGGTACGGCAAGGTAGGGCAATGTAGGGGAATGTAAGGCAAGGTAAGATGCATACAAATATTTGACCGAGGAAGTCAGGCATCAGCTTTGATAAGAATAGTTTGACCCTCAAGCGAAGCAGCCGCCAGCTCGAGACAGGTCGGTCATGACACATGCCCGGGACTATCCCCCATCTCGAGACAGGTCGGTCATGACACATGCCCGGGACTATCCCCCATCTCGAGACAGGTCGGTCATGACACATGCCCGGGACTATTCCCCACCTCGAGACAGGTCGGTCACATGACACATGCCCGGGACTATCCCCCACCTTGAGACAGGTCGGTCACATGACACATGCCCGGGACTATCCCCCACCTTGAGACGGGTCGGTCATTACACATGCCTGGGACTATCTCCCACCTCGAGACAGGTGTCACATGACACATGCTCGGGAACCCACAACAAGCTAACTATCTCTGTTCAAATCATGTGACATGCCATCAGATGTCATGATGATTGGAACTTCACACATCCAGGGCTTTAACATCCTTGTCTCAGAAATCCAGGCATTAGTAACATCCCTGTCTCAGAAATCCAGGCTGTAGTAACATCCTTGTCTCAGAAATCCAGGCATTAGTAACATCCCTGTCTCAGAAATCCAGACTTTAGTAACATCCTTGTCTCAGAAATCCAGGCTTTAGTAACATCCCTGTCTCAGAAATCCAGGCTTTAGTAACATCCTTGTCTCAGAAATCCAGGCATTAGTAACATCCCTGTCTCAGAAATCCAGGCTTTAGTACTTTAGTAACATCCCTGTTTCAGAAATCCAGGCTTTAGTAACATCCTTGTCTTAAGAAATACAGACATTAGTAACATCCCTGTCTCAGTAATCTAGACATTAGTAACATCCTTGTCTCAGAAGTCCAGGCTTTAGTAACATCCTTGTCTCAGGAATCCAGACATTAGTAACATCCTTGTCTCAGAAATCCAGGCTTTAGTAACATCCCTGTCTCAGAAATCCAGGGCTTTAGTAACATCCTTGTCTCAGGCTTTAGTAACATCCTTGTCTCAGAAATCTAACATCCTTGTCTCAGAAATTCAGGTTTTAGTAACATCTTTGTCTTGATCCTAAGCATAACCAGTGGGTCTGGCTACACAAGAGACTTATGTTGAGGCAGTCTCCTGGCTCACATGTTGGGTAATGTTATAAAATCCAGATATTTATGTTAACAATGCAAATCTGTCTCGACCAAGCCTGTCACACTGTAAAAACTGCCGAGTTTGTCAAATTGATGATAACTTTATCTACACATACTACAAGGCAGCAGGCCAAGCTCCTTGAGAATTTGAGCAATGTCAGGGAGTCAATTCCTGCCACCAAAATCATGTAACACCCTCATCAGATAAACTGCATGCTAAGTCAAGATAAGCTTCAAAACGTCTCCATGCGTGAGGTGAGATCTGGAGGACGGTATTTGTTATGATAAACTCCCGCTATAGTAATTGTGTGTATTAATCACAACATAAAGAGATGGGGTAGACTAACACAGTGGAACCTAACCTGGGGCAGTTTGGGACTAGGGTGTGTGGTAACCCTGGAAACTGACGGTCACTTAGCTGGTACTGTTGTTACAGCCTAAAATATTGCCGCCATATTTGTACGTTCGTAAAACTCATTACCCGAGTACAAGTTGGTGAATCATTTTTGGGGAATAGTTATTTGACATGGGAAAAACAGTGACAGGGAAACATATCCCTCAATAATAATTCAAAGGAAGAAGCTGGTTAGAAGCTGGGGAGAGTACAGGTAGGGAAGGCTCCACAGTAGCTACACTTGGATATCAAAATTAAGTGTGCATACTAAGCTTGACAATTTTTTCCCCCTCATCGTTTGATACACAAAGCTAGCCGTCTCTTACGAACGTAGTCTAGCTGTACTCCCCAGCTGGAGGTGAGCTAAGGGCACGAACCTTCTTGTTCGACTTGGCGCTTTGATGCTCTGTCTTAGGTACTTTTTCCTTCTCTCCCTTCTCTCCCTTCCCTTCCTGCTTCTTGTCTGGCTCAGGAACGCCATCAGAATTACTTTCAGCCATTTCCCCAAGCAATTGCAACAGGTGCCATGTGTTAATGGTAAAGGAACGTCGCTTTGTCGATTACGTCACTATAAGGAATGTCCTCACCTTGGCAACAGATAATTATGAATGCAGCTTAGGTCCGCCTGTAGAGACAATGGCTGGCACATCAATGTTCAAGACGGTGCAGTTAAACGCCATTGAGAGGAAAGTGGTTATGAAAATGGCAGAAGCTTCCTTCAAGTCTACACATTGTAAGTTGACTGATTTTATAGACGCCACAGCTAAACGTGAAAAGTTCGCTAGTCAACTAGAACTCTTATAACTTCTGAGGTTCAAGATATAGAATATTATATGCTACTGGGCCATCCCCAGCAGAAAATGTATTCCAGGGACCCAGAACTTGTGCTTCACATTCTCCCCCTTTTTTTCCCTGGGTGTGTGGGGGGGGGGGGGGGGGGGGGGGGGGGAAGGGTACAAAAAGGGAATAGATCTCTCTGTCAGAATTCTGGGAGGTTACCCCCCCCCCCCATTTTTTTAGCAGCTCAAACAAAATTTCAAAGGGGGGGGGGCCGGGAGGGGGTTTAAATAAGGGAAAGAGGGAGAAGGGAAAGAGGGAGAAAGGAAAAAAGTTTGGATAAACCTCCTAGGTTTTTTAGATCTCTGTTAGAAGTTAGAATAGTCCCCCCCCCCCCGGTCCCCCCCCCCCCCCAATTTGTTTTAGCTCAAAATTCAAATTGGGCTTCTCCACCCCTGGCTTTAATAAATGATGGTCTGCTGTACTAACAGCCTATGATATTAGCTACTTTGTTCACTAGCTGGAAGCTCTCGCACTAGAAGGCCACCAATGTCACCATCACCTGCTCAATCGCAGCAACCACACTTTATATTCAAGCACATGAATATCTGTGCTAGCTGGTGAGGTGAATGACTTTTATTCCTTGATAATTGGATGGATTTTCCAAGACCCTACTTCGCCCCATTTTCTCCCAAAAAGAAGGGTGGGGGGGGGGGGGGGGGGGGGGGGGGGAAAGAGAGAAAAAGGCGATGAAAAATGTGACAAGGAAGTATATTGACCTGCAGGTCCTTAGATGGTTTCAATGGCTGACATAATGATAGGAACATCCTCCCATGGAATGCACATACTTATCCTACGTGAGATTACTTTACCTGCCGACTGGCTTCCTGTGGCTCAGTGGTATATAAGAGCTTCTTGGAACTAATGTGTCATATACCAGTAGATAAAAATGTTTTTTTGTTGGGTTTTTTCCTGCACATATATAATTAGGTTAATACATACATATCAATGGTTGGATGGGTGATCTCCAGTACTGCCATGTGTAATCCATCCCTAGTCTAGTCCAATCCTAGCCCTAGCCCTAGCTAGTATTCGGTGGGAAACAACTTTGAACATTTGGACATCCTATGAAGGATGATCCCGGGATGATTTCGAGATGATGCCGGGATGATGCCGGGATGATGCCGGGAATGACCATGGCATAACTGGACCTGCTGTATGGCCACTGCAGTTAGTAAGAGTGAAGTGGTGCTGCTGCTCAACAAGTATCGTTCCCTGGCTGACCCGGGGAAAATGGACAGAACCATGTTCCGAGACATTCTACACACCTCTTTCAACATGAGTGATGACTTCTTCATGGACCGTGTGTTCCAGGCCTTTGACAGAGATAGCGATGGCTACATCAGTCTGGAGGAGTGGGTGAAGGGTCTCTCAGTCTTCCTTCGAGGCACTCTGGATGAGAAGATTAAATGTGAGCTTCATATAGTAGGTGGGATGTGGGATGTAAAAATAAGTAACTCTGTTGTGGACACTTGATTATAGCCAGAATTCTCCCGTATTAATAACATGCCATAATTATAATATTCTACACATCATTGAAAATTTGTGATCACTAACCTATGAAAATATAAAATCATACAGATTTCGCCAATCTTTCAACCAAATTCTTCCACTGAGATATTTGGATGCAATGTCAGCAAAAAAGGGGTGTATTTGATGAGGTTAGGTGAAAGTAATCGTACAATTTTTTTAATATGCATTAGCAATGGAATATTATATGCATTGGAAATAGAGAAGGAAAGTTGATATAGTTAGCTACTGTTTGATGGTGCACATCAGTGGTTGTTGAGAGGAGAGGAGCTAGCTTCTTTGGAACTCTTGTACATATATACCAGGATGCTAAATCTGGCCTTGCTGTCAGAATGGAGCAACTGTAAGAAATAATTCGTGGGCCTCTTAAAAAAATATAGATTCATAATAATTTCATTAAACAGTGTTCAAATTTGCAGGGTCATCTCTTGACAGGACCTCTATTAGTCTGTGTGTGCTCTCAATTCAGGGAGCTAGTCCGAGTTGCTAACTACTTTTAATCATAGCTACTATAATTAGACCTCTCGCATAAATTAACCCTTCTGTTTTAATTTGCTAATTGTAGTGTGTGACGTCCCACCCAACCCAACCCCTTGGTATTCTTCTTCTGCCTCCTCATAAGTGGAGGGGGAGGAGAAGAGAGGGAGTGAAGTGAGGGGGAGGGGGTGTAGGTTTGGATGGAGGCAGTGTAGATTTTTGACGTGATTATGAAGTATTGTTACCTTATTTATTTGATGCAGTTTGTTTTGGTGTATATGATCTGAATGATGATGGCTATATCAGTCGCGAGGAGATGTTCCAGATGTTGAAGACCACGATGGTGAAGCAGTCCACAGAGGAGGACCCTGACGAAGGCATTAAGGACCTGGTCGAGATCATGGTCAAGAGAATGGTAGGTTACTGCAAATCTCAAATACTCCGTGTTTAAAATAATCCGCGAGAAAATATTTTGTATCAATACATTTTTGTAGAACTCATGGTCTATGAATTTTTTTTTTACTGATGCTACTAACTGTGAGATAATATGCAATTGATTTCTGAAAATAGTCCAGCTGAAAATCTATGGCTGAGATTGCTAAGCCATTCTTGAAAGAGGCTATAATATTATGGGAACTGACAGTTGAGGGATTGTGAAAGAGAGCCATTAATTAACAAAGAGGCTGCTATGCAGCAGCTATTGGAGAAAAAATGCCATCAATATTGGACATCTACTTAGGAAGTTGTCAAAGCTGCCTTCACTTCTCTGAATTTCAAATACTTATCTTATGGGAGGGAGGTTTTAAGCCCTTCTAGAAGCTAGCTCTCTTTGACTGCCTGCATGTGTGCATGAGCCATAGCTAATGCATTTTCGTAGGTTGGTAGGACCATGAAAGTTCATCAAAATTTATGGTAATCAGTGAATCTGTCAGTGGCAAAATCTCGATGAAAATAATATGCTACATTACTGCTGAAAACACTGATAACTTGACGGTATTTCACTGCCAGCACAATAGCTTCAAAGAGATTTGCTTCCCTCAATCATCCAGACAACCAGATAAGTATTATCACACACTATAAATGCTGGTTGATAAGCGAGGTACATCTATATAGTATCAGTTAGCAACAATGTGGGTGCTTAATACTGACCAGCCACTTAACAAGCACTGCCCATGTGCAGATGTAATTAATTTCTTGGAGCTAGGGACCACTGAGTTACATATTGGGCTAGCTAGAAGGAATGGTGAACAGCTGTAAAACCGAGCTATCTACAAGTATATCTGCTCCTCAATAATGGGAGAAACATTACCTCTCCAGCAGCTGGAGATGTTTATTCTTGTTAAGGAGAAGGAAGGAGGGGGGGGATGTACCATTAATCACTGCTGCATGAATTTTTGTATGCCTCTGCAGGACCTGGACCATGACTCAAAGGTATCTCTGGAAGACTTTAGTAGAAGCATCAAGCAAGAGACTCTGCTTATGGAAGGGTTTGGACCTTGCCTCCCATCTATGGAGAACGTGGAGTATTTCTCTTTCATTATGTTCAATACATGACTAACCTAGCTCCTGTAATGCATGGTTTATATTATACATGACTAACCTAGCTCCTGTAATACATTATACATGACTAACCTAGCTCCTATAATACATGGTTTATATTATACATGACTAACCTAGCTCCTATAATACATGGTTTATATTATACATGATCAGCCTAGCTCCTATAATACATGGTTTATATTATACATGACTAACCTAGCTCCTGTAATACATGGTTTATATTATACATGACTAATCTAGCTCCTGTAATACATGGTTTATATTATACATGACTAACCTAGCTCCTGTAATACATGGTTTATATTATACATGACTAACCTAGCTCCTGTAATACATGGTTTATATTATACATGACTCCTGTAATACATGGTTTATATTATACATGACTCCTGTAATACATGGTTTATATTATACATGACTAACCTAGCTCCTATAATACATGGTTTATATTATACATGACTAACCTAGCTCCTATAATACATGGTTTATATTATACATGACTAACCCTCCTATAATACATGGGTTATATTATGACTAACCTAGCTCCTGTAATACATGGTTTATATTATACATGACTAACCCTCCTATAATACATGGTTTATATTATGTCTAACCTAGCTCCTATAATACATGGTTTATATTATACATGACTAACCTAGCTCCTGTAATACATGGTTTATATTATAATCATATTATATGTGACAATATTTGCTGCCTTGTTGTTGCTGTATTTGTGTGAATTCAAATGGCTGCTATGCTCGACAGTGGGATAGCAAAGACAGCTTACAGCTAAGCCACTGTCTAGTGAGAGATATGGTTTCATTCAAATTATTTCCTACCATGTCAGAAACTCTTCTTGTGAGCCCGACATGTTTCACAGTGCATGATGGGAGGGAAGGAGAAAACATTCCCCTTTTCTTTGCACAGTTGAAGTGTATCTGGCTCACCAGACAGATCCCAGTCCTCAATTTTTTTAAATTTTTTACATGGCTTATAACTGAACTTCGTGATGTTATAATTATATATATATCATAAATATATATATATCATAAATGTGAGGTAGCAAATATTAAATATTAATTACATATACACGAAGAAAATATGTAGTAGTTGCAATAACCTACTCAATAATCAACTTGAAATTGTATTCTCTCGACGTTTTGACTAGATCGGTAGCTATATAGCTATTCACCATGTGCTACAAAACCACACCTTGGCACACGCATCAAGCACATGAACTGGTACATGCATCTAGTACGTGAACCGGATGTGAAAATAATATATAATAATAATAATAATAATAATAATAATAACAACAATAACAACAAATGAAAATAATAAATATGCCAAAAAATAAGCAAAGTATGTATATATATATAATTAATTAACAAATAATAAATAAGGCCAAAAAACAGACTTGCTTGCAAAGCCTCCCATTGCTCCCACGACTGGGATGGCATTGCCCCTTTGTACAACCACAGGTAATTGCTGGAGCAGAAATTGGAATGCCTTCCTTAGAAAGATCAAAGACTTTGGGCCAATGGCACCAAGAGTCTCTATAGCTACTGGTGCGAAAACAAAATTCCTGTTGAGGCAGTAGTACTTGGTCGCCTTCTTCTCCTCAGCCATTGCAGCTGAGGCCCTGGTGGCATGAGCACGATAAGACTGAGCCAATGTGTTAGAGCAGGTTGCATCCCAAATCAAGGGCTTACCACACTTCCATGGGACTATGGTGACCCCATCTGGATGCTTTCTATCTGAGTGACAGAGACCCAATGTTTTGAGCCTGGAAGGTACCTGGGCAGATGACATAGCCCTATGGAATACATTATTAATCAAGGAATGGCGGTAGTGACAACCCTCACTCTTTGCAGCTCAAACTGTGCAGGCCAAGGTTGCTCACCTCTACCTCACAGTGCTGGCATGGATGAGGTGTGCAGGCCAAGTGCTCACCTCTGCCTCACAGTGCTGGCATGGATGAGGATAGCAAAGGGGAGACCCCAAACGAATGCCCACAGCAATTCTGATGGTTGTGTCATCCATCTCCTCAAACCCAAAATTAGTGGGGCATGGAGCCATGTTCCAGATTCCTTTGTAGAGACAGCTAAAAGCCTTGCTCTAGTCAAGAGGCATTGTTTAGCAGGGATTCCACCTCTGCTGAAACTTGACAGGCATCCCACGACTTCTGGAGGCATGCTACCAGCTGGTGGAAGTTTATCATGGTCCTTTGACCACATCAATAGGGTCTCCTCAAGATTGGGAGATGGGAGGAACTGAAGGTATAGGGGGAGGATGTTTTCTAAGTCGTGCGATGCAGCAGCCGAGGCCAGGAAAGCAGATGGGCAAACTGCTCATCACGCCTAATACCAAGATCACCCACTTTGATTGGTAGACTTGCTTGAGACCAAGCTGGGTCCACATCAGAAAAATTAACATTGGCTTACTATAGACTCGAGGGTCTTGTCAGTCATAGGTAGCTATATAGAACAGGAGACAGAAAGCAATGGGATGTCCTGAGGATGTCTTGTAACTTTGGGATGGGAAAAGAGTTGCGTAGCAGCATCAAGGTCTCGTGAGACATAGCTTAGCCTTTCCTCCATCACCTTAAGCGACCTCACCTTGTCCTTAAGAGCCACTGAGATAGACTCCACACTACCGTGAGGGGTACCAAGGAGGCTTGCCAGTGGGGTCTACTACACATGCACCTGGGAGTGAGCACAATATTGTCCCTCTCATAACAGGGTCATGGCAGATGATCTCAGACTTTCCATTGTTTAGGCAGAGACCAACTCTTCAGCAGATCGTATGCAGTTGAGATCTTTTTCAATACCCTAAGCAGCACCACCAATAGTGATGACATCCATATGCAATTCAGATGAAAGTTGAGCACAGTGTTGATGAATGGACAAACAAAATAGCAGGGGACCGAGGGGTCACCCTGTTGGACGACTACTTAAGGGGGGAATAATGTCAAAAAAAAACACTTCGACAATACCAATCATAACTTCCACCCACTACCCTCTATCAACATAATTTTTGTACCAAAATGTAGCTTAGAAGATAAGCTGTATTTAACTTTTGTAATATATATATTTTATGCCAAAGTGTCAGCCAGGAAATCCAGTCCTCGAATTAAAAATCCATTAATAATCCTAAGGTGGTTTATGGTAAGAGTACATGTACATGTAGTAGTTTCACCTAAACTATTTGAATCGGTATGATAATGCACCACAGGAGAGCGGGGGAAAATCCCATACAAACCTCATGCTGGTCTATACCCAACACATTCTCATAACAGTGAAAATAAATTACTTTAGGTTAAAGAGCACACAATAAGCATTCTGGTGATATATAAATTATGGAGTTTGGGTGAGAAATTAGGGAGAAATTTGTGGAAATATGTGGAAACTCTTCTAATCTAATGCGACGCGATTCTTCTTCACACTTGCTGGGTTTCTAATGAAAATAGTGAGTGCAAAAGCTGTCGTAACTGCATCATAGAATCTTCAAATGTTCTGAAACTTGGAATATGACTTCAATATGAGCAGTTATACTACATCACGTCATCTGTGGCTAATCTGATTGGTTAATAACTGTAGGTTACATGGCGCGTAACCTACACTTTTAACTTTTTTTCTTTTCTTTTTTTTCTTCTTTTTTTCCTTTCTTTTTTTCCTTCATTTCCCCACCCCTTTATTAATGCTTTAAAAAACAACAACATTACACACATACATAGTACAATGCAGTATAGAGTACAATGTCCTTTTAAGTAAGTAAGTAAGAACAATAAATAAATAAATAAATAATCTAAAGAGTTCCATCAACCTCAGCCCCAACTGGAGGGTTGCGGCTAAGCCAGAGCGTAGCATTTCCTCTCCAGAGGCTGACCGACAACCGTTGGAAAATATGTCGAATTGCATGTACATAGGTACATACACCATTTGCTCGATGTAGTTTAGCGCGTGCGCAATGTAGTATAAGCCTATACTCCACTCGCGCCAGTGTAACCTACTCGTTTGCGCTTTAACTATTAATGTTCACTGTTCATGAAGCTTTAATGTCATGATAATATTAACTTGATATAATTTATATAGATGTTCTGTGCTGCAGTGTAACCTACTCGTTTGCGCAAAATATCTGGGCTCATAAATCCCTGAAGTTGAAGGAGTTTTTGATTATCAGTTGAAGGAAGTTGTTCCAATTCAGCTGCGTGTTTATCTAGCAGTACTTTGTCAATATATAGCTGGGTCGCCTTGAGTAAAAAATTCTTCCATTTCTAGTTGCTATGTAGTTTAGCGCGTGCGCAATGCAATACAAAAGAGTCGCCAGTGTAACCTACTCGTTTGCTGTTACTTTCCTCGGCTTCGCCTCGGGGTAACTGCAAACTCGGAGGTTACATAGGTACATATATACACCATTTAAAATAGTTGTTATAAAAAGTGAAAATTAGCATTTTGACCCTTAAGAGTCTGATCCCCTTCCAGATAAGGTTGGATGGAGAATGCATGGAATAAATTAATTAAATAAATAATAACAAATAAGTACAAAAAAAAATAGAATAGACAAAACAAAAACAATAAATAAAGTATATATAATAAATGATAATTAAAAAATGATAATTAAAAAATGTAAATTTATTATATAAATAATAACAACAACAACAATAACAACAACAATATAATAATAATAATAATAACAACAAATAAAAACATAATTTAAATAAGGTATGGTGTTAATTAGGTGTTAATGGACTCTGATATATGGAATCTGATATTGACTGTTTATAAAGACTGTTAGACTGTTAGATTATAAGTTTAAATAATAATAATAAAAATTTGTCGTTTGTCGTTTTTAGTCGTTTGTCGTTTTTATAAATAATCGTTTTTATAAAATTGTTTTTATAAATAATTAAATAAGAATAATTACGGTGGTCATGGCTTCAAGTTCAGGCTCTTGAGAGTGGCCACCTATATAGCAGCCAGGCAAGTTGTCTCGATTAAACTGCTCATACTCTGGTGCTGGCTGATGTGCAATGCCTCCTTTGTTAGAAGTTCATTTTGTCTTCTGGCCTGGTCCATGGTGGCTTCCTCGTACAAAATAAGATGTCCATTATCCCATGCATATTCAGTAATTCTGGAGTTGTGCCTAAAATCCACCTACTTGAGAAATCAAGAAAAATACTACGAGGGTGCAGCAATGGGCTCTCCGTATCTGCAGTGGTAGCCAACCTTTATATGGAATTCTTTGGGAATTGGCACTCACAACTACCCCACTGAAGCCAAGGTTTTGGAAGAGTGTAGATGATACCTTCTGCACTGTGAAGAAGGGAAGTGAGCACGAGTTGTTGACCATCTGAACAACATCAGGCCATCCATAAAGCTTACCATGGAGCTTGAAGTGGATGGATCGTTGCCCATTCTGGACTTCCACTTACACAGGAAGGAAGATGGAAGTCAAACTGCAACTGATTACAGAAAACCCATGCGCGCGCCAACCGGTACCTTGATAATTAAAATGCTGAGTCCCTTGGGACCATCATACCCCAGTGCAGTACAAATAATAATGACAGTGATGAGGTAAGATGACTTGTACTATAATAAACACGATGACATACATCTCTGATAAACATTGAGTTAATGAGTTGTACTGCTTGGTTATGGTAGAGTGGGTGGGGGAGGCCATAAATCAGTCCCTTCCTCCTCTGCCAACATTTCACATCACCCTATCCATGTGGATAAAAATATTTTTAATTTTTTACTGGAAAAAGTCAATAGCCTGAGGCTAATACGAAGAGTAAAAATAAGTAAACAGTAAACAAATACATGGAGGAATATGTTGAGTTGATTATAGTTAAGTAGTTAAAAGTCTAAGTGATGATAAGGGGCGTTGAATATTGTGCTAAATTGTCTAGTTTCTTTAATCTAATTGGGGAGAGAGTTCCAGAGCCTAGTATATAGTAGTAGGGAAAAATGAAAGGTAAGCAGACTGAGTTCTGTATGGGATTAGCAGACAATTACTGGGGTGGAAGGATTGGAGGTTGTAGCATGGAGTTGGTTGGCATGGTGGGAGGCTAAGGCTATTATCAATCCAAGGGTGGGGTGAGATATATTTAGAGGGGACACACAAGCTGATGACTTCTGAAAATCTATATAATGCTTTCCAGGAGAAATCAAGGTCTGAAGAAAGGAGTTGATCCTAGGGAAAGGAGGAAAGTAGGTAGGCAGTTCTGTCAAAGTCAGCAAGATGATACAACCAGATTTTACGCTTGGTACACTTTCTAATAGGGAGGGGAGAAGGAAGGGTGATTTCCGTTAAGATACTATTATGATCAGAGAAGGATACTGGTGGCAGAACCAAAGAAAAAGCATGAACATGAGCTGGAACAAAGACAAGGTCTATGATAGAGGATGAACCAGAATGAGAGGTGTGTGTGGGAGAGGACACGAGTTGCTTGAGGGAGAATATCATAGAGTGCAGAAAATTGAAGAGATAGAGGCAGAGATGAGCAGGTCACATCAACATTGACGTTAAAGTCTCCAGTAAGGATCAGGCAGAGAGCACATTGTGCCAAGGAGTGCTTACGAGTGTCTGAAAGGAGGAGGAAGGATACATCATTTAAGGTAAAGAAATCTCATTAAGAATGTCTGGTGAGAGCCAAGTCTCATTCACACAAACAAGGCCAGGAAGATAAGTGCTACGGAGTAGAGACAGCTCATATGAGACCATGGGAATTGAAAGAAAACAGCTTAAGAGATCGGCTGGTGAAGCGAGAGGTGGAATTAGACGGAAGAGGAGAGGTTTTAAGAGAGAGATTTTGGACTTTGAAGTTAACAGTTTCTTTAGCTGGGGGGAAAAAGGCAGGAGATGTGGTGAACGCAAGAGATAAAAGTAGACTTTGAAGAGGGAGGGCAGGATGAAGATGTGGAGAGTCGCTGAGGACTGATGGGGAGATGAGATTAAGGTAGAGGGGAAGAGAGAGGGGAAGGTGTTCTGTGGTGGGCCTGGAGGCAAATGGTTTTGTTGGGGACATCCATTGCTGATGCCAGGTGGAGGGTGCCAATCTCTTATATGAGGGGGAAACCCTTGGGTAGGTAAGGGATGAGTGGGAGTAGGCAGAGAGGAGGGTTGAGTGGAGAGTGGGATTGATCTCTTAGATGAGGGAAGAGCCCTTGAGGTGGAAAGGGATAAATGGGAGTAGGTAGAAGAGGAGGTTTGTAAGGAGTACGATGAGCTATTGGAGGGTTTGGAGGAAGGCAAGATGATAAAAAATTATTTGATGAATAAATATTGGAAGTGGAACAGTAGGAGTTGGACTTAGAGACAAGTAGTTGACCATGTGTAGGAAGAGGGGAAACTGGAGAGGAAACTGGAGAAACAGCCAGGTTTGGAGGATGGATTATATCAACACTTACAGTTGAGGAAGTTGAGTTAGGAGAATGGGGGGAGGGGGGGAGGAGAATTGGGTGGAGAATTAGAAGCTGGGATGGCTGATGAAAAGGAGGAAATCGACTCTTGCAAGGTATTCAATTCAGCCTGAACAGTGGTGGGTGATGCGTCCACTGAGGTGTTTTGGAGTGACAGCCTAAGGAGTGACAGCCTAAAGGCTTGGAAGCTGTCTTCCAGCATCCGAAATTGGGTAACCAGGGTGAAAGAAAGAGAGACAAAATCCTTTACGCAGTGGAGGCAGACAAATGGTTAAGATTGTGCGTGAGATGGGAATACCAACACAGGTGCAGTGAGAACAACATATTTCACATTGGATCCTATCACTTTCATCAGAACTAACACTACACACACACTTAACGACATCAGCAATACTAGGACCTGGGTTAGTTTCCACATCACCCGACACAAGTAGCAGTAGGCAGCCACAATTAGCTAAACTAGGAGAGGATAAATGGGAGAAACAACGACGATGTCAGTGGATTTGACGACGAGCATTAAAGAAGAAACATCCACGAGTTAGAAAGAGAGAGACGGCTGACAAGAAACCGAAGTAATTCCAGAAGAAGAGGCAAGAAGGTCTGGCTATGAAAAGAGCAAGTAGGATGATCTAAGCTTCAAGAGAAGACATAGAAGAAGGAACAAGAGGAGAGACAGAGAAGAGTATTTTCTAGGAGTTACCGCCATGGATGATGCCTTCTGCATTGTGAAGGGAAGATGGTCCAACAACTCCTGCTCACCGTGCATCTGGTGCACTTACCAAATATAAACTGCAATTAAATACAGACTGTCGCTGCATAAGGTAAGTGAGGGATTTCACTCCACTTGTTCACCGACGAATTCTGTGGCTAAGAAAGATCTTTGATGAAAACCTTGGAATTATGTCTAATGATCCTAGGGTCTCTATAGCAACCTGGGTGCTATGATTCAAACTTGAATATTTGGCCAGCTTTCTTTCCTCAGCTTCAGTAGCTACTGCACCTGCTCTGCTGGTTAGAAAAGCATTATATTATGGTGCCAAGGAGTCTGGACATCCCACATCAAGGGCTTGCCATGTTTTCAAGGAACAGTAGTCACCCCGTCAGTCTTCTCTTCCTAGAGCCGAGACCTGGGTAGCTAGATAGGTGGTGAACTTCCATTCCACAATGTTGGCAGGAGGAGTGACACAGAGTTCATCCCAAACAAAGGCCAAGCCAACATGAATGGTGTTGTCATCCTACTCAGGCCGACAGAAAGAAATGGGAGTACATGAAGCCATTCACCAGACTCTTTGGCTGATACATCTAATAGCTGAGCACACATTAAATTATCAGCATCATTCTCATTTGTTGCCCTCACCACCTTATGAATATTCCATGTCTTCTGTATGCTAGCTGCATGTTGATGGCTAGGAGACCACATAGTTAGGGCAGCCTCTTGGTTCTTGGTTAGGAAAAGGAAGTGACTGAAAGCAAGGTGGCAGAAAGAGTTGAATGAACTCCAATGAGGCAGCAGCTGATCAAATCGATGGAGGGAGTAAGCTTCCCAGCGATGGACTAGCTCCAATGAGGCAGCAGCTGAGGTCAAATAGATGGAGGGAGTAAGCTTCCCAGTGATGCTTTACAGGCCGAGTAGCTTGGATCCAAGCTGGATCATCGGCCATAAAGTTTATGCCACTCACGCTGGACTTAAAGGCACTCATTGTAGGAGGTAATCATGGGAGAGGAAAAAGAGGGAGAAGTTCCAAACAGCTAAAAGAATCTTAGGGATCGAGAGAGAATTCCGGAGAAGTAGGAGGGTATCATGTGCGCATGAAATGTTCAAGCCTGCTTCCCATCACTTCAAAGAAGTTTAGCAGTTTAGCTTCACCTTGACAACAGATAGAGTCCTCCTAACAAGGGGGAACCCAGGAGAGAGGCTTCAGACCTTATCTCCCACGTAGGAAAATGGTCCCCATTGTAAACACACCTCAAGGTCATGTCTGGTACATACATGGTGGGTACAATGAATTAAAAATAAAACGCAAGTAGACGATCCGAACCGAAAGGACAAGAAGGAAAAGGATCGTCAATACTGGTCTGAGATGAAATGGTATCAGAACGACTGGAAGCTACTTAGCTCTGCTGTTCAGAACGACTGGAAGCTACTTAGCTCTGCTGCTGTAGGCGCTGCAGCATTTCCTTCTCTCCTCGGATTCCTCCAGCACGCAGTCTTCAAGCCGCTTAGGCTCTCATCCAACTTAAAATACAGCTCCATTTTGGGATGTGTCTCTGTCACATTGGCTGGCTATGGAGCGTCGTGGGCAGCCTTCAGAGTTATTTATCTCCTGCGTGACAAGAACCAAACTAGAAGATCTTTGGTAGAGCCAGAGTTGCTGCTCTCTACTGTAGGAAGTGTGATGATGTTCAGAGCATTGGGAGGGAAGTTTAACATGGTGCTGCCCAGCAATTTGATGTTTCCTGGGGCATTTGCTGTGGACTGGATTCCAGCTCTGAAGGAATATGGAATGGCCTCTTCAGAAGAGAAGGTGATTTTAAGAACAATTGGCCAGAAGCATGGTTGCCACAGCTGTGGGCAAAGGAGAAGGATAGTCTTTGTGGCAGATCATCAGCCTCCATCTAAAATTGTGAATAGTCTCACAAGCAAAACCACATCTGAGACGTCGTCCCTCCAGCGCTTCTACCCTCAATGTTTGAAGTGCTCCAACTTGCAAGGAGGATTGTTGGCCCGAGGGGATGCTCTGCAGCAACATAGGAAGGCTTATGTGACACATGCCAGTAGCCTGAGGGTTAGACATGCCTTTCTCCCCCTCCCCTTGGCTTTATTCTACACCAAGGAATATATTTCTAGCCAGAGTAGTGAGAAGACCATTGTCAGTGCTGTGTCTGCAGATCAATTGCCCAGATCAGAGGAGGGTGAGATGCAAGAGCATAAGGAGAAGGAAGTGGCGGAGAAGGGGAAGGGAATGAAGCTGGTAGGATTACTGGACAGTGATTTGTTGAGTGGGTTCCCACTGCTGATAATATGGCAGAAAGTGGCTAGATTCCTCGAGTCATTTTCTAACAGGCTAGATGCATTTCATCTTACTTTATGGACCTTTAGCATTATTGCTGCCCTAGGCACTATGTGACGTCAGATGTGTATATATAGTTATGATGTGGCTATGATTAAGGGATATAATTGTATCACATGTAGAAAGGTCCTTGTAGATTCAACAAAATAATCTTTATTTTATCATTGCACAGTGGTCAGGACAACTTTTTCTTCTCAGCTACACCTGCACTGCGGATCACGTGGGTACAAACTGCAGGTAGTAGAGGACGAGACTGGTTTTGTCAATGTGCATAAATACAATACCGACCAAGGGACATTTTCATTGTATGCTGTACACTCTTCTCTACCATACACATTTGAAAGCCATGGTTATCAATGAAATCTATAAGCACCTGGCTGCTTGGTGGGCTCCAGCGCAGGGATTTGGTAAAGGGTCTAGCTCATGTGTTGTTCCAGAGACCTTTACATCCATAGACTGCTCTGCTACGTGGCTCACTTCCACTTCAACTATTAGGAGTGATAAAACTTTTATGTGTAGTAGAAGACTCACAAATTGGAACGGGTACCGCACAAACAAGATTTTGAAAAAGCGGTTGCAAACATACCTTTTGCAACGCAACGCCAGAGTGAGATATCAGTGCATATCTCACTCAATCTGATAAGCCATGATGTCTTTACACTTAACATTACTTTATGAAAAAGTTATATAAATGATGTAGCGCATGCCTGACCCTTTACCAAATCTCCAAGGCTACCTCACTGAGTTGTGTGAATTGGGTAAGAGATAAGGTTTAGGAAGAAAATATCTTGTAAGCAACTCTGCTGGAACTCTGTTATTATATACTAGCTATCCTTGTTGAAAGGATCAGCTGGATAGCTTTAGACCTGAAGCTAGAGGAAGAAAAACTGGCCACTGGCAAGTGAGAAAGAGTAATCCGACGGAAAAGATGCTGTTGTTTTATTGGCAATTCATCAATAGTATTATACACTGTAGGAGCTGTGGAGGTTGAAGACGCCATTTTTGTCATGATTATTTACAAACTATATTTTATCAATCTTTTGGTAAGTTAAACACCTCTCAGAAAAAAACTGGCTACATAGTTGGCACATATAGGAAGGATAAGTGATCTCTGTAGTCAATAGAGGAGAGATATGCAAATAATGGAGAGCATACTGAACACACTAAACGTGTGAAGAAACACTTTAACAAGTTCTTGCCAGCTTCTGTGAGAATTCCACTTCCTGATGAGCTTGCTCTAAATGTAGTTTGCTTCCCATCTTCAAGGAAAGCTGCTTCCAAGTCCTCTCACTGCTATACTTCCACATGCTCTCTGTTTCAGATTTTGCATCCCTAATGTTGCTCTGGATAAGGTTATTCAACCTTGTACCCATTTGGAATCTGGAAGGAATATAGCTAAACTATCAGCAGCCTCTCAGTTGACATTTGTAACAGAATTTAACTTTCTCAATGAAACTTATAAATGTTACAACTGCTTTCTCAGCAATGAACTAATTTTTCCCCTGATGCTTAGCTATATAGATGCTCTATATATAGCTTCATCATGAAGAGCTATCAATGGTTCTGCTAGGGCTAGAGCATCGCTTCAAAAAACATCGATGAACTAATTTTAAGCTAATCATTGAGAAGGGTTTTTTTATCATAGAATTCTTGTCTATATACTTCCCCATATCCCAATCCAAGCATTACAACTTTGATGACTCAAAATAATGTACAGATCAGTTCATAGAAGAAGGATTCAAGTTTTATCCCACAGGGCATCAAGTTGGTCCCTTCTCACTCCATCTCCTCATGCCACAGATTGTCTTGCATCGATAATGGAGAGGGGGGTGGGGGTTAGTGGAAAGGTAGTGGAAGGTAATAAGGGGAAATTCTGTGGAGCAACAAATGTACTAATGGTCCCCCAGGTTATAACCTTCACTGCGTAATTGATCCCTATATGCATGATCCCGGAACAAATCTGCTATATAGCAGTAATGATCCCCTGTGCATGACATGTTCATGTAGCCATTCTAGAACAGATCTATTAACAGAATTGATCCCACCAAAGCAAAAGTCTATGACTCGATACATTTAGTGTTGATTAAGGCCACCAAATACACACATTGTGACACAGAAATAAAATAGCGGATCCTATATGACAAGAACAATTGCAATTATAATAATAGCTAAAATGACTGCTGTTCAAGAGGTTGGAAGAGAGGGGACCGAAGTTCATACATTAGCTCGCCATACAAAAATTCCTTCCTCCTCTGCCTTTTCCACTCATCTGTTCGTTGTACTTATCATCATTCTATCTTGTATCTTGCTAATGGTGGAAATCTAAAATGTACGAGTTTCCGGAATTCCTGAGTAGAAGTGACTTATAAAAATTCATGAAAATACATTCAAAGGATACACAAATAGCATAGCTGATGTTAAGGTACACTGGTTATGAATTATGATGACAAGAGCAAAAGTGCAATGTAGTGTTTGAAAGTGATGAGTGAATGGGTCTCTAAGGCTTCTTGAGGTAAGTTGTTCCACAAGGTGACAGAGCCAGGTACAAAAGAAAACTTGAATGCCTGCGTCTTAGCATATGGTTCATTCAACAGTGGCATTGGTCCTGGAGTATTCTGCCTGTTCAGTTTGATAATGAATACATTTTCAGCTGACCTTTCATGATTTTGAATACCGTACATATCTTCAGAAATACTCAGTGGTTCTCAAGAGAAGGGCTTCCCAAGGTCCTGATAGCTGCAGGCCCACTGTTTTGTACACATTTTGAGAGCAAATTTTCAAGTTTCGCAACATCTCTGATGTGGTATGGGTCCCAAACAGGAGCAGCATATTCCAGATGCGGACATACTAGAACATTATACATCTCTAGCATGCTGGCAGCATCCACATGACTCCTGTATAATAGGCCAATTAGTTTCCTAGTTTTAGCACAAATACTGCAGACCAAGATATATAGTTCCGGAGAGAGCAGCACACCAAGATTTGACTTGGTCCAGAGTTGTACTATTCAGAACAAGTTTGGAAGGCTGTAATGGTTTCTTTTCCCTTGATGTCATCATGGTCTTACACTTGGTTAGGTTAAAGGAAAGATTATTACAACAGGCCCAGTAGTTGATACGATTAATGTCCATTTGTAGGCTCGAGAAGTCATTAATTGGTTTGTAAAGCAGCATGTCATCAGCATAGAGATTTAAAGGTGCTTCCATCAGAGAATGTCCGTTACATCATCTATAAAGAGATACTGAACCCTGTGGAACACCAGATAGTAGAAGGACATCCTGTGATGACACCACACCACCTACCAGCACATGTGCATTCAACACATTTAAAGCTATATAACAGACAAGCACATAATTCGAGCTGTTACTTAATATATATGTATATATATATAATATTAATAAGAAAAAAGACGGAGTGATTTAGGGTAGTAATAATTATATTACTCTACTGTACCAGTTTCTACACACTTTGAGTATATCATATATAAAATACTCTGGAGCTAGCAATGTGTAGGCGAGTTTTAACAGATTTCCTGAATGACATTATGCATATACATACACATGATATACCAGCACAGGTGTAGGACTTATTGTTCACATGCACTCATACACACACCACACAAAAGTTAGAAGAGGTGTGAGGACATAGCCATGGGTGATGAGACCAAGGATAGAAGTTTAGGTGGTAGGACCTGCAGTGCTGGACTGTAGCCATAGTTGTGGCTCTGCTGTGCGGCTAGCTGGAGTGATGCAGGGGAAGAGGGTGGGGCATTGATGTAATGATGGGAGGAGTGAGGGTCAGCCACCCACTGCTGGTAGTGTTGCTGCTCCAGTGATGGCTGCATGAGAGGAGAAGGTGGAGAGAAGGCTGCAGTATTGGCAGAGGGAGAGAAGCTATTGGGAATAAACTCTTTAAACTCGGTTGACTGGTTTTGTGGAGGGCTCCTGCTCTCCTTTACTTGCTCTTGCACCATATCCTTCTCCTCTGCTTTCTCTTCCTTTTTGGCTAGTTTAGGAGATGTGGCTCCACTATTAGTGGCAGTGCTACTGTTGCTGGTGTCAAGATCAATCTCACTGGTATAAGCCGAGTCAAAAGACAGTTGCTTTGCCTTTTCCTCAAGAACCTTCACATCAGTGTCAAAGTTTTCCTTGTGTTCCCTACTTGCAGCAGGTGAGTGAGGAGGAGAAGGAGGAGGGTGAGAGGAGGAGAGAGATGATCCAGAACTCTCCAATGATTCGTTACCAGGGGTGGTGATGGTGGAGATGGCAGACAGAGGAGGTGTGTTAGCGATGTGTGTGTAGGGAGGAGGAATTGGGTAATTGTAGACCTGCTGGTTGTAGTTGGGTGTTGGTCCTAACCCTACCCAAGCCTGCATATTGTGTGGTGTGTGTGTGTGTGTGTGTGTGTGTGTGAGTGGGTGGATGGTATATATACAGAGAGGATAAAATGTATGTGTACTTATAGGAAGAATAGGCCCTCAGTCATACATATATAAGATCACTATATTAAACTTGCACCCATCTCTATAAGATAAGCTAGTGCGCATTGTGCGTATATATTGTGTACTAGCTTAGGTACCAGCACTGCCCGGGAAAGCATAAAATATCTAGCAGACAAGCTCAAACTGAGAAGGAAGGATGTGGTCCCCCTCCCATCCCACTCCCCCCACCCACACACACACACCTCAATCCCCCAATGTTATTATCCCAAACCTTTTGTATCGCTACAAAAAAAATAGTCGAACCAGTCGAAGATGCTGCAGCCCTCAGTAAATCTCACTGTTCAACAACTGTGGTGTTTTCCTAATAGAGTAGGGGTAAAACTTGCCTTGCAGCTAACTGTTTGATTAGGTGAGCAAATGTAGCTGGCTTAGTTTGTTGGTAATGCTTCCATGTTGCATTATATTATTATTATTATTAGGTGAGCTCTAATGTAGCTGGCTTAGTTTGTTGGTAATGCTTCCATGTTGCATTATATTATTATTATTATTAGGTGAGCTCTAATGTAGCTGGCTTAGTTTGTTGGTAATGCTTCCATGTTGCATTATATTATTATTATTAGGTGAGCTCTAATATAGCTGGCTTAGTTTGTTGGTAATGCTTCCATGTTGCATTATATTATTATTAGGTGAGCTCTAACGTAGCTGGCTTAGTTTGTTGGTAATGCTTCCATGTTGCATTATATTATTATTATTAGGTGAGCTCTAATGTAGCTGGCTTAGTTTGTTGGTAATGCTTCCATGTTGCATTATATTATTATTATTATTAGGTGAGCTCTGGCTTAGTTTGTTGGTAATGCTTCCATGTTGCATTATATTATTATTAGGTGAGCTCTAATGTAGCTGGCTTAGTTTGTTGGTAATGCTTCCATGTTGCATTATATAATTATTATTAGGTGAGCTCTAACGTAGCTGGCTTAGTTTGTTGGTAATGCTTCCATGTTGCATTATATTATTATTATTAGGTGAGCTCTAATGTAGCTGGATTAGTTTGTTGGTGATGCTTCATGTTGCATTATATTATTATTAGGTGAGCTCTAACGTAGCTGGCTTAGTTTGTTGGTAATGCTTCCATGTTGCATTATATAATTATTATTAGGTGAGCTCTAATGTAGCTGGCTTAGTTTGTTGGTAATGCTTCCATGTTGCATTATATTATTATTATTATTAGGTGAGCTCTAATGTAGCTGGCTTAGTTTGTTGGTAATGCTTCCATGTTGCATTATATTATTATTAGGTGAGCTCTAACGTAGCTGGCTTAGTTTGTTGGTAATGCTTCCATGTTGCATTATATAATTATTATTAGGTGAGCTCTAATGTAGCTGGATTAGTTTGTTGGTGATGCTTCATGTTGCATTATATTATTATTAGGTGAGCTCTAACGTAGCTGGCTTAGTTTGTTGGTAATGCTTCCATGTTGCATTATATTATTATTATTAGGTGAGCTCTAATGTAGCTGGATTAGTTTGTTGGTGATGCTTCATGTTGCATTATATTATTATTAGGTGAGCTCTAACGTAGCTGGCTTAGTTTGTTGGTAATGCTTCCATGTTGCATTATATTATTATTATTAGGTGAGCTCTAATGTAGCTGGATTAGTTTGTTGGTGATGCTTCATGTTGCATTATATTATTATTAGGTGAGCTCTAACGTAGCTGGCTTAGTTTGTTGGTAATGCTTCCATGTTGCATTATATTATTATTATTAGGTGAGCTCTAATGTAGCTGGATTAGTTTGTTGGTGATGCTTCATGTTGCATTATATTATTATTAGGTGAGCTCTAACGTAGCTGGCTTAGTTTGTTGGTAATGCTTCCATGTTGCATTATATTATTATTATTAGGTGAGCTCTAACGTAGCTGGCTTAGTTTGTTGGTAATGCTGCCATGTTGCATTATATTATTATTATTAGGTGAGCTCTAATGTAGCTGGATTAGTTTGTTGGTGATGCTTCATGTTGCATTATATTATTATTAGGTGAGCTCTAACGTAGCTGGCTTAGTTTGTTGGTAATGCTTCCATGTTGCATTATATTATTATTATTAGGTGAGCTCTAATGTAGCTGGCTTAGTTTGTTGGTGATGCTTCCATGTTGCATTATATTATTATTATTATTAGGTGCGCTCTAATATAGCTGGCTTAGTTTGTTGGTAATGGTTCCAAGTTGCGTTATTTGTGTGCCATCATCGGCAACAATGTTCCAAAAAAAATGGCCGGCAACGCCAAGTCCTGTGCCATTTGATGGTAACATTTGCAACCCAGGGGGCTCCCCTATCCCACATCTGACATACCCTTGACCTTCCCCATGAATATTACCCCTAAAGAGCACTTTAAGTCAAAACTTCCTCTAGAATTCTATAGTGGTCATCTGCAACTCTGGAGGGCCCCTATCCCAGATCTGACATGCATGACCTTTCTCGTGAAGAGTTACCCCCAAAGTTTGAGTCCTCAACCAAAGCTTCCCCCTGGAATTCTACAACAGTCAAACAGACAATCACACCCTATAATGATTAACCCACCATAAGTTAAGTTAGAATGTGTATGTAAATACATACTTCCAGGGTATAGATCATACCTGAGTGTAAGTCATTCTCCCAAAATTAGCTATCGCAACAATGTTTTTTTAATTGCCGAAATATAATTCACACACTAAAGCATCCTTTACCACCATGCATGAGCTAGAGTAAGTTCTGATGTCAACTCGATGTGATCTGGTTGATCTTAGCAGCATTGTCAACTCAATATTTTTTTCCCAGTCTCACACTAGATTTTTACCTACTCTGTACTGTGTTTCAGCTCTTCTATTCCCAGGCTTCTTTGCAAATTTAACAACTTTTTGAGCGTAAAAGATTCTGTATAGCTTACATGTTTAGCTCAAGATTCCACACACATACACAAAATAGAGAGTATTGCATCTACATGCAGTTGAGATGCCAGCCAGTGATTCATTTAGCCTTAGCCACTGCAACGTATATCCTACGAAAATTTAGATGAATAAGTTGCACTCCAGAAATTGACAGGAAGACTTGGAGCTGCTACTGCGACCTATACTCTGGAAAATATGACGTATATACTGTATTAAATCTCACATTTGTGCCAGTGTGGTATGTTGGTGGGTGGGCATAGTACATGCCATGGTGTCCATGGTGTGGAGGAGGAGGAGGAGCAGGAGGGTGTGGTGGTGATGCTGGAAGGAACGAGTAGCAGAGCTACAGGGAATTGATGTAGAAGAAATTTGAAAGTGTGACCAGGTTAGGGGGGGGGGGGGGAGGGGCATACCTCTAGTTGTGTGAAGCAAATATATGTGGTCAGCCAAAGTAAGTTCAAATTATATTAGCAAATGCTCAGAACGATCAAGTTGACAACATTGCCAAGTTGACAACATTGCCAAGGTATCAGCCAGATCACATTGAGTTGAGATTAGAGCTTACTCTAGTTGCTGCATGCTGGGGCTGGAAACTCTATTTAGTGAGTAACTTATACTCAGGTAATTATAGAATTTTTGATACTTATACTCTGGCAAATATATGGTAAAGACAAAATTATGACCAACTATATATATATTTTTATTGATTTATATATATATATTTATATATATATATATATATATTTATTGATACATATATATATATTTATAAATTATATAATTATTATATTATTTATTGGTTTGACATGTCAAAAAAGAAATGAAACAAGAATTTACAAAAGTAGAGGAAACTTTACCTATAATTATATTAAAATAAGAAAACTTGGTAAACATTTTCTTTTTTGATTTTAAATAAAAACTTGGAAAGGTAACCACACAGATTTGAGCCCATTTTGGAAAGAGTGATAGTCAGAGAAATTGCACGAGGCAAAGAAAAATTTGCAATTTGGATTTTAAAGAATAATTCTCAAGTTTTAGGAGAGTACGTATTTATTGCCTATAAATCATCAAGTATAATCAATACAATACGTTTTTTGGATAGATTTGCAAAAAAAGCTGACGTCACCTTATCCAAGCATATTCACCTGCTATTAGGTGCTCCACAACACTGGCTAAAAACCTCATCCATACTCTTGCTAAGTTCCTCTACTGTAGTAAACAATAGCTATGTGTGTAGAAACTGAGCATGCTCAATTTTTTTGGCCATACCAACAATGTAAATTTAACAGTATCCAAGTATACTAAGGTACTAAAACACTGGGCATGTTCAGTGCTATGGCAAAATCCAAACTAGCTTAACCCTTCCACCGCTGGATTTACACAGCACTTTTTTTTAAATAGTGACGTTATTTTACATAATATTTTATATTCAACCAGGAGTGCACAAATGTCCCTGGCAACCATGATTGATGTTATAGCATTGGTGTTGACAAACATTGTGGTCAACTATAGGTTACCTAGCAACTGACCACATACGATGAATATCATTACAACATTTGATTGTTTGTTTTGATTGTATTTTTAGGCAGGATAACTGGAGATTACATCATGATGTAAATATAATAAAATGACAGTGTCATATTTTACTAGGACAGATAATTAGAAACCATAGCTAACTAACTACCTACTAGCTTTATATTATTATAGCTATATGCACTGATTTGCGTAGGGATCCAGGTCTTGAGACTGACGATGGTGAAGAACAGGAACAAGATGTCCCAGGAAAATAAATAGCCATACATGTAAGATCCTTTAGCATTACTGCTTTTTTTCTGACTTGTATAAAAAATAGCATTTACCTGGGTACTTCGCGGGTACTAGCTATCTATCTACTACTATCTCTGGACTGGCAAAGGTTCTGAATCTACGATGTCATTCAGAGTTGCTAGCTCTTCAGGATCTCTAGTCTGTTCTCCATGGTAGGCAAATATCCCTTCTCCTTCCTCATCACTGCTTTCATCCTCAGACGACCGAATTCGTCGTCATCCAGCATTGCCAAAACATCGTCCAATTTAGTCTAGAAGCCATTTTTTAATCGATCAGCTGAGTTTGACGTCACGAATACCTTGGTTACCTAGGCACTATACCTCAGCTATTTTAAATCCAGCTCTAGCAAAGCAAGGGACATCCCCAGGTATATTTAGCACATGCGTAGCTAAAACGAACGATTTTATATATTTGTTTTTGTCGTGGTCATTTACAACTCCGCCATATGGCGGATACGGTGGTGAGACGGTTAAAGCTCTCAACAAACTCTCAGCTGACAGTAGATACAATGTGACTTTCTCGATAACCAACTTAAACTTACTTACTCAGCGTTTCATCTAGACATATTAAAGTGGGAATAGCTCTAGCCTAAAGCTACAAAATGTGTAGAAAAATAAAACCAAAAAATACACAAAAACAACAAATTATTATGCTCTTCGTTATGGAAAATAGTTTATAACTACTACAACTGTACTACTAGTACTACTACTACTACTACTCTACTACTACTTTTTATTAGTCAAGCAGCCTCGTATGAAAAGTTACTCAGGATAACTCCAGAACTAACCATAAATGTAACCTTTATATACACACCTTTATATACACACACATAAATACATGTATCATATGACTGTGGTTCTAGGACATATACCCCCCCCCCCCCCCCCCCCCACTCCCCCCGGACAAAAAAACCCAGACCACCTGGACAAATATCCCCCATGCCAAATATCCCCATTATATTTACCCATCCCATAAATATTTTCACCTATCACATATATGATTTTAGGATGAAAAATGGGATTTTATTGCCCTAGCCCTAGTCCTAAACCCTATAATTTTATTTCCTATTTCCCCATTTTTTTTTTGATTGTGGGTATATTTCCTAGTGGCATGTTGGGTATATATTTGTCCAGGTGGTAAATTGTCCTTTTTTTTTGGTCTGGGGGGTATATGTCTGGGAGGGGGGGGGGGGTTACATGTCCTGATAGGATCATAAGGTAATGGTCTTGTCAAATGTCTGTGCTGTTAGCTATTGCCACACAAGAGCAGCTTCTGAGGAAACCAATGCATCCAGCTGCTGAATCAGTTCAGCTAGCGCAATATTAATAATTTTGGTGTTTTTCAGAATCAGATTAGTTGCTGTAGTCTTTTGGCAGATTAGAACGAATATCTATTGTATGCTAGTTATGTGTGCGGAAAAGTAGGTAGAAGACACATAGCTAGATAAGATCTTGAAGACAAATGTCACGGTTTTTACCAGTTTATGGGGGCTGCCGACTTACTACCTTCACAGACAATTCAGTGGAAGTGTTTTGGGAGCTAAAAGAGGTAGAAATACTCTTTAGGGTACCAGCTGGTGAGAGGTTGCCAAAATGAGTTTTAGCGACAATCATACTTTTTTTGTGTGTTTTTGGTATCTGCGATTTTGAAAGTGGTCAAACAAATACATGAACCATGAAGTTTGTTTTTGCATTGCTGGTCATGTGTCAGAAGAGGAGGAGGTGGAAGAGAAGGAGGCAAGGGAGGAGGAGGGGGCAAAGGAGGAGAAGGAGGAGGTAAGGGATGAAGTCTAGAGCATCTAGTCGAAATGGGAGAGTAAAAATTCAAGTTGATTGTTGAGAAGGTCATTGTGTAATAATTTTATTATGCCAATTGAGAGTTCATTGAGTGTTTATTTAAGGGGTGAAAGAGGAGACTGGGGAGGAAGAGTGAAGGAAGGTGGAGATAATGGGGGTGGGGTTGGGTTAATGATGATTGTTGCTATGTAGTAAAAGCATGGGGATCCCAGACAGATATACTTATATTCAGTCTACATTATGATGACAGTGAATCACATGCAAAAACAGATGGCCATTTTTTTGGATGGGCATGTCTTTCAAGATTGCAATGTTCTATAGACAGTTCAGAGTAATTCACTTTTTTCTGTAGTAGTAACTTGAACTGGTGCAGACAAAAGTAATGCTTCCAATTATGTCACAGCTAGCCAGCATGTGAGTCAAGAGAACTGGTTGTATAGAAGAGTCAGCAGAGAGAGAGAGAGAGAGAACTACTGCATATTCAGTAAAGGATAGAAAACTGGCTGATATGGTCAATAGAAGAGAGGGAAATGGCTGTATGGTCAATAGAAGCGATAGAAATGGCTATATGGTCAATAAAAGAGAGAGAAATAGCTTGGTCAAATGACTGTATGGTCAATAGAAGAGAGAGAAATGGCTGTATGGTCAGCAGAGAAAAGATAACTGTTTGCCTATATAATAAAATCAGCTACACTTTGATTACCATCAACTGCCTCTGACTCCATCTCTCACCTTGACTGGCTGTGAGTGAGAAGGGGCTTGTTCAATGTTCCAGCCTCCTTCTTGGCGGCTCAGCAGGTAACCATTAGGATGCATCCAAACCATTCTCTGCCCATCAACATACTCTGTGTGGAACAAAAAATGTGGAACTCAAATAATAATATGTACCATGTTCTAGAGTGGAGTGGGGTAAGGGGTATGGGGGGGGGGGGGGGAAGGAAAGTTATTCTCCCAACTGAAATCCCCCCCCCCCCCCCCCCCACACACACACACCAAAAATCCTGAAGCCTGCATACCTTGGTTTGCTTTCTTGTATTGACCACCCTGTGAAAAATATAAATATACACGTATTTTCCCCCCCTAAAAATGATATATCTAGTACGTACTAATACATACGTATTTGCGGATGGCCTTCGAGACGTTCAGTTTCTTCTGGTCATAATAAATGCTTCCCTGAAAGAAATAAAGAAATAAAAATGTGGAATTATCCCCCCCCCCCCCCCATCCTATTAACTAGAAGGGTGTGTAGTTGAGTAGTGTAAAGTCTTGTGTTTCTCCATGCAGTGTCTTGTCTATAATGGTGTAACTGTGTTTGGCCAGCTGTAGGCACAAATTGAGACACAATATCTATACACCATCCATATGTCGCTGTAGTTTTCTATTAAATGTGTGTGCAAGTGGTGTGTGCGCGTGTGTGTGTGCATCCAGCCAACTTGTACAAGGCTGTAGCTAGACTAGCACTTAGTGGCCAATGAAGCAATACCTTCATTAGCAAGCACAGCATCCAACAGGGTTTTGTGAACGTAATATTGCTAACACTATGTTCTCCCTCTCCCAAACAGTTTAGATAGTGAAATATTGATCATTACAGATTTAACTTGGAGTAAACACTTAGTGCTACAATTAACTAGCATGATAGACAGACATAATTATAATAATGTATGTTATTGGACATGTGTTTGTACACTTAATGAATGGGTCTAAAATCTCACACCCCAAGTTCATTCACCTGTGAGTAAACCTTGATGGCATCCTCTTCCCTTGCAAATGTCACAAACCCATACCTAGAAAGAAAAAAGTAATTGCTTTGCAATGTTTGGAGGTAAATGTAGCTAGCTAGCTATATAGGACTGGTGAGGACCTCTTTTCTCACCCCTTAGATTTTCCTCCATCTCTGTCTGTAATGATCTTAGTGTCTCTCACTTCTCCAAATTGGTTGAAGAACTGGCTCAATTCCAACTCAGTCATCTGAGAGGGAAACACACTGCTACAATAAGTGTTTAAATGTGCAGTTTGAGTTTGTCATCTGGAAGCCATGAAAATAAGAGTTTTGATAACCAAAGCCCTTGGGTTTGGGTGCAGGTTCCAAGACAGACCCTTTACCAAGTCACTATGCTTGATACTGGCTCCCGTAGTATTTTTTAGGTTCGGGATTCCCAAGATACTTGGGACTATCCTTGGATATCCCAAGTGAGGGTGACTGGCTATACAGCATGGATTTGGGAATCATGGTTAGTGTTAAGGCTAAGGTGATAGGAGAATAGGGTCAGGGCCAAGGCCAGGGATCTTCAAGGGCTAGGGTTGGATTATTCTAGCTGTATGACTAGGGAGGACTAGGGACATCCAGGTATCCCACGTTAGCACTAAGTCATTCCTAGATAGTCCCAAGTATCCTGGGAAAGGCTATACCAGTACCGTAATGTGTTGTATTACTTGTATGTGGAGGATTACTGCTATTGGCTAAATGACTTTCAGCTATTGTGACAGCTCCGAAATGCCATAGAGACATCTTCTAATGCAATTTTTCCAAGTAAGCAATAGCAGAAATTCCATGATTGGATAAACCTTAATATGGTATACATACTATATATCTATCCTTAATACAGGGGAACAATTATTACTGAAGCCTCTTATAATCTCTCCCCTCATGCAGCTCGTTTCAACATTAATAATTCAGCTTCCACTCTACTTAGCACCACTGCTATTAGAGGTGCTAACAATGAGTTGCTAATAGGGGTAGAGTTGCTAATGAGAAGCTGTCAGAAATTAAATTTTTTCCCCAGTGTTGCAAATTTGCAGTCTCATTCAATACTGTCATAATGTAAAACATTACCACAGATATAAGATCAGAGCTGTAGTTGTATAGCCATATACTTACATTGTAAGGGCAGCCTCCCACAAACACCCTGGTGGGTATCTCCACTCCATAAGGTATCACTTGCTGCTGCTGAGAAGAGGGTGGGGCTACCCCTGTAGCTGCAGGCAGTGAGAAGAATCCCATGCCTGGATCCTATAACATACCTACCTCTTTCATAACCACAGCTAATTTATATAGCTACAACAGTTATTTCTAGCGTATATATATATATCAAGGTAGAGAGTACGCAGTATTCATTAACGTATCAAAAATAGTAAGGCTTACCATGATGATAAGGTAAGTCAGTACGGCTATCTCTCACTCTCACACACACACCAACTCCGCACTTCACTTTCCCCGAGCGGGATAGCTAAGCTACTGGGCGGCACTCTTATAGTTGACTTGCCCCATTCACGCACAAGATTCTCCACCCTTTCAATTAACACCACTCGCAGAGTGATTAATCAGGCACCAGGAGACCTTTCTGTTACGTGTCCTATTTGTATGCGACG
This sequence comes from Cladorhizidae sp. MBARI D1340-BT2, assembly GCA_028752905.1. Lineage (NCBI taxonomy): Eukaryota > Metazoa > Porifera > Demospongiae > Poecilosclerida > Cladorhizidae > Cladorhizidae sp. MBARI D1340-BT2. The sequence continues at coordinate 47,717,667 of JAQNBH010000004.1, forward strand.
CCCCCAACTTATGATGTCTGACTGGCAGTTGCGAACGGGAAACCTGCTTGACAGAGAAGGGTTTGCTTCGAAGCAGTTTTTTCCAGTAGATGGAAAGCCCACTGAGGCCATTAGGTAGTTAGCTAGTAGTGCTTGCTACAACAAAATATGGCAGGGAAGACCTTGCAGAAGCTGACAAAAATTTCAGACATTTTGTCAAACAATTTGCATTTGTGATATTATAATTAGCTATATGGCTATAAATTATACTCCTTGTACTCTTTTGTATTCAGTATGTTCTCGATCAGCAGATCTTATTTTGACAGTATTAAATACCAACAATGTAGCCGTTTCTCTTTTTACCCATTGTCTGAGACAGCGCAAATGCAAGGAGTAGTGCTTGAACTGAAAAATCTTACCTTGATGCCGCACCTAGCCACAACGTGTTGCCAAAAATGTTTTTTAAATTTATTCATGAAAATACATGCAAAGGATACACAAATTGCTAATCTTGGAACAAAGGTGCAATGTAGTGTTTTAAAGTGATGAGTGAATGGGTCTCTCTAGGGCTTCTTGAGGTAAGTTGTTCCATAAGGTGACAGAACCAGGTATAACAAAAGAAAACTTCATCTTAGCATATGGTTGGTTCAACAGTGGTATTGGTCCTGCCTGTTCAGTTTACAGCTGGCCTTTCATAATTTTGAATACCATACATAACTTCAGAAATGTTCTGCAATTCTCAAGAGAAGGGCTTCCAAATAGGTTCTGATAGTTGAAGGCCCATGTTTCGTACACACATCTTGATAGAAAACTATGGTTTGGCACTGAACAATAATTCCAATAAAAAATATAAAAAATTTGGGGATGGAATATACACCTATAGTGGGAGGGGTGCCCTGCTGTTGATGAGTAAATAGTTTGGGGTGCGTACGTAACTGGAACATCTCGCAGACTGTCCAAGTGAAATTTCACTTCAGGAATTGAGCATGTATATAGCAATGTTGGGGGATAAAATGTCAGCACTTTTGCTATATATGTAGAGCTGCTGCAATAGCAAAAATTCTATCTCCAGCTGTCCTCTGAATTTTGCATGATGGCAAGTAGAGAAACAGGAATCTTCACAGTGCAGCTAGAGTATGTTTTACTCTCAGTTGACATAATGAAATCGCTATGACCTCTCTTACAATGATCTCAATAAATAAACTTGTCTCTCCCAATGACCTCAACAACAGTATAATAGGAAGAGCACAATTACTCATTAATTTTGATCCTCCTGTTTTTTTATCAAATTTTGTAGCTCATAACATTTTTAATTGAACTTCTTTCATCAATCTCCTACCCACTCTCTCGTCTGTGCTGCCTCCAACTTCTTACATATACTTTGTCCTCCTCTCCGCCACACTTCTGATGCATACTCTCTACTCACAAGAAGCTCTATCAACATCCTTCCTTGATCTCTCTGTTCAATCTGCTCATCTATGATCTTTACCAATTACTCTTCTGCCTTCTCCACCGCTGGATATTACCCCTCAAACCATCATTCCTAAGTACGGAATCTTTCCAACTACCATAACTTGTTCTCTATATAGTAAATCTCATCTTCCACCTTAATCTGTGCCTGTACCACTGTACCATATCCAACATAGTCTGCAGCTTCCCCCCCCCCCCAACTCCCTGAGTCTACCTCCCACCAGTACAGTGTGCAATGTCATCTGCATACATGAGTGTTCCACACCAACACCCTCTTAACCACCCCTTAACCAACGGCATAAGAAATGGAGGGGGTGTGTTGGGGGGTAGTGGTGTTTTTGTGTGCCTCACATGCAGTCACAAACTTGTTTAATATCACAGACATGGCTGCCAGAATTCTGCACGTCTTACAGTCACCTAAGTGGCTTTGGAAAAAGTTTTAGTTAGCTGTAGAATTAACTAATGATTACTGATACTTGAAATTAGCTTGGAATGTACCAAAATTGATCTCAGAGCCATGCGAAATTCTCAGGAAAGCAAGCACCTGGACACCCTATGCCAGGAGGGTTCCCACCCATCCAAAAACATCTTCTTATACCCCTGCCCCTAACTTAACCCCAAATAAGCTCTTTCCAACTCCACCATCTCCATCATTTGTATGTTGAACATTGGAGACAAATTCTCAACATGATTTTTGTGCGTTCAACACAACTCTTATCTCCGCCACACTGTATAACTCCACACACAATTATCTTCTAAACCAGTATTTCCCAAACATTTTAGCCCTGGGGCTGGTGGGGACTACCCTGAGTGTGTCGAGGGCCGGAGGCCATTGGGAGGGGGGGGGAATAGGACCAGAACAATTTTGCTTCTGTATTTCTGGTTTATACATGTGAAGCAGAAAACACATGACAGTTGCACGAAGTATGTGAAACATGGAATTGCTTTTGCTGTTCCATTGATGACATCGATATCAGGCTTGGGATGGGAAGAAGCCACTTTCACAGTGTCTTCCAAATGCGCATCAGAGATCAAATTCCAGTACTTGGACTTGGCGTACTTGATCCTGGAGAAAAACTGCTCACAGATGTATGTACTGCCAAACATGGCAAGGAACCTCTGGCTATTGGCAGCTAGGTTCGGGAACGTGTTGCGTGGCATGGCCTTGTAGAATTCTTTCAGCTCCTTCTCCATAAACGGGGACTTGATGTCCATGTTGCTTTGCAGCTCAATCAGCTCCAGCTGAAGCTTGACTGGAGCTTTGCTTGGGTCAGTTGTGAATGGCATAGAGAAGATTTGAAAGTCCATGCTTCTTGACCTGAACCGGTGCTCAAACTCTGTCTTCAGGTTTCCAACTTCTGCAGCATATCTCTGCCCATCAAAATCATTAGCTCTGTCCTCACAGTGCACATGGCAGGGAAGTGATCGAGGTTACCAGCCTCCACTGAGTCTGCCAGAGCTGCAGCTTCACCTGAAATGCTTGCACACTCCCGAACAGGTTGTGGATGAGCTTCTCGTTGCCCTGCAAGGAGACATTGAGCAAGTTCAGCTTCTCTGTAATGTCCACCAGAAAGGCCAAGTCGCACAGCCACTGGGAATCGGAGAGCTCTTGGACTGGCTGGCCCTTCATGCCAAGGAACATCTCCAGCTCTTCTCTGAGTTCCCAGAAACGTTTCAGAGTGTGTCCCCTGCTGAGCCAATGGATAGAAGTGAAGTAGATCACATCTTCATAGTTGGCTTAGAGCTCTTCCAACAGTTCCTTCAACTTTCTGTGGTTGAGGGCATGTGCTCTGATAAAGTTGACATGCGAGAAGACCTTGCTCATCACTTCCTGGAAGCCAATAGTCTTTGCACAGAGTGCTTCCTGGTGGATGATGCAATGGCACCAGACCAGGTCAGGTGGCAGACCCCTCCTGTCCAGCTCAGCCGTGACTTGGCTTTGAAGTCCTCGTCTGGTCCCCAGCATGGAAGGTGCACCATCTGTGGCAATGCTTACCAGCCTCTTGAAGTCTAGCTTTCGCTCCTGCATGGCCGTGTTGAGCTCAAGGAAGACATTCTCTCCAGTGCATGTGTTCTTCATGGGGCAGAGAGAGAGAAGCTCCTCTGTGATGTTGCACTCTGCAACAACTCCCCTAATGAAGATGGCCAGCTGTGCAGTGTCGGTGATGTCTGTGCTCTCATCAAGGGCAAGAGAAGGCTGTGAACTCCAAGGCCAGGCTGTGCAGCTGCTCCTTCAGGTTCTTGGACAGATCTTCCACCTGCCTGGTGACCGTCATGTTGCTCAGGCTGACAGCAGTGAAGGAAGAGGCTTTCTCAGGGATCATCACTTCAACGACTGCCTGCAGGCATTCCTTGATGTACTCGCCATCTCTGAAGGGCTTCATTCGCTTGGCAATGATCTGTGACACCATGAAGCTGGCCTTCGTGGCAGCCTTGCCTTCGTTGACTGGTCTGGTGAAGACGTTCTGCCCTCTGGACAGCTTGGACTTGAGCTCTTTGGTCTTGGCAACTCGTTGTTCTCCTACAAGTCCATTATACCTGTAATACAGAAAGCAGGCAGCTTAGCGCATTGTTTTTGCCTTGAAAGATGAAGTTACCTGTCTGAATGCTTTGACTGGTAGTGTCACCGGATGTTAAATAGCTTTGTAACAGCGAGGCTTTCTTGACAGATGAGGCAGAGACACTTGCTCCTCTCTGAGATGAAGAAGAATTTTTCTTGGTCCATTCTTCATTGAAGGGTCGATTTTCTGCATCTACCTTTCACTTCTTTGGCAGTGCCATCCTGACCCTGCACTGTTGGAGGAGGCAGCAATGTTCAAGGAGTCCAAATCCAAGGTGGAGAAGTCCAAACACAGGATGTGAATGTTGCAAATTGGAGTGAATCTCGGGGAAATCTGCAGGGACTTGAGGCCAGCTCCTTAAATAGGTTTTTGGCCGAGACCAATTACAACCAATGTGGCCATGTTGTAAGTGTTAAACATGAGAAGTTTGTGCATGCGTTTGTAATTTGGTGTGTTAATCATAGACAGTTTGTGCATGTGTTAGCTATTACATGCAAGACAAGATGACTGGCACTGTTCAGTTGGGGAGGGTATGTGGAGGGTGTGTCTCCACAAATACAGATTAAATATTTATGTGTAATTTAAATTAATTTGTAAAAAAATGCGTATTTTCTGATAATCGTCCGAGGGCCGGACTCAGGACCTCCGGGAGCCGGATCCGGCCCCTGGGCCTGACTTTGGGAAACAAAGTTCTAAACCATACTGCCCCATCCTTTGCCACAGTCCCTCCCCCCAAAACGATCTAAACTTCACACATACTTCTCAACACTAACCACTGCTTCGAACATCTACGACTCTTGCACTTTTGTATCTCTAGCAAACCTTGCCATCCTTCTTGCCAGCACTCTTGTAAATACCTTTACCACAGTGGACTTATAAAGCAATATCATATTTTATTTTTTTACCAAACACCTGTGGCATGTGCCATTGTCACCAACATGTGTTGATCCTAATTGCTTAGGACTAAAATGTTATTAGAGAGTCTATTAATAGTTTCTATATATGGAATGCAATACTGGGACTTATCTGGTAGTGTTCTTATTGGAATAGAATCAATATCAATGTTACACAAATACCATGTGATTATGTGGTAAGTCGAGATATATTAGGAGCAGCTAGACAACTTCTACAGCTAGAATAGAATCTACTAGCTAGACAAAAATGTTTTAAATATGGAAAAAGATCAGACTAAATAGCCAAGAGACTAGTAAAAATAAGTACATGAGGAATATGATTATAGTTAAGTATTAAAAGTCAAAGTGATAATAAGGGATGTTGAATATAATGCTTAAATTGTCTAAGTGAGTTCTTAATGTAATTGGGGAGAGAGTTCCAGAGCCTAGTATATAGTAGTAGTAGGGAAAAATGAAAGGTTAGCAGACTGAGTTATGTATGGGATTAGCAGACAATTGCAGGGGTGGAAGGATCAGAGGTTGTAGCAGGGAGTTGGTTGGCATGGTGGGAGGATAGACAGAAAATCTATCTTATTGTGAATAAGTTTGAAGAAAAAGATAAGTTTAGCGTTACAGTGGCGAGAGGATAGAGATGGAAGATGAAGCTTAGTGAGAAGAGAAGAGTAGTCCGAGGACCATTGTTTACTAAAAAAATTACATGCAAAGTATTGTATTCTCTCAAGATGCGAAGGGATGATTGAGGGTCCCAGAGGAAAGAACAGTACTCTAGATGAGGATGGATAAGAGAAGTGTAGAGGCAAAGAAGAAGTGTCTGAATAGCAGTGGAAATGATGGTAGAGAAGACCAAGTAATTTACAAGATATGTAAAAAATGTGACTAGAGGATAGAGATGAAGAAAAGAGAATTCCCAGATACTTGAAATCAGTCACTAACTGAATTGGGGAACCAGAGATACACAGAGGTTGGCAGAGTAAGAAGAGATGAAATAAGTATGTATTTTGACTTCATTAGATTAAGTGTGAGTGATTGGGAAGCAAGCCAGGCAGTGATACAGTTGAGGTCTTTCTGAAAGAGAGAAAAATCAGAATGAGAATCAATATCGTCGGCATAGAGAGTAATTAGATGAGACAGACAAGGGCATGTTACACACACCATTGACATAAATTATAAAGAGGAGAGGACCTATTATAGATCCCTGAGAGACACCAGAAGATACTGGGACAGGTGAGGAGGTGTTGCCTGAGACGATCACTTGTTGTGATGAGCTGAAAGGCAGGAGTGATGCCAGTTAGTGAAGTAAGAGGGAAGTGCAAGAGGGAAAGATCAATTAACAGAACAGAATCAACGGCCTTTTTGAGATCTAGAAAACAAGTACCAACCAATTTATTAGTTGGAAGAAGAGAGTTAAAGGACTGATTGGTCAAGAGAAGGGCTGAAGAAGTGGACTGATGGGGGTGAAAACCAAATTGAGAAGAAGAGATAATATTGTGTTCAATACAGAATTTGTAAAGGAGAGAGTGAACATGCTTTTCAAGCAGCTTACTCACTATAGAGAGTAAGGAAATCGGCCGGTACTTAGAGGGATTGTCAATGAACATTCAGAGATGGGAACAATGAAGGAGTTTTTCCAATAATTGGAAGACGTCCTTGAGACAAGGATGAGTTAAAGATGTATGTAAGGGAAGCAACTATGGAGGACATGTAGATTTAAGAATTCTAGAGGAGATCAAATCAGTGCCAGAGGCTGCGGAAGGTAAACGACCAATCAGGCCAATAACATCAGATTCAGTACAGAGAGAATCAGGAGGACAGGATGGTTGGGAAGTGTGGAAAGGAAGAGGAGACGATACAATTGTGAGGAATACAACAACATCCCTCAAGGACGATAGCCATTGCCAGCAGTGAATAAAACTAGACCCCTTGATGAGATGAGAGCCATTGCCAGCTAGGAATACAATCAGACCCCTCGAAGACGACAGCCATTGCCAGCAGGGAATAAAACCAGACCCCTCAAAGATGAGTCACTGCCAGCAAGCAGCACAACAACACCCCTCAAAGATAAATAGCCATTGCCAGATGAAAGCACCAGAGAGCATGCCCGAGCAGATGCTTCACTGGGATGGTAAACCAGCTGGGAAGATTCTCCCCCTAAGAAAACTCCTGGGAAAGAAAGTTGCATGGCTATAGGGAGATTGACAACACCAGGCCTTCTCTCTCTCTAGTCAAAGATGAATTGGTGAAAGTGCAGAGTGCAGATATCCACAAATAGAGAGAGGTGCTGGCAAGCGCCTGGGCCTGCGAGAGGTTCTCAAACTACATTCTGGGAATGGGATTTTGGTTTAAAACTTACCATAAACCGGCATAGTATACTAGTAGTGGATGTTAGGCATGTATGCTAGTAATGGATGTTAGGCATAGTATACTAGTTAAGGTACCTCTGCTGGGAGCGACAAATCTAAACTGACCATTAATCTTGTTAGGTATAGTATACTAATAATGGATGTTTGGCATAGTATACTAGTAATGTTAGGCATAGTTTACTAGTAAAGGTACCTCTGCTGGGAATGAAAAATCTGGATAGGGATAGGTTAACATTAAGAGTACTAAGGTTCCATTTATGCCTTGCATGGTTTGATTACATCATTGAGCATGTACCAGGCAATCTACTCTACACTACACAGCAGACACTTTGTCAAGAGCCCCAATAGATTTTGACATGAGTGACTGTGAAGCAATCGTGCAAGAAGAAGTTCAATCGTCCATGCAAGTACTCGTAGACCACCTGCCAGCGAGCCAAAGCAAACTGGACGAGTATCGCAGTTCCCAAGCAGCAGATCCTATTTGTTCAGTTGTCATGAACTACTGCCGCAGTGAGTGGCCAGACAAAAGGAAAATCGAGCAGGCTGTCAAACCACTACAAAGACTGCAGATAACTTATATTGGGAAAAGTCTCCCACATGGACGCAGGAGAGTGCTTCCAAGAAATCTGAAAAATTAAACACTCCAGAAGCTGCACATCGGTCACCAGGGTATGCAGCGTTGCCCTCAACGAGCAAGTGGCCTGGGACTTCTCAAGACATACACAACCCGGTGAAATACTGTGAGCATGTGTAAAGGAATTCACACTGATCACTAATTGCTTATGACTAAAGAGAGTCTATGAATAATGAAATGCATTGTTTGATGTACTGGGACATATCTGGATGTGTTCTTATTGGTCAATGTTACACAATACTTGCCCCTCTCCCCACGCACATACAAACACCAGCCTTGCTTTTAGCAGAGAAATAGGACAATCCCTGTAGCTCAAATATCTAAGAGTTTCTGAGGGGTGCCTTCTCTTACTGTACTAAGGTCAGCATTTCTGTGCAATTGTAGTGCTCATCATTTCTGTGGCTATGTAATACCTTTGCACCCCTCCCATTGACTTTTGAATAAACTCAGTCACAAATTTGGAACAACAACTTTATCATCTTACCAAAACTTCATTCAGTATTAAAAATCTTCCCCTCTCCCTCTCTCAGTTTTAAAAGATGCAAATTCTTTTGTGGGTGAATGTATTTGTGCATAGATCATGTTGCAAATAAGGCCATGCATGGCAATACAAATTTACCATCCAACTTGCCAATGAAGATTTGCTTAGTTTTTCAATTCTATATACATACGGTACCTGGTTACAATAGATGGCATTAATAAGAGTGTCTGGAGGAAGGAAAGGATGGTTCATGAGGAGCATTGGGGTCAAAGGGTTTGAAGAAGTCATAAGAAAATTTGAAGATGTCAGCCGGTTTATGAATGAAAAGGGTTTGAAGGAAGTCTGCCAGCAGCGCCCGAAGTTCAGGGTGCAATTTCATGTAAGCACCATGAGATTCAATCAGTTCTTCCTGCATAAATGTATAGAAGCTAAGGCCACACAGAAGGTTGAGTCTTGTATGGAGCACAAATAGTACTTATTAACCCATGCTTATATTGATAATATTGCCTTTCCAAGACGTGCACACAAACCTAGCCTCTCATCCCTAATGAAGATACCCAACATGAAGCTAGAAGGACTGGCTGGGGGCATGCAGCCTCTCGTTCCTGGCTTCACCAAATTATGGTGTTGCCCCTCAACAATCTCTTGCTGTTCATGTTTTTTTCTGTCGTGTCGCTGATATTATGTACCCTGTCATTTGTTGTAAAGTTAAAAAAAAACAACCAAAAAAAAATCAGTTTCCAGGCCCATGTATGGGAGGCTGTCTTGGGTGCCCTCCACAATCATAGATGGCATACCTGGGCTAGTGGTCTGGCAGGTCCGGCTAAAACCCGATCATTTTTTAAAACATGAATTTGGTAAGTGTATCGTTAAATAGGTAAATGCAAATTGCTAATGGTCGTTAGATACTACTAGACTCCATGCTGATCACATACATATGCACTCGTGATGCCATGTGTTAATTATGAACATGAAAATGATTACATTCATCCCATCATTCATCCCATCACACCAATAGTCGCAACGTGTCATATTGGTATGCTTTATTTAGTTTCATTGCATGATCATGGATGACGAAAGCGTAATCAGGTCACTTGTATGGAGCACAAATAGTACTTATTAACCCATACTTCGTACCTGCATTTCCCTGTATTGGTTTCACTGCTACTAGCCCTAGCCCTATGGCCAAATCCTGACCACTTTTTAAACGTGAATTGATAATCATTAAATACGTAAATAATGAATTGGTAATGTTCATTAAGTACTACTATATAGACTTTTGCATGTAAATGCACTTGTGATGCGACACGTCTATTGTGAACATTAGCACGCATCCTACTGCAGCGTAACACTTTTTAGTGACAATCTCAATGCCTCAAGTTGGTGCGCTTTTTTGGAAAATTTAATCGTACTATGGATTAGGAAAATAACCAATTAAGTAAATGACCAAAGATGCAAACTCGGACATCAGCTGGAAAATAACCAAATAATTTGAACTACGCGCCCATTCTTGGTATATGCACAGGCCCAATAGACTGCTATTGGTTATAACTTTACATCCAGTATGGGGGCGTAAAATGTAAGATGATTTCTTTGATGGCTGATGATCGCAACTGCCTTCTTGAACAGTCTTTCCTGGCTTTTGCTATAGTTTCTGGTGGAAAGCTGCACAGGCACCTATGCTCACCAGGAATTGCTCTTGAGCCAAGGATACGCTCATGATGGATTTCTTTACTCTAAGTTTTGTTGTAGCCATAGAGCGAAGTAGTGCTGCATAGCTTTTGTTTGCTCAGCAGCCTTAGCTTGCCGGAGCTGATTCTTATAGTAATCTGCAGCATACTGTATGTGCATTATAATTAATGATAATGAAAGTTTATACTTGAAAGAGTTAAAAATATAAATGTTAAAACAAACCATAAATAAAGTTGGCGTCTAATCAGTCATTTAGCCGGACCACTTCATTTTTGTTTCTGCTGGGCCTGCACATGTTAAAGAACAACGTGATCATATCTGGTAAAGGGTCTGTTTGTACAAATGCTCATCCAAAAACAGTTAGTAGACCGACGGCAGGAAAAGCAAAGAACAAGCATTCATATTCCCAATTTGTGATGACTTCAATGACTTCAATGATTAGTCAATAAAAAATAGAGTCCAGGATTCTGTTGAATGTCTATGTGGGACTTGGTTACAGATTTCATCTTCCTTACCTTACTCCCAAACATCGCTTTCTGTTGGAAATTGTGTGCGATTTTGCATGTCAAAGAGCAGAGAGATCTAGGGATAATAGTTACCTACAATTTGTCTTTATCAGCTCACATATCTTCAATCAGTGAAAGGCATACCAGATTCTAGGTAAGACATTCAATTCCTTTAAAGCTCCTCCTATATACAGTGTACATGTATTGTGAAAAAACATCTTTACTTGTCCTTTGTCCAATCTAGACTAACCTATTGGTTGGGCAGCCTCCTCTGATGAAGAATGTCTTGCTGCTGGAGAAGGTCCAATGAAGGGCCACAAAGAATAGTTTCAGTAGTAATAACAAAACAAGACTTCAAACTTTAAACACACTGGCACTCATGTACTCCAAGACATGTTATTTCTAGTAAAATGTCTCTGTCAACCTCCAAACAAATACAACATGGTCAGTTATATTTCATTCATCCAGTACTACTCTCAAAGAAACCTGCAAAAAATGAAAAATGAGCCGTAATTTAACCGTGTTGCCCTCTATGGAATTTACTTCCTCAGTTGACCTCTCCCTCTCATTCACCCCCATCAAGAAACTTTGCACCTTTGCCTCTGGGATATTCCAATTTACCTCCTGTATTTGCCCCTGCATTAAATGTTACCCTCATCACACTAACTTCTCTTGGTGTTAATACACCAATAACAGTATGTATCAGCAATGTTCACCTCTCTCATTGGCAAATAATAATAATATTCTCACGAAATTTCAGCCTCAATACCTCTTTTTCATGCTGGATCCACTTTTGTATAGAGTCTTAAAACACTCAGTATGTATTAAATATACCAACCTTTCTCACAGGAAGAAAGGATCAGTTACATATATAGGAGTATGTGTGATGGGAAGTTGCCAATTAGCTGTATTTATATTCACCATTACAAAGCATAGAATACCTTTTTGGCACTGAAAAAAGACAGCATTTCCAAATCTTCCTCCCAAGGTAAATATCCAGCAGTCTTAGCAGAGTGTGGAACCTCAACCTTACTACTACAAGATTCTTCTTCCGCCTTTCCATCACCTCCAAATCTTTCTACTGCCCCAGCATCACTAGCGTACTTGCCAGAATCGTCAGGGTGACTAGCGTAAACATTCGAGGCACCATCAGCGGTCGACTCCGACATTTTCTTTAGGACGGGTTAGCATGGCAACACATATACAATCCCTGGTATGCATACCGCCCGCGCGGAATACGACAGTATATTGGCCCCACCCCCCCACCCCCGAGAGGAGAGCTTTTAATTTGTCAGGCGAGCACTTCTTTCTTCTATTCTTTCTGTTATGGAGACTTGTGTGATGGATGCCAGTACTATCTGGTAGTTAAAAGTGGATTCTGTCAGCTGAGCTTTTATGAAAGTTGGCAGGGAAAATTGGCCAGAAAACTACCCAAAGGTATATACCAGAGTTGTGTAGTTCTGGAATGATGCAATACACTAGGTTCAACCTTGAGGCAGATAGAAGTAAGTTCATAATATACATGCACCGGATCAAAAATTCATACCCTCAGGCATTAAAAAAAACAAAAAAACACAGCAGTGTAAACAAGGCCACCCTAACACTAGTCAACGCCAATTACAATGGGAAATTGTATTGTGTTTTAGTTTTTAATATGAGGAAGGTGTATAAGAAACAGTTCTTGCCCCAGCTCTTGCTGTGTGGGTCTGTCAATTGAATATGGCACTACCACACGTTTCAGGGGCGTAGGGGGGTGAGCACCCCCCTCAACGTAATTGTTAATTGTCCAGTGAGAACTGTACTCCTGCAAGCCACACCCTTAAAGTAATTGTGGTTTAACCATTAATTGTATGGTGAAAATTGTTGACTCCTGCATGCCATGAGGCCATCATAATACAGTTGCCATTTTATTTCAAAATGTCTGTACAAGTATTTCAAAGCTCAAGCAGAACCACGACAAGCTGAAGGGGAGATATCTGAAACTGATTGTTCTGTAAGTGATGGTGATGATGTAATATCAAGTGTTGTAACAGTGATCAACTTCATTGCCTGGATCTGAATACCCTGGAGTGGAATCTGACACATTGCAATACAGAGATGTAGCAAGTTATATTATTGATAGCTAGTGGTGATATTCCAGATACAGTAGAACCTCAGTATAACGAACACTTCGGGACCAGAAGGTGTTCATTATAGTGAAATGTTCGTTATACTGAAAGTAATGATGACATAATTTCGTATTGTGTTGAATACACTGTTTTCCCGCCTATAGGCACCAGATGCTGTTCAGTGGCTTGATGGTTTCCTGTCAAGTATGGTGTATATTACCCTTACAGACCATTTGGTCATTGCTATGTCCAATGTAAATAACAACTGCTACAATTTACACATGCAATCATTATTGAGAGTACATGTTTAATGGTGGGGGTTGAAATAATCGGTTATGCAAGTTTGCTTCTTGGCGTTTAAACATGCTAACACAGCAGAGGATCGTAGCTTGTTCAGTAACATTAACTGGACACTGCTAGTGTTTGGCTGTTGCTCAAGGTAACGGATGCACACATTAAAGGCATCTGCGGCTTCTTTGTGACTCTTCAGATTCATCATCGGAAGACTCATTCTGGTTGGATTCTGAAGCAAGATGAACAATTTCTTCATCTGTACGTTCTTCACCCAAATTCTTGTCACTATCTAGCCATTCCTGAACTTCACTAGATGACACTGATAATTCAGTGCCTATTTCAAAAATAGCACATGCATCGTCAGCGTCATCGGGAGCCCTTGAATTGTCAGTGCCTGCTGAAGCTCCAGGATTATCAGTGCCTGCTGAAGCCCCTGAATTGTCAGTGCCAGCTGGGTTGGTAGATGTACTGCAATTACTGCTGCTAGCACCAAGAAGCTTATTCCAAGCACGTGAAAGTGACTCAGCCCTAATGTCATCCCAAGCCTCCTTGAATGTGACACTGGTGTCTAGGGTTAGGGTAGGGAGAGCAAGAGGCTGGGGCTAGGGCTGGGGCTAGGGAAAGGAAGGCAAAGAGCTGGGGATGGGGCTAGGGTAGGGAGAGCCAAAGAGCAGAACACAACAGTTAGGGTAGGGATATGTGGTGTGGATCAAACCACACTGGGTTGAGGCAGGTTGAAGTAATTATTCGGCAAACCCCTAAAATAATTTTTATTATTTTCCCCTCTCCCTGCCCGCTCATGTCTCTTGCTCTTCCCTTTACTCCAGCCCTTAGCTATCTCTACCTGCCCTGGCTGCACTAACTCTTATGTCTTGATATCCCTGCCCTAGCCCCAGCTCATGCTCTCCCTACCCCAGCCCTAGCTCTTGTTCTTCACCCAAGCCCCAGCCTTAGCTCTTGTGTCTCCCTACCCTAACTCTTACCTTTGCTCTTGTATTTTTCTCTCCCTACCTTATCCCCAGCCCTAGCTATTGTTCTTTCTACCCTTGCCCTATCTCTTGCTCTTGCTCTTCCTACCCTAGCCACAGCCCTACCTCTTGCTCTTCCTACCATTGCTCTAGCCCTAGCTCTTCCTACCATAGCCTCAGCCCTAGCTCTTCCTACCATAGTTCTAGCCCTACCATAGCCTCAGCCCTAGCTCTTCCTACCATAGCCTCAGTCTTAGCTCTTGCTCTCCCTACCTTAGCCCTAGCCCTTGCACTTCCTATCCTAACTCTCGTGTTCTGCTCTCATATTTGGCTCTTCCTACCCTAGCCCCAGCACTAGCTCTTCCTACCATAGCCCCAGCCCTAGCTCTTGCTCTCCCTACCCTAGCCTCAGCACTAGCTCTTCCTACCGTAGCCCCCTCCCTAGCTCTTGCTCTCCCTACCCTAGCCCCAGCACTAGCTCTCCCTACCGTAGCCCCAGCAATAGCTCTTGCTCTTTCTATTCTAACTCTTGTGTTCTGCTCTTGTATCATATTTAAAAATTCTCCTTTTCTACAATAACAGTATAGATACTTCCTCACTGATGTGAGGATATCTTGATCAATCCTCTGCAGATCTTGGGAAGGATGATGTTGACAAAGAATTGTTTCACCTTGGTGCACATTTTTTTAAATTGTTGTGCACTTGATAATGAGTCATTCTGCAGTCCATGAAATGATGACAGTTCAAGAATGCCTAATTCCTAATCATGTTTCTGTGAAAAGTTTTCTGTCATTTTCTGCATATATAGTCTGTGTATGCAACATTTGAAGAAGTTATATAGTGGGTGCCAGAAGGAGGTTTCATTTCAAGTACACCCTCACCACAAGTACAAGAAGTCAGACCATCAGGCGAAGCACCAGGTTGGTGAAATATGTAGACCACTGGTATTCAATCTAAACTGAGGAATATTTTTTCATTAGAGCTTAATATGCTCTGCTTGCCTTGTCTCTGCCTCAATGTAGTGAAACAGAATTTGGTGGAGAACTCTGTGAAAGAATCTGTGCAATTATTTGGAAAGATTTGTTACAGAAATATCTTTAAACTCAGATACAATAAGATGACTTTATCTGAGCTTTAACCAAAGATAAGATTGTGACTGAAGAGCAGTGGATTGAGCCAAGTAGTTTGAATACTCAATTGTGTGATAAATCCATCCAAAACATGCACATTCACATAGCAAGTTACTTCTAGTTCTTGGTATATAACAAGGATGATAAGTGACTCAACAGTATGTTGAAGATTTGGAGGCGTAGTATATAGAGTTGGGTAACGAGGATGATAAGTGACTCAACAGTATGTCGAATATTTGGAGGCGGAGTATATAGAGTCGGGTAACGAGGATGATAAGTGACTCAACAGTATGTCGAATATTTGGAGGTGGAGTATATAGAGTCTGGTAACGAGGATGATAAGTGACTCAACAGTATGTTGAAGATTTGGAGGCGGAGTATATCGAGTCGTGTATGCTCAAATGAGGAAAGATGCTCGACACAACTGCAGCATTGTCAGAGCTTGTGTACACCAGGGAGAAAGGCATTGTTCTCCGAAAGTGTTGGAGCTGGAATCAATTATGCTGACTTGAATGACGGTAATCACTCACCTTAGACTTAGAGCAAGAAAAATTAATGTCAAAGATCTTATCTAGTTCATGCTGTACAAAAAAAAACACAGTTGTGTCCATGTGGTATTTAAATACTGCACCTCTATTATTGAGAAATTTTTTGTTTCCATGGTCACATGTCACTGAAGTATATATTATAATCATTGCAGCAAATGCATCCTTCAGCAAGCCTGAAGGCATGTGAGAAAATAATCTAATATTAACAAAACTCACCCAGCTCTACATGTAGTGTGTAACAGCACGACTTCTGCATCTTCGACTTCTGCATCTTCTCCGAGAACAATTCTCGGATCATGTGCTTATCAGGGAGATGATTGCACTGTTGCAATTCCATATCAGAACAGTACAAATATGGTTACTCTGAAAGTAATTATATCACTCTAAGCTCTTCCATTGCATCTGTTCTCTCCTTGTATATAGCTATACACAGATAATTTAAGTAAGGTAAACAAACGATTTCGCCAGGACGCCAACCAATATGTCTAGGTGCCATGCTGTCATGGCGAATTTCTCTGAATCGCGGGAGGCCTATGGATCATCTTTGAGCCTCAAAAGATAATGGGTCGCTCTCTCGCAATACGCACTTCTGAATATTCGGACAGGTGTCACAGGAAATCTGACATCCCCACTTTTTGGTATCCCCATCCTAGGAAAGTTCGCACCCCCGGATATTGGGTATCCACAATTATACGCCCTAGGATCCCGCCCGATCACATGGATTTTCCAGAGAGAAGAGAAGATAAGAACGCTTGCGAGGAGACTATCTACGAGGAGCTGCACGATTACATTTCAAAGAGCCAATAATCCACCTGGAAGGAGCAAGCAGGAGAAATGCGTAATCAGAAAGCGTGCCAAAAACTTCCAGATTGTGGATGGAATCATTCACTATAAAGGCAAAGAAGGACTTAGACAAGTTGTAACTAGCTGTAAGATGAAGCGGAAGATACTCGAAGCTTGTCATGATGACTTAGTAGGAGGATGTCACTTTGGTAGGGATAAAACATTAATAAAAGTATCTGCACGCTACTACTGGAAAGCGATCAAGCAGGATGTTGATGACTGGGTAAGTAAAATTACAGTATGTTTTGTACATCACTCTAGTATACCCATTGCATGCATTAAACAATGTCCTTTAGGTGAAACGATGTGAAGTGTGCCAACGGAGTAAACGGAAGTTTGATAAACCAGCACCATCCTTACACCCTATTCCAGTGTCAGACACATGGAAAAAAATTGGAATAGACCTTATCGAGTTGCCTATCAGCAAAACTGGAAATCATTATTGCATTACGCTTACTGATTACTTCTCAAAATGGGCTGAAGCTTTTCCAATCCCCACAAAGGAAGCGAAGCATGTTGCTGCTTTCCTTCACCACATGATCCTTAGACATGGATGTCCTCAGGAGATTGTATCTGATCAGGGTAGGGAATTTTGCAACAAGATTGTCGATTCCCTTGAAGAGTTCACTGGATTTAAGCACAAGATCACTAGAGCTTACCATCTTCAATCAAACGGACTGGATGAGCGTTTTAATCAAACGCCGAAGAAGGCTCCAGAAGCTTGTTAACGATCACCAGGATGACTGGGATGAACTTATAGATAATATCCTATTTGCTTATTGGTCGAGTCGCCAGGATTCCACCAAGTGTACTCCATTTCTTCTAATGTATGGACGAGAAGCTCGTCCCCCCATTGACATCTCTCAAGTGCATGGCGAACCTGATGAACTAGACTTAGACACAAAAGTACAAAGATTGAGTTTCAGAAAAAAAGTCACGAGCAAGCATATGCAAATATTGAAAAAGCCCAAGCCCGTCAAAAGTGTCAATACGAGTCAAAGCACAATACCAATACTAAAATCAAGGTAGGTGACAAAGTGCTTGTCAAGTCGATGAAGAACGAAGGTCGTAAGGGTGGAAAACTTGAGCCTCAGTTCCCTGGAGGTCCATATACAGTTGCGGAAGATATCGGGAAAGGTCGCTATCGTCTTAAAGGCCCCAAAGATGACTTGCTGAAGACAGCAATCAATTGCCACCGCCTTAAGATATGGTATGATCCTGATGGGAGAAGACTGAATTGCCATGACAACAATGAGGTAAGATGGTTATAGACAAATAATGTAATGACAATATGGTATTAACAATTTGAAAAGCTGGTTTATGCTGTCAAATTTTTTATTTATAAACATTAGCTCTGTAATTATTTGAAGAGATGGTTATGCTGTCAAACATTTGTTGTTATAAACATGTTAGCTCTGTAATTATTTATCTCTTCCCCCTGCCCTTCCCCAAAACAACAATAACAACAACTAAACACTATAGGATGCAGGTGCTGATGAGAATACTGACCCATCAGCTGATCAACATAAGCCTTTACCTGTAAGGCTTGCAAAGAGACCCCTGTTACCCCTACCAGTAACTGAACAAAAGCGTCAGAAACTAGATGTGGATCCAGTGATAGTTAGCAGTGGAGAGGATGATGAAATTGTTAGTGATGGCTGCTGGCAGAAAATTGGAGGAATCGAACTGAATGATGAAGACAAAAATGTACTGCTAAATGGCAGATGGCTCAATGACAAACCAGCACAGCTTCTCATGAAACATGACCTGGATCTACTTCCTGTTAGCTCCTTGCAAAGTCCACTTCTTGGACAAATGCTCAGTTTCAACATCGCCAGTGATGAATGCGTCCAAATACTCCATTCTGGGGGTAATCATTGGGTGACAGTAAGCACTGTTGGCATTCAACATCCCACAGTTCGAGTATATGACAGCTTATCCACTTCGCTCACATACTCTACAAAAGTACAAATAGCATCACTTCTGCACACTACAGAAGAAAAAATTACTTTGGAATATGCAACAACAGCCAAACTCAGTAGACTGTGGGCTATTTGCAGTTGCTTTTGCTATGGCTATTTGCAATGACCAGAGCCCAGAAGAGCAGTTTTTTAATGTGGGTCATATGAGGAGGCATTTGTACAACTGTATCAAAGACAAGCTAATAAAGCACTTCTCATCAAAGAAGAGGAAATGTATCCACATGACGAAGAAGGTTGAAGTAATGAAAGTCTTCTGTCACTGTAGATTGCCAGCGAATGAGGATGGAAATAAAATGGTCTCATGTGACAGCTGCTTGGAATGGTTCCATGACACTTGTCAAATCGTCCCTCAAGATGTGTGGAGTAATCCAGACTATAAATGGTGCTGTAGTCAATGTAGTCATAATTAATACTGTAACTGTTCTATAAACATTCAAAATTGTCTATAATTATATCAATGTATGGGACTATGGGGTATATAGCTACTAGCTTTGCATAGTTATATCTATCTATTTATAAATATAACTGATTCAGATTGTAGTTGTCATGATATAAATTGATCGATGCCAATGATTTCATAAGCCTCCAATGACAAGCAGGAGGTATTGCTTCAGGCCATGACATTAATGGTGGACATCAATGTCAGAAGGTGTGGTGATGCTGTGCCTTCCACCCTCTACAACACACTGTATTCAGCCCCTTACTGTTAGTTTTTTAAGTCTCTCAAAGCTCATTGGTTATGTCATGGCCATAAATTATGGTAAAAAATCCTGGTCGGGTTGTGACTAAATTTCAGTTTTCTTCTCTCTTTAGAGAGGTCTAGTTTAAGGCTTGAGAGATTCTAACCTTATCTTATAAAGGACATTCTTTTATTGGAAGGATTCAGAGAAGATCTACTAAGTACATTTTGTCAGACTAGACTATATATATACTGAACAAGTCCAGATTGAAGGCCCTCCATCCTCTTCCCTTGATGACAGAACCTCTAACATCAATGGACAACATTTGAACTTTAGCAATTAGTTGAACTTGAGCTATATAGCTGATGCTTTCTGTTTGTCCACTTGGGTACACTAACGCTACTGCTACTCATTTGAATCACAAAGATAGCCAAACTAACTATTAAAAAAAAGAGAGAGAGAAGGGAGAGAAAAAAATAGGGGGATTCCATATTTCCTAAAATTAATGGGGGTGCCAAATTTCCTGGGGGATCCTAGGATATTTGGAATGGGGGTGCCAAATTTCCTGGGATGCCTGTGACACCGGATGCATTGAAACTCGTGTGGTTTTAATCGAGATTTTAATACTTTTGCTCCTGGTCTAACTCCCAAAGATGCAAGTGCAGAACACGCTTTCGGGCGTAGTTCTTCTTACGTTCTTCGTTCTTGGTTACCTTGACAGTGGAAAAACGATATAGTGGTTCACCCGTATAGTTGCAGTTTCACGGCTTGGGAATATGGAGCTGTGACAGTTTTACAGCCCAAGAACTGCAGCAAACTATTTGGCGGAGATGCTGATGAGGTAAAAAATGTCAGTGCTAAGACTACTGTTTGGAAGAATTCATTGAGTGACCCCGACTTCTACAATATGACGACGAACTGTTCTTGGGTGAGATACTACTTTAGCAACAACCTGTATGTTACTGAGCTTTTCCAATAGCTTTCTTATTTGTTGTGCATAACAGTCCACAACAACTCTTACGACTGCTGAAGGTAATTTACAGAGCTCACAATCAATATTGCATCATTCCTGATTCCAAATCCAACTCGATCCTTATTGGTATCTTTAAAAACGTCGCTGCATGCTTGAGCAATGTGCAAGTTCCTTCAAAACTAATCCCAGTTACATGGGGGACGGTTTCCATTTTAGATGCCCAGATGATATGTTATAAGGAATTGTTGGACTCTAGAGAGCGACAGTCGGAACAGAGCAAGTGGAAATACGTCATCAATTTGTGTGGCAAAGAATTGCCACTAGCTACTAACCATGAAATAGTTTCCCACCTTGTGAAACTCAATGGATCTTCAGCTATCTCTCCTAGACGAGTACCAAAAAATGAATATGCAACATATTGGAGATTGAAAGGCCAAAAAATACCTTTTAACCTGCCCTACTATAAAGCTATGACCTACATGGGCTTACCTTATGAATTTGTCAACTTTCTTTTCACCAATTCAACGGCTATTAAGTTTCATCAATTCTTTAAATCATGCTTGAATTCCGAAGAGCACTTTTACGCCATTCTATCTACTATTCCAGGGGTCCCAGGAGGGTTCAACCACAATGCTTTCCGAGTGACCATTAATTATTCCATCTGGAAGAATAACCGTTGTAGTGGAAAATATGTTCACAGAATATGCATTCCGAAAATTGGTGATTTGAGCATGATCATGAAACGAGCTGGAAATGGTGACAAAGCTCTGTTTCACAACAAGTATTTTATGGAGTATGATCCACTCATGGACTGCATGGAGGAAGAGCTAATAGCTAGAAACAAAAGAGAGTTTGCTGAAGATGGTAGTCCAGTGGTCTGTGAATTCATGTAGGTTTTATTCACATATGCAAACTACAGCAGTTGTACTGAAATATTGGTTGAGTGAAAGTCAATTGTTATGAAATATTTGACAATGGTGCAGCTATGTATATAGCTTGTATATAGCTAGATTGTAGCTAGTATGCGGAAAAAACTTGTGATTTCTTATGGACTAATGTAAAATTTGTGTATGCATACTTACTCTGTTATATTGAACTTCCAACATTGTAATAAATGTGTAGTGCTAATGTTGTGTGTGGTGGAGTATGATGGACTGCATGTAGAAGCCACTATGTAATATATGAGCATGGACTGAACATTGCATTGCTATAGTCTTAGTGATATCCTGTACATGTGTGTGTATATATATACACATATACAGGGTTTAAAATATAAACTGGTAATTCTTTTAGTGACGTTTGAGTTGTTGCTCATTCAAGAGGTACTTATACTTTTCTGGTCTTTCTTAATATATTTACTCTGTAGTGACAATTTGGATTTGGATGGTGTTACTATAGTTTTATGCGTAAGCAATCATCAAGGACAATGAGGAGATGAGAGATGGGTACATATGAGGTGGAATGGTGGATATGTAAATGAGGTATGATTGACAGTTTGACCGATGAGGTGATTGACAGTTTGACAGATGTTGCTGTCAATGTGTTTTTGAAGAACTTGTTGTTTCTGTGGAAACTTTGCTGATGAACTAATGAATATTACAGATCAATGGGAGATCACAGCAAAAGTTGTTAGTGTAAATACTGATGATGCAAGTAACTGCATCTGTCACACGGAATGGGTGGAAATATTTACCATGATATCCCTACAAACTCAACCTTACTGTTTAGGATTTCCTAAAGGCTGATGCAGAATTGTGTCTACTCCAGAAGAAGTGGAGCATAATTGTTTCATACTTTCACCGCAGCAGCATGGTCACTGATGAGCTGATTTCCATCCAAACTCCCTTGAGATTTGCAACCGTAAGTTAATAGATATTGCAACGAGGTGGATTCTATGTTCTACATGTTTGAGAGGATGATGTTGCAGCACGAAGCGGTCACAACTATACTTTGTACACTCGATAAGACTAATCTTTGCATAATTACTGAGGATTTCGAAGGAACGAAGAATGTTACATGTTTCCTGAAGCCCTTAAGCACCAACAAGAGAAGCATCTGTTCTTCAATACATTACAATTTCCAAGCCTATACCCTTGTTAAGATCCATCCAAAAAATCACTGCATTAAGCTTGGTGATCAATTGGGCTTGCAGATGCATTGATATTTAGTCAAATCATATACACGCTGCCTCCACTTTGCTTGACTCTTTCTTGAAGGAAATAGCATATGCTAATGCAGAAAATGCTGAGCAGTATGCCCGTCATCTAACAGATGAAATGAAGAAATGTGAGCCCTTAGAGAGTGCTACTGGTGAAGAGTTTGGAAATGGTTGCAACACTTGATCGAATTACAGATAGTAGGGTGTGGGCCATGTTTGATCAATAAATAGCTGAAATAACATCGAGAAGAATGCCCAATTCAGGTGCTGTAGTCAAATGCAAGATCCATGGCGCATAATGGCCAACTGTGCGCTCAGCTGCAGTGGTCGGCTACCAAGTTGTGTATACCTGAGACATCAATAGACGACTCTCTAAAACTTGTAAACTTATTCCAGCGTAAAGTAACGGGCATAAGCAAAAGCATGTGAATGCCTTCCTTTTTCTCAACAGGAACATAGAGTATCTGCAAGAAAGAACATTATCATGCTAGTAATGTAATGGGATAGGCTAATAAATCAAATACTATCCAATACTGCTATGAAACATACTTGCATTAGGAATCTGTTGGTATCTCCCAACACTATAATGCATGTAACGAGTAATTTAGTCGTGGGAAGGGAGGGGAGGGGGGAAGAGGAGGTAGGAGAAAAGAAACTATTTTTATGCAAACCCCTTTGCCCACCTCTGACTGACATCATACGAATTAGTTAAGCTAGTATGACTAAAGATATTCAGCACTGGTGCATGTCCTTCCCAGATTGCCAAAGAGCAACCAAGGCTGACCCTATTAGAGCTCATTGCAACCACTTCCTGTCATTACCAACCATTCACTAGGATGGCATTTGACCTTGTCAGGCCACTTAGGATGGCTAGGCGTAACAGTGTCTCTGCCTTAGTTCGAAGTACCCGGACGCGATCCTTCTCAAGAATGTCGATGCAGCTACCATCGCTGAGGGTATGATGGACATATTTTCTCGCACTGGTCCACCCACTGAACTCCTTATGCACCAGAGGTCTGTATTTATGAGCAAGCTAATGAAGCAGGTCTGCAAACTTTGCTCAATCTCTCAACTACGAACCTCACCCTACCATGAAGCATATGTTTTAAGAAGTGTCAGGAAAGGAAAACTGAATGGGATCTTATCCTCAAATATATTTTATTCTCTTACAGGAATTCTCCACATACCAACATCGGGTTCTCACTGTTTGAGATCCTATATGGCAGGCAGATCACTGAGGGGCCCCCTGGAGATCGTACACGAAGGCTGGTCTGATGGTCAACTTTCTCAGAAAGATGCAGTCGAGTGGGTGAAGGACCTTGCCAATCACCTTACCACTTCCAGGGAGTTAGTGCCAATGAGAAGAGCAGGCCAAGCGTGCAATGAAGACCCAGTATGAAAGAAAATCATGAGCCATAACCTTCAAGGAAGGGGAGATGGTGTTGATTAGGATACAGGAACTAATGGGAAAGTTAGAAGACACTTGGGAAGGACCTTACGAGATTATCAGTCATTTCTGCAGTTACACTGAAAATTGCAGTTCCATAAAACTGCTGACTCAAGCAAGTAGTACATGTTAACTGGGTCAATTCCTGGATTACTTCCGAGGCAACCATCCTATGGGTGGCAGTCGCCCAGGATGAGGAAGAAGACTCTACCAATACCCAGACCAACCTCAATCTCAACTTACAGCAGTCCATACAGGTCCAGGAGGTGCTGGACAAAAATTCCAATGTCATCACCGAGACTCTTGGGAGAACAGAGACAGTGCCTGCTGAAACTCTGGACGAGTTCTTTCAAGCTCTCAGAACACTCAGCAAGGACTGCTACTACTGGAGTGTCTCTTCTACTGTATATTGCGAAGAAAGTATTTGGGATGCATTCGTCACTGGTCTAACTTCCAGATTTATTCGCCAGAGGCTGCTGGAAAACAAGACGTTAGACCTTGCTACAGAAGAAGCACTTCTGCCCTTGAGACAGAGGCATTGCCACAAACATAGAAAAGTTGGTTGCTAATTCTTCGGGAACAATGGCAGGAATTATGGCTGCATTGAATGAAGGAATTCGGGCCAAGTAAGCTTCGGAGCTATGAGCAGCAGCCTCTAGAGTCCGAGCTTGGTCAAGCATAGTGGCTACAAAAGGCATCCTCGTTCTAAGTGCCTGCTCGTGATGCTATCTGTTCTAAATATCACAAGAAGGGACACTTCCACAAAGTTTGTCATGGCAGCCCCTCTCTTGTCCTTTCAGTGTGGACTTCTGCTGCTATGTGGAGCCCTACACTTGCTGCTGTCTCTACTGTTGTGCCACCCGGACTCTCTAAATCAACAGCCACCGTAAGCATTGATGGTTTTAAAGCAAAAGCACTTGCTGATAGTGGAAGTTCAGAAAGCTTTGTGCATTCTAATTTGGTCAAATCCGCTACCCTTCACGTCTATCCATCTTCTGGTACTATATCAATGACAACATCCTCCTTGGCTACAAAAGTAAGTGGCTACTGTATTGTAGACGTTGAGTTTGAGGGGAGAACCTACCCTCAAATCCACCTATCAGTCCTTCCTCAATTATGTTCTGACCTGTACTAGGTCTAGACTTCCAATTGCAACATGAGAGTGTACTATTCAAATATGGCAGTCCTAAGCCTTCCCTATCTGTATGTGGCCTAAGCACTTAGAATATGAATCCTCCTCAGTTATTCACAAATCGAACTGATGACTGTCGCCCTATTGCAATGAAGTCATGCAAATACAGTCACGATGATTACACTTTCACTTCCTCAGAGGTACAAAGGCTTTTAAGTGAAATAATCAGTGAGCCCCCCCCCCCATGGCAAGCCCAGGTAGTGGTTACAAAAGGCAAAAACCACAAGAAGCGGATGATTTTAGACTACTCTCAAACTATCAACAGGTTTACACAGCTGATGCTTACTCTCTTCCCCGTATAAATGATCAGATAAATGCCATTACTCAATACAGGGTATTGAGCACTATCAACCTTTGAAGTGCATACCACCAGGCGCCACTCAGAGGTGAAGAAAGGCCTTACACTGCCTTCGAGGTGAGTAATAGCTTATACCAATTTACCCGTGTTCCTTTTGGTGTCACTAATGGTGTTGCTTGTTTTTAACGTGAAATGACTGACTTGGTACGCAAAGAGGGCTTAACCGGAGTTTTCCCAAGATTACCATCTATGGAAAAGATCAAGTTGATCATGATGCCAATTTGGAGCATTTTCTTGATGCTGCTAAGTTAAGAACATGACTTACAATGGAAAAAAAAGTGTTTTCTCGACACATCGCCTTGCTATCCTTGGTTGTATTGTTGAAAACAGTGAAATTTGACCTGATCCCGATCCTCCGAGAACTCCCAGTCCTGAACAATACAAAGTCACTCAACAGCTGCAAATGGCTGTTTTTCTACTATTCACAGTGGATTCCCAGGTTTTTAGACAGAATGAAACCAATCAACAGCTGTAAGACTTTTCCATCATTATCCACTGAAGCTGTAGCTGCTTTCGAAGGTCTCAAGGTAAGCATAGAGGAGTCAGTTGTAATGGCTACCAATGATTTGAAGTGGAAACTGATGCTTCTGCATTAACCATAGCCGCTACCCTAAATCAAGCTGGGTGTCCTGTTCCTTTCTTCTCAAGGACGTTACAAAGACCTTAAATCAGACATCTGTTGTTGAGAAAGAGGCCTGGCAATCATAGAATCCATCCTCTATTGGAGACATTACCTCACAGGAAAGCATTTTAGCCTAAAGACTGATCAGAAGTCTGTGTCATACATGTTTGATCAACGACACAAAGGTAAAATCAAGAATGACAAAATTTTGCATTGGTGGGTGGGGCTGTCTTGCTATAGTTTTGACCTACTCTATCACCCTGGAAGAGAGAACATGCCGCCTGACATTCCTTCCCGGAGCACCTGCGCGGCTTCGCTGGATGATTCTCTCTACCAATTGCACCAGTCTCTTTGGCATCACAAGAATTTCTCTTTTCGTTCGTGTTTTATTCCATTGAAGAGATCAAGAGAATGACCAATGCATGCCAGATATGTTGTGAGTGCAAGCCAAGGTACCATTGACCTGATAAATGTCACCTCATCAAAGCTACACAGCCTTTTGAGAGATTGAACGTTGATTTTAAAGGCCTGCTCCCTTCTAGTGACAAGAACGTTTATTTTCTCAATGTCATTGATGAATACTCTTGGTTTCCATTCATTTTTCCTTGTTCCCAACATCCTTCACTCAATTCAGTCTCTTTTCTGCACTGATACTAATAAGACACTTCATGAGTGGATATTTTGTTGCACTCGTCGATCCACATCTGGAAACTGTATTCCCACTCGGCTGACTACTCCTGGGCTAGTGCTTCTCAAGTGTCATATCCGAGCCAGCAGGACGGAGCTCATGGTTGACGAGGTTGAACTCCTTGAAGCAAACCCGACTTATGCCTACATCTGCTACGCTGACGGCTGGAAGAGCACTGTGTCCACCAAGCATCTCGCACCTTGTAGTGATATTATGGAAAGATTGCCACCTCAATACGGAGAGGGGTGGCCGGTGCCATTGGTGTGACACAGAGAAAACCGTCATGGCTCGGATGAGAAGGCAGAGAGCTGGTGATTTTGTGGGTGTATGGACAAAGCTTGAGTTGGCAGTGGCCAGCTTAAACATTGCCATAGGAGACCAAGGAAGGTGATCCCAGAGACTTTGTGAGAGCCCAATGCCAGACGTGCTCGTAGGGCAACGGAGGATGGCCAATACACAAAGGCCATGCAGGCCTTGATGTCAGACAGTCTTGCCCCCGCTTCTGCTGAGGTTTACTCCGAGCTGCTATTTAAACACCCTCAAGTTCCCCCTCCTGTCATCCGCGTTGATCCAATTTCTCCTCCCATCTAGATCTCCACCGAAGGAGTTGCGAGAGAGCTCCCGGACTTTCCTTTTTCAGGCCAACCATCAAGGCTCTATTTTGTCACTCCCCAGATATACTGATAAGGCCCTCTGGCTCTAGTCAAGGTTGTCAACCTTCTATATACTGGACATGCCCATCTGAAGTTGTGCCTCACCTATGTGGAGCCACTCTTTATGCCTATAAGAAGAAAAGTGCTGGGCTTCGTACGATTGTTGTGGGGGAGGTTTTACATTGCCTGGTATCCAAATACATTTCAAGTGCCATGCAATCTACTGCCATCAGCATCCTGACCTCAATCCAAGTGAGTGTCGGAGTGCCTGTGAGCTGTGAAGCCATTATCCACTCTATGGCTAGAGTTCAGATGGACTCCAACATCCAACCTGAGAAAAAAATGGACCTTACTCTTGGACTTTTTTTAATGCCTTCAACTGCGTGGACCGTGAAAAAATGTTCCTCTGCATTCTCTCAATGTCATGGCTGGAGGTATGTAATGGAGGCCAACCAACCCTTTATCTTGGTAACCACAACATCTCTAGTTGCTGTGGAGTCCAGCAGACCCTTTAAGTTCTTTGGGCTTTTCCTTGGCCCTCAACCTCATCGTTGAGTGGATACGAGACGAAGTACCAGTCCTCCAAATCAATGCCCTGTGTCAACATTCTGTGGAACTGCCAACGACCTCTGCGCTGCCCTAGTTGTCAATGAGGAAGTTGGACTTCCCCATGGACTTGACCTGAATTGGGCTAAG
The DNA here is from genome assembly GCA_028752905.1 of Cladorhizidae sp. MBARI D1340-BT2. Lineage (NCBI taxonomy): Eukaryota > Metazoa > Porifera > Demospongiae > Poecilosclerida > Cladorhizidae > Cladorhizidae sp. MBARI D1340-BT2. The sequence goes on from JAQNBH010000004.1 coordinate 47,745,604, forward strand.
CCTCTCCTCTACATCCCAGAAGAAGCTGCACCTCTTCGTAACCCCTTACCTGCTGACATCACATTATCAAGGGATGGATTCGATCTTCTTGGTTCTCCCATAGGCCTGCCTTCCTATTGTGAGAATATGGTCCTTCATTGGGTGAGGAAGGTGCAGGAGGTTCTGGCTAGGCTCCCTGACCTCCAATACTCTCAGATGGAGTGTAGGCTCTTTTGGTCTTATTTAGCCCTCCCCAAAGTGACCTTCGCCCTCCCCAAGCCACATCAGGGGTGCCACTAGGGCTTTCGACGATTCTATGAGGGAAGCAGTTTCAAACCTTGCGGGATGGCCCTTGTCGGACTGGGCTTGGCTGAAGGTTTGGAAGGCCGCTCTTCATGCCCCAGCTGCATTTATAGAATCCGTGGTCCAATCTAGCTCCCTTGTAACTAAGATACTGAGGCACCCAACTGACGTCTCCCATTTCTTGGTCCACGCTCTGGAAGACCTGGCTCAGTTTGCGTGTAAACCAGATTGGGGATCACTTAAGGATGTAGATGTCTCCCTCCGGCAGCAATCCCTCTCTCACACCATTGATCTGGATTCCTTTGACAACCTTTTGGATAGGGCATAGGACTCGTGATCTAGGGCATTGGCTCTCTTCACATCCATCCCCCACTCCAGAGACTTGTTACACATAGTCCCTTGCCAAACCCTTGGTCTCCATCTCAATGACAGTGAGATCTGTCTGTGCTACAATACTGCTGGGGTTGCCGATGATGGAGATGAATATACTATGCCCCATATGCCAAGCTGTGGCTGATCCCCTTGGTCACCACCAAGTTGGATGTGGGGGTGACAGGAACTGGATCTTCCTGCATGACTGCATCCGGGTTACACTTTTTTCAGCTGCCCAGTTAGCTGCCTTTGTATCCCAAAAGGAAATGCCTGCCCTGATTCCTGGTTCCTGCAGCTGCTCGGCTGATGTGTATCTCCCTATCTGGAAGAGAGGTTTACCAGCAGCTTTGGATATCACCATGATATATACTCTCCAGAGGCAGACGGTCAGCCATCACCCAGGGTCATGCTCTCTCTGTGGGCCATGAGAGGAAAATGGCCGCCCATGCCGAGGCGTGTCATTCAGTTTTCACCTCAATGGTAGTTGAATCCCTGGGAGGCTGGGGGGAGGAGACTACCGAAGCCATTGGATATTGGCAGGTTCAGAGTCTAGGCATTCCACCAGCTGAAACAACTCGGCATTTGTTTCAGCTAACCCTGTGGTGAGGGAACTCGGCTCTCTGGATGAAGTAGCTCCTTATCCGAGCTCCTGATGTAGATCGGCTCATCTGACCTGACTCTATTCATCCATCTAGCCACTCGTACCAATTTCAAGCTATTCTAGATGGGGACTTTGGGATGCAGGTTTTTGAGGTCCCTCCACTTCAGGGTCTAGTAACTTGCCTATAGTTATCCTATGAAACATATTTTAGTATCAAAAGAGAGCACACAGAGAGACCTATCTTTTGAGCTATATATTAAGTCCATGCCATGAAGTTTGCAGAATCTACGGAGCTCTAGATTTGTAACCACAAGTAAAATAAATAAAAAATAAATAAACTCGCCCTCCGTGGACAATCTTCTTTCCCATTTCTTTGTCAAGGATTGAATGGAGGTGTATGTACAAAAGTCACTATAAGTCCAGAAAGGAGCATCCAAATCTTCTCAAATTTGGAATGCAGCATCTTACAGGTCCTGGCAACATATTTATGGGAAGAAGAGAAAAAACCCCAAAACAAAAACAAAAAACATTGTTGGACCTGAAGCCCTTAAATCAACTTGTAAAGAAGCTGCATCGGATGGAGATTTTATCGACTTAAAAACACTTAGTATCATCAGCGTAGAGAAGCGTATGAGGTTGAGGTGGAAGAAGGAATATCATTAATGTAGAGAACAGAAGGGGACCAAGAATACTTCCTTGGGGGACACCAGAGATTACAGGTAGGGGTGAAGTCGATTGGCTATCTAGGAACACTTGTGGACACCTGGAAGAAAGGTAGGCCTTAAACCAGTGCCATAAATTACCAGTGATGCCAAAGGACCATAACCCATAACTAACAGAGAAGCTCATTATGAGGAACCTTATCAAGGCTTTACAGAAATCGACATACTTGAGTTTTCATTTAGTGAGCAACTAGTAGTTGCTGAGTGGTACAGTGACCTTCCAAAAATCCAAATTGCAACAAGGAGATGGATTTGTCTAAGACAGCCATTTTGTTATATAATATTATATATAATATATTAGTCTCTCAAAGATAAGGGAGATGGAACTTAGAAGCGAGATTAGCATGGATGACTTGTCACCTGATTTATATATTGGAATAATAGAATGAACTTTTGGGAGATGGTGTTGGGAAAGGCTTAGAGAAAATAGATGAGTAATAGGTATATAGAAGCAAGGGCACAGGACTTGAGTTAAGGTTGAAATCATCGGGTCGTGTAGACCTAGTTGTGTCAAGCAATGATATGATTGAATACACCTCTTCCAAGATCTCTAGCACATTTGAAGGTGTGAAGAGTAGTTAAGCTCAGTAAGCTATTCACCTAGCTGATGCAACTGGACGAGTTCAACAAGTTATCAGTAGGAAATGTGTATAGCGAATGAATGTGTGCTAGTATGCATGCGCGAGGTAAAGGAGTCGTGTGTGAGGTAAAGGGCCGTACGTAGCAATGTTTATACATGTAAGGGTGGTTATTGTCTATCTCCCCCCAAGTCCGTCTTAAGGGGGACTGATAGTTCTCTGTCCGTAGCGTACGACTGGTTTTGCTCCTCTCTTGCTGCGTCTCGGCGCGGCCGCTGGGTTGGGGTTCTTGGGGGGGGGTTGATGGCGGGCGTCAAGGCCAGGGTTTTCTGGGCGGTCTGGGTGGGGCGATGAGGCGGGGTTCCGGTGCCGGCGACGGAGGCGTATGATCGTCCGTCTGCCGGGGTAGCCAGCAGGGCGGGCTTGCGTCCGGTTGGCTTTGTTGATGTTGATGGTGGATGTACAGGTGTCCCCGGTGTAGTAGGGGGCAGTTTGGTCTGGGGTATCGGTTGAGGGGGCGGGAGCGGTGGGGGGGGCGATCTGGGGTGGAGTAGATGGTGGTGGTATGGGAGGGGGGTATTCAATGGGGGGTGGAATATAGGTTGGTGGTATGGGAGGGGGGTATGCAATGGGAGGAGTGCCAGGCAGCGGACGGCTGAGCGGGTGAGTCGGCTGGGCTGGTTGAGTCTCCGTCTGACGACGTAGGAATCGTCTGTTCCTTGTGGTGAGGCGGCCCGATCCGTCCATCCTCACGGCATATTGGTGGTACTGGAGCACCTCCACGACCAATCCAGTTTTGTCCCACTTCGTTGGGTGGTGGCCTGTCTGATTTTGGATGAATACTCTGTCACCGCAACGAAGGGGGGAAAGGCCATGGGTGTGTTCGTCCCAGCGTGCTCTGCCGAGGGTTTGGCGATGGGATCTGGCTTGTTGCCTCTGGTGGAGTTGTGATTCTGATGCATGGGTTTGTCGCAGCCGCGTGGGGAGGCCGGGTAGTGCATCACGGATGGGGCGACCAAATACGCATTCGGCGGGTGACATCCTTGTGTCTGGGTTCGGGCTGTTGCGGTAGACCAGGAGGGCCTTGTGGAATTTGGTGGTGAGTGTGCCTCCTGGTCCTGTGTTCCCCGAAATGAGCCTCTTCATGGATTTGACCGCGGTCTCTGCTCGGTTATTGGAGTGTGGGTTATAGGCAGAGGAGGTGCGGTGGTGGATGCCCCAAGAGGTGAGGAGCTCCCTGGTGGTATGAGCGGCAAATTCTGGGCCGCCGTCCGAGGTTAGAGTGGTGGGGATGCCATAGGTGCTGAATGTCTCTCTCAGTATGGTGGCGAGGCCTGCTGCGCCGTTGGTGGCCGGTTTGGTGATTGGCCAGCCAGAGTACCGGTCTACCAGCACAAGGTATGCGGATCCTTCGTGGTGGAAGTAATCCGCACAGATGTGCTGGAAGGGGTACTCTGGCTCTTCTGGGGTGACTGACGGCATGGCAGGTTGAGAGGGGGCGTTGCCGTTGCATGCTGGGCACCTGTTCCTGGTTGCAGCGATGTCTGCGGGCATGCCCGGCCAGTACAGGGAGGAGGTGGCTCTGGCAGTCATCCCGCTCGTGCCCTGGTGGGCTGCATGGAGGGTGGATAGGCAAGTTGGTCTCAGGGATGTGGGGATGATAAGTCGTTCCCCGTAGCATACCACACCGTCTACGATGGAGAGGTGTGGGAGGATTGAGAAGTAGTCCCTGATGGGGGCTGGGAGCATCTGCCTGTTGTCGGGTGTGCCTTGCTCGATATAAAACATCAGGTCCTGAAGGGTAGCGTCGGAGGCGGTGGCTGTCTGGAGGTGCTCCCAGCTGATGGGGATTGAAGAGATTGCCTTGCAGACGGCGGTGGAGAGGCCGGACTCGTCTATATGCGCAGAGGTGGTATTGGTGATGGCGCAGAGTGTGGAGGCAGGGCTGCCCGGACAGGCTGGGCTGGGGTTCGCAACATCATCGGGGAGGTGGAGCTGGGGAGGCGTCCGGGTTCCGGATGGGTGGCGTGAGAGGGCATTGCTGGTGAGGTTCTTAACGCCAAGAATGTACACCATCCGGAACCGGTACCGGAGGGTCTTCTCCTTGATGTTGCGGAGGCGTGGGTTAGGTATGTCCTCGAGGCAGTGATCCCCGAACAGTTTGAGGAGGGGCTTGTGGTCTACAGCTACCAATAGATCGCTGCACCCGAGGACGAAGTGCCGGGCTTTGTCTAAGGCATCCGCCACTGCCAGAGCCTCGCCCTCCACAGGGGCGTAGCGGGACTCGGCAGGGTGGGTAAACCTGGAACCCACAAGGGTGACGCGCCAACCCTCCCGACAACAGAGGATCTCCCGGGATGGGCACTGGCAGTGCTTCTGGAATAGCCAGTACCCTATCCCGTCTTTGCTCCAGTCTGTTGCCAGGCAGGTTGGGCGGTTTCGGTCGAATATGGCCACCCCGTCGCGAATCTTCTCTACAATCTCTGACTTGGATGCCTGGAACGCGTGGTCCAGGGCTGGTGTCCAGAGGAATGGTGAGGTGGGCTTCAGGAGGGCCCTGAATGGCAACATGGTGGCGGTGAGGGAAAATGCATAGGCGACCTGGTTCACCAAGCCGAACCAGGCGCGGATGTCCGTGATGCTTGCTGGGGTGGGGAAGTCGGTGATAGAGTTGAGGAACCTCGGAGCTGGTCGTACTTCGGAGGGGGTGATGTCGAACCCGGCAAACTCCACTCTGTCCTGGGCAAAGCGGAATTTGCGCGGGTTCAGGGTGATGCCGTTCACGGCACAGATGTGGAGCCACTCAGTCGCCTGGTGGAATGCTCCCGTGATGTCGTCCGACCAAAGCAGAGCGTAGTCGATGCATTTGGTCTTCGACATCACGTTGGCGACGAGGGCATCGTACCTGGCCGTGTAGGCATCACCTGAGGCGATGTACCCCTGGGGGGCCGAGCAGTAGCGGTACCTTCCCCAGGGGGTGATGAAGGTGGTGTAATGGCGGTCAGCTTCTTTGAGGGCCACGGAGTGGTAGCCGTTCCAGGCGTCGAAGATGGTCTTTTTGGTGTTGCCTGGAACGGCTCTTGCCTGATGGAATGGGGATGGGCAGTGATGGGTCTCGCGCGTGGCGTGCTGGTTGAGTGGTTGAAGGTTGATGGTCCTCCTGAGTGACCCGTCCTTCTTGGTGCAGATGACCATACGGTGGCACCAAGTGACGGGCGTACCCAGGGGGACCTTCTCCAGCACGCCGAGGCGGACGTCCCGGTCAAGGCCGGCCTTCACCTCGTCCTGCCAATGAATTGGGATATCAATGGGGTTGTGGCGTCTGCTTGCAGAGGGGAAACTCCGTGTGAATCAGTCCCAGATCGATGCAGCTGGCCAGGCTGAGATATAGTTTGGAGGCCAGGTCGCTGAAGTATACCATCTGCCGCGTTTCACGGCCTGAGTGGGTGGATATTCTGAGGAGAGCGGCACCCTTGATGGGGAGGGGGTTGCCACTGGCGGAGCTCATGAGGAGCGTGGCCGGGACCAGGTCGTGGTCAGTAAGGAGCAGTTCCTTCATGAGGGCTGGGCCTGCCAGACAGCTCTGGCACCCCGTGTCAGCTAGGGCTGTGGTGGCGATATTGTGCCTTTCTACCCTGAGGGTGTGGCCGTGGGCCCTGAAATCCTCTCGGTGGGACGAGACTCTCACCTCCATGTTGGGTTGGGGCGGGGAGCGGCGTTGGGTCCTGGTCATGGTGCTGGAGTCCCACGATTGGTGTGGTAGCGATCCCTTGGTCATGGTTGCCACTGTCTCGGAGATCGCGCTCTCTTGCTCCGCCTGTCTCGACCAGCACATCTGTGCGTAGTGGTGTTGTCTACCACAGGAGGAGCAAGTGGAGCCAAAGGCGGGGCATTCGAGCCTTCGCACCGCTGTCTGTTCCCTCTCACCGTGGCCTTGGTGGCCACAGAAGCAACACACTGCCTTCGGGTTGATCTTGGGGCGGGTGGTGTTGCTGGGTTGCCCTCTGTTCTGTTGGGGCAGGTTCCGGGGGTGTGTGTGGGAGATGGGTGAGCGGCGTTGGGTCCAGGTCTGTGTTGTCCTTGGTGTGACTGGGTTTGGCTGTCTCTGTTGGCGTCGGTACGCGCTATTGATAGCATCCCCTTGGTCATGGTCGTCACCCAATGAGTCTGTCGAGGTGGGTGTGGTGATGGTGACCGCGGACCGCTTGCCTGCGGCCCTCACCTCGACAAACCTGATTGTCTCCTCGACAGTCATGTTTTGGTTTGTGTCTTTTAGGAGATCTTCCTGAATATCTGCATCTGCCAGGCCGATGCAGAGTTGATCGGCAACTCTTTGCTCCCGTTGGCTGTTGACGACTTCACAGCCAGAGCACTTTTGTGTGAACCTGCACACCTCAGATTGGCCTCGGAGGCGGGCAGCGAACGAGCGAATGAGTTCCCCCCGGTCCTGCACCATGCGGGAGAGGGCGACCCTGGCCACTTTCGGGTTCTCCTCCCGCACTGCAAGGGCCTTGATGGCAGCGAGGAGGTCTGTCTCCGAAAAATCTTCAATGGGTAAAGGGTCCACCGCATTGCGGGTGACGTCCCTTCTTAGCTTCGGCTCGAGGCACTCGAGCAGCTGGATGGCCACATCAGTGCCCGTTAGTCTTACTGCCATGGAGTATGCCCTCCATCTGGTGGCAAAGTAGTGCCAGGCTTCAGTGGTGCCCCCGGCCGTTATCTCTGGGCGCTTGACCGGGGTGGGCTTAGCCCGGGTCGCCTGGCTGTGGATCAGCATGTGTCCATTCAGCACGGCCGCAGTCACCACGGGGATCAACTCTGCTGGTGTCGAGAAGTCGCAGCCGGGGTATGGGCAGTCAACAGCCATTAGGCGGGTGGGCGGTAATTGGAAATATCGAACAACGGTCCCCCTCCTAACTTCTTCGGGCGGGGCTAGGTACTACCAATCACTATCGAAGATTCGCTATACACATAGTTAAGCTCAGTAAGCTATTCACCTAGCTGATGCAACTGGACGAGTTCAACAAGTTATCAGTAGGAAATGTGTATAGCGAATGAATGTGTGCTAGTATGCATGCGCGAGGTAAAGGAGTCGTGTGTGAGGTAAAGGACCGTACGTAGCAATGTTTATACATGTAAGGGTGGTTATTGTCTAAAGAGAAAATCTGTTGAGGCAGGTTAGTGCTTCTGGTAAACACAGAGTGAAAATACTTGTTGAATAAGTCTACCTTTCCCGAGATAGAGGATACTCTGAGATTGCCTAGAAACAGTGTGGGGGGAATTAAATTGTTTTTTTTTGTTAGTCTACGAATGTACTTGGAACTATTATAAGTCAGCAGGTTATTTTCGAAGGTTGATTTTGCATTAGACACTGCCAAATTGAGAATTGGAGATTGTGAGTTTGTTGAAGTTAATAGAAGTGTGATGAGATTTGTATTTCCTTCTGAGTGTATTAAGACAATTCAATTCGTGTTTTAAATTGGGGGTCATTAGGACATTGGTATATATATAGGACCTTATTCTGACTTTGGGAATAAATATATTCATTGCTTAGAGCAACACTGAATTCGTCCCGGGCAGTCTCAATCTCAAAGGAATTACTGAAATCTGTGTCTAATAGGTAAGAGGAGAGAGACTGATATAATCTACCTTAGAGAAGTCGAAAACATACTGCTTATTAAATGTTATGGTTGGAGAGCATATTCATGAGAAAAAGAAATGATAAAGTGACCAGAAAAAGACGGATAAATTAAGTGAGGGTCAATTGAAAGGTCACTAATGATGTAACTATTATTACTGAGTACTGATCAAGCGTATTTCTTTTGATGTGTGTAGGAGCAGGGTGACTCAAGATTATACTCAAAAATAAATTTGCAAAGTAAATTAGATGAAGTCAAAGTGTTCCAACAGATGACATGGAAATTGAAGTTGCCTAGAATAATAACTTGTGCTGAACTGCCAACCAAATGAGAGGTATAACAGAAGAGATGGAAGAATAGTCGGAGTTTGGAGGTATGTAGAGTGCACATAAAGTAATAGAATCTTGGTTGTAGCATATTTGTGATGTAACTACTCCTAATCCTTCAGAAGACAGAGGTGGAATAGGTACCGATTCCTCAAGTGCACCAAAACACTGCCGCCCCTTGAACCTTACGACTACGTAAAATACAGTAACCATAATTATAAATAGAGTTCATGAGTCAGGTTTCTGTGATGCACAATATGATTTTGAAGGAAGAGGAATACACAAAAGGTACAAGCTTTGGGAGGGAGGGGGACTTCGTCAGCCACACCACTCGCTGCGCTTTTTACCTTCACGACACTTGACTAACCCAGACCTGCCAACCCAAGAATCATGAAAATCTGGAGATCCCCAAAACAATCCTCAAAAAATCTGGAGATTTGGTATAAAATCTGGTTATCATTTGCATCAAGTCATAACATAGCATGCTAAGCATACTAAATTAACCCCCCCCCCCCCCAAATAACACACTGCTATCAGTTTAATGATTCTGATTATAGCAAGAAGTTGCCCTTTTTGCATGGTCCAAAATTTTCTCATCAGGCACCCAGTGTTAACAGGGAACTTCAGTTCAGGGAATGCTAGCTTCATGGCTAGAATGCTTGACAAAGTGCCATCGAGCTTCATTTCTTATTCTTTCCGACAATGCTCAAGTCATTCCTCTTCAGCATTACTGTGAGGGAGGACAACAACTACCTCAGCAACACGAAATAGGTATTTGAATCGCTGACGAAGAAGTTCAGATATTAAAGCAAAAAGTTCGGATATGCAAAAAAAACCACACATTAATTATAAATTCATGAATGTAATTAAAATGCTGAATCACGTTGGAATTATTTTCAATATCCTTTTAATCTGCAGGTCCTTGGGATAATAAGCAGCTCACTTCCTGGTACTAGAAGGATTTAGGTCCTCAGTAACTGGCATGATGTTTACATACATATTATTTATATTCATAATGTTGTATTTTCTCTGAGCAAATAGTCCACCGACTGCAGTGCCTTGCTCCCTTTTCTGAACGAACCACAGATATAAAGCATTTTCTAGTTGTTCGTCTTTAGCAAGGCGCATGACTTTGCGAGCTGAACTTATCCCCCGACAGTCAAGGTTGTCTGCGAACTCGCGAAGTTTGGCTTCGTCTCTAGTCCGGCTCCATTTGATATCTTTTTTAGAATGGCTCTTTTTTATCTCCGTTATTGTCAACTTCCCTACGCCTACTTTAGTCCGGCTGGACTGGTTCCATTTGATATCTTTTTTAATCGACAAAACTACTCTCTTCCTTTTGCTGGCTAAAGCCGTATAAACGATTTGGCAGATCGACGATCATTACCGGGTTTATTATTTAATCGGGGGTTCGAGGTTCGGATATGCATTTTTTAAACCTGAACCCTGATCTTTAAAAAATCAATTCGAGATTAGTGTTGAAATCGGGTGACATCCAGCAGCATGGCAGGTCTGCTTGAACCTAAAACCGCTCTCCACCGCACGTCCCCCACCATGTGATGCCTGCAATAATCCTATGCACTTATCGCAGGAAATTATTGAGGGATTGACAGTGGATCAAGGATACTACCACCAGTGTTCTCACCAAGTAATACTATCGTCCATAACATGTCAGCTGTGGTATTTGTGTATTGGTATTCTTCATGTAAAAATTAATGAATAATGGTAGTCCACACTGAGGGGTGGGGGGACAAACTCCAATATTGTAGTAACAAAATAGTGCCTGAATATCCTCAAGTTATGATGGTGATAATAATCTTCCTATTTCTCTCAATGTTCTTGGGATGCTGAATCGCTAATAGTTGTAGTTCTTGTTGGTCTGGTTCCAGGGGTAGTGAAGTTCAGAGAACTCGGGTGTCCATAAACAAATCTCGCCAGATCCTTTGTATCAGCAAGGTGTTCCTCCCTAGAGGATTGGCACATACTATATTGCAGAGCAGAGAGTGTATCAGGACAAATCTTGGGATGCCAGCTGTGGCTGAGGCCCACATCTGGGGTTCTCATAATTTGTAGTTTCCTTCTCAAAATTCTAAGAAAAAATGTAACATCCTCGCCCCCCCAGCCTGTAATTTTAGTGTCCATACCACCAACACTGTCATAATCAGATTTGTAGATGCAAAGCATTCCAAAGGAGTAGTAGGCCCAGTGGCCATTTTCTCTAGAGATTGTTGTTTGAGAGGGCTTGCTCCTGTTCCAGTATACATACTCCATGTTGTACTGCTTGAAGAACTCGGGGAAGTAGACACGAGATTTCTGTATGGTATTGCTGCGACAGCGATCCAGGAAGGAGCGGCTGATGACTATGTCTACATCACAGATGAACACTAGATCATTTGGGAGTAGCCGAGACAGGCCAAGATGGAGAGCTTTGCTTCTAGAGAACTCTCCCTCCCCCTCCACCACCTTAATATTTACATATTCATACTTGAGACGATACTGAGACAAGACGGTGTCCACTTTAATCAGATCTTCACGGCCGTACACTGTCAAAATCAAGTTAACGTTATTTCTTGGGATGAAGACAATATTCTCGTACATGGACATGAATTTTGTGAACCTTTGACTGACTCCACTGATGGGCACTACAATGGTCACCGTTACGGAGTCAACAAATTCATCTTTCAAAGAGATGTAATTCGTTGCTAAAGGACGCACCAAGTGTACTCTCTTTGATATGACTGCTTCTTTATCTTTGAAGAGAGAGTCAATGATGTATTCATTGCCCACAATGGGATCATGCCTTACCCAGCCATTCACCAGCTTCTTCAACTTGATATGTCGTCCTAATCCCTTAGAAGTTGTCTGTATAGCCTGACTCACGGCTTTACGCAGTTCTTTTTCGACACTTTTCGTTCGTCTGAGACTGTAGTTTGGTTGAGTGCTCTGGTCACGGTAGATGCTCCTGGCATCAAAATACTCCCAAGGCAAGTAGTCGTGAATGGACATAGGGTGGAATGGTTCAGGTGTAGTTAATATCTCTCCATTAGTTGGGCACTTAAAATTGAAGGATGACTGGTTGTGGGACTGGACAACTTCTCTAAGCAAGGTTGAATAGCAATCCTTAGCTGAGAGAAAAGAAGGGCCCAGAGAGTTGCACACTTGCTTGACCTCTTGCTGCAAGTGCTTTGTTTTCTCCACAGCAGCCATGAGCTGTGTTTTTTTGTAGTGGTAGTGGAGAATGTACATATCTTTAGTTAGGCGAAGAGGGGAGTATGTGAGCAAGAAAGAAAAGTGGCTCTGCGGCAGCCTAGCAGAGATGCTTGTTTGGCCCTCCTCCACTTCCACAAAGTATGGCTGCATCTAGAGGGGGGAAGGAAACAAGAAGGAGAAAGAGGAGACATCACAATCAAGTCAACACTCTGCATACACCAGAAGAAACTTCTCCCAGGAACTGCAGTCATGTCTACTAGAGGCATGGTCGAGACTGCAGGGCAATATTTGCACAGTCATGTCTACTAGAGGCATGGTTGAGACTGCAGGGCAATATTTGCACAGTCATGCCTACTAGAGGCATGGTCGAGACTGCAGGGCAATATTTGCACAGTCATGTCTACTAGAGGCATGGTTGAGACTGCAGGGCAATATTTGCACAGTCATGCCTACTAGAGGCATGGTTGAGACTGCAGGGCAATATTTGCATTGCATTATGTCTTGGCAGAATAACACATGGAGGCGTAGGCATGGTCGCCAAATTTTGCACCAAAGTTCAAACATTAAATGAAAGGTGTGAAGGATTATGACGTGGTCTTATCCAATACAAGCTCTCAAGGTATCAACACTAAGCACAGTTGGCAAAGTTGTCCAGGCAGTAGATGTCTGCATGGAGTTTAGGCAGAGTAGGCATGGTTGTGAAACAAACTTCTGGTGCTCCATATATCATGAATATATACGGTAATCCTAAATGCCATTTATTACACAAAAATGTATTTCTATGCTCTGTTGGTTGTGTGGATGGTAAAGATTAGCACGGCTCCGTAGCTTAATAGGGATATGTAATTATCTGCCAGTGTAGTCTGGTAAGCGTGCCAGGTTATGGCATGGCTTGAGGGGATGGCATGAGGTGATGGCATGGCTTGAGGGGATGGCATGGCTTGAGGGGATGGCATGAGGTGATGGCATGGCATGGCTTGAGGGGATGGCATGGCTTGAGGGGATGGCATGGCTTGAGGGGATGGCATGAGGTGATGGCATGGCATGGCTTGAGGGGATGGCATGGCTTGAGGGGATGGCATGGCTTGAGGGGATGGCATGGCTTGAGGGGATGGCATGGCATGAGGTGATGGCATGGCTTGAGGGGATGGCATGGCTTGAGGGGATGGCATGGCTTGAGGGGATGGCATGGCTTGAGGGGATGGCATGAGGTGATGGCATGGCTTGAGGGGATGGCATGGCTTGAGGGGATGGCATGGCTTGAGGGGATGGCATGGCTTGAGGGGATGGCTTGAGAGGAATACACACAGAGCTAATGGTGCACAAACAGAAGCCACTTGAAACAAAATATGGCCAGCTTGTACCAAGCATGGTGCCCAACAGTTATTGATCTAACACTGCAACTAATATGAATACAGTTTGGCACTTAAGTTGTCTATGATTACCTGTCCTTCATTCAGAGTAGAAGAGGCAGTGATTTAGAATGGAAGGGTAAAGGATTCAGAATTAGAAGGGGTAGAGATCGGATTGGAAGAGACAGGGATTCAGAGTTGAAGAGGCGGAGATTAAGAATGGAAGAGGCGGGGATTCAGAGTGGAAGAGGTGGAGATTCAGTGGAAGAGAGGAGATTCAGAGTGGGAGAGGCAGAGATTCAGTGGAAGAGAGGAGATTCAGAGTGGGAGAGGCGGAGATTCAGAGTGGAAGATTAAGAAACGGTGATCCTGAATGGCAGAGGTAGTTTCAGAGTGTAAGAGGTGTGGCTTTAGAGTAGAAGAGGTGGTGAATCAGAATAGACAAAGATTCAGAGAGGAAGAGGTGTGGGTTAGAGTGGAAGAGGCAGGGATTCAGAGTGAAGAGGCGGAGATTCAGAGTAAGAGGCGGTATTCAGAGTGTAAGCTCTAGGAGATTCAGAGTGTAAGAGGTGGAGATTCAGAGTGTAAGAGGAGGAGATTCAGAGTAAGAGGCGGAGATTTGGAGTGTAAGAGGTGGAGATTCAGTGTAAGAGGAGGAGATTCAGAGTAAGAGGCGGAGATTCAGTGTAAGAGGCGGAGATTCAGAGTGTAAGAGGCGGAGATTCATAGTGGAAGAGGTGGAGATTCAGAGTGGAAGAGGCGGAGATTCAGAGTGGAAGAGGAGGAGATTCAGAGTGGAAGATTCAGAGTGGAAGAGGTGGAGATTCAGAGTGGAAGAGGCGGAGATTCAGAGTGGAAGAGGCGGAGATTCAGAGTGGAAGAGGAGGATATTCAGAGTGGAAGAGGTGGAGATTCAGAGTGGAAGAGGCGGAGATTCAGAGTGGAAGAGGAGGAGATTCAGAGTGTAAGAGGCGGAGATTCATAGTGGAAGAGGTGGAGATTCAGAGTGGAAGAGGCGTAGATTCAGAGTGGAAGAGGCGGAGATTCAGAGTGGAAGAGGCGGAGATTCAGAGTGGAAGAGGTGGAGATTCAGAGTGGGAGTGGCGGAGATTCAGAGGGAAGAGGCGGAGATTCATAGGGAAGAGGCGGAGATTCAGAGGGAAGAGGAGGAGATTCAGAGTGGAAGAGGAGGAGATTCAGAGGGAAGAGGAGGAGATTCAGAGGGAAGAGGCGGAGATTCAGAGTGGGAGTGGCAGGCATTCAGAGGGAAGAGGCGGAGATTCAGAGTGTAAGAGGCGGAGATTCAGAGTGTAAGAGGCGGAGATTCAGAGTGTAAGAGGTGGAGATTCAGAGTGGAAGAGGAGGAGAGATTCAGAGTGGAAGAGGTGGAGATTCAGAGTGGAAGAGGAGGAGATTCAGAGTGGAAGAGGTGGAGATTCAGAGGGAAGAGGCGGAGATTCAGAGTGGAAGAGGAGCTTCAGAGTGTAAGAGGTGTGGCTTTAGAGTAGAAGAGGTGGTGAATCAGAATAGACGAAGATTCAGAGAGGAAGGTGTGGTTTAGAGTGGAAGAGGCAGGGATAAAGAGGCAGAAATTCAGAGTGGAAGAGGAGGAGATTCAGAGTGTAAGAGGCGGAGATTCAGAGTGTAAGAGGCGGAGATTCAGAGTGTAAGAGGCAGAGATTTAGAGTGTAAGAGGTGGAGATTCAGAGTGGAGGAGGAGGAGATTCAGAGTGGAAGAGGAGGAGATTCAGAGTGAGTGGAAGAGGAAGAGATTCAGAGTGGAAGAGGTGGAGATTCAGATTGGGAGTGGCGGAGATTCATAGGGAAGAGGCGGGGATTCAGAGTGGAAGAGTTGGAGATTCAGAGGGAAGAGGCGGAGATTCAGAGTGGAAGAGGAGGAGATTCAGAGTGGAAGAGGTGGAGATTCAGAGTGGAAGAGGAGGAGATTCAGAGTGGAAGAGGAGGAGATTCAGAGTGGAAGAGGTGGAGATTCAGAGTGGGAGTGGTGGAGATTCAGAGGGAAGAGTCGGAGATTCAGAGGGAAGAGGCGGAGATTCAGAGTGGAAGAGGAGGAGATTCAGAGTGTAAGAGGTGGAGATTCAGAGTGTAAGAGGAGGAGATTCAGAGTGGAAGAGGAGGAGCTTCATAGTGTAAGAGGTGTGGCTTTAGAGTAGAAGAGGTGGCGAATCAGAATAGACGAAGATTCAGAGAGGAAGAGGTGTGGTTCAGAGATAGAGGCAGAGATTCAGAGTGGAAGGAAGAGGCGGAGATTCAGAGTGGAAGAGGCGGAGCTTCAGAGTGGGAGGGGAAGAGGCGGAGATTCAGAGTGGAAGAGGTGGAGATTCAGAGTGTGAGGGGCAGAGATTCAGAGTGGGAGTGGCAGGCATTCAGAGGGAAGAGGCGGAGATTCAGAGTGTAAGAGGCGGAGATTCAGAGTGTAAGAGGCGGAGATTCAGAGTGGAAGAGGAGGAGATTCAGAGTGGAAGAGGTGGAGATTCAGAGTGGAAGAGGAGGAGATTCAGAGTGGAAGAGGTGGAGATTCAGAGTGGAAGAGGAGGAGCTTCAGAGTGGAAGAGGCGGAGATTCAGAGTGGAAGAGGCGGAGATTCAGAGTGGAAGGGGAGGAGCTTCAGAGTGGGAGTGACACGGATTCAGAGTGGAAGAGGAGGAGATTCAGAGTGGAAGAGGAGGAGATTCAGAGTGGAAGAGGTGGAGATTCAGAGTGGAAGAGGTGGAGATTCAGAGTGGAAGAGGAGGAGCTTCAGAGTGGAAGAGGCGGAGATTCAGAGTAGAAGAGGCGGTGATTCAGAGTGTAAGAGGCGAGATTCTGACTGGAAGAGGCGGAGATTCAGACTGGAAGAGGCGGAGATTCAGAGTGGAAGAGGCGGAGATTCAGAGTGGAAGTGGCGGAGATTCAGAGTGGAAGAGGAGGAGATTCAGACTGGAAGAGGCGGAGATTCAGAGTGGAAGAGAACGAGATTCAGAGTGTAAGAGGTGGAGATTCAGAGTGGAAGAGGAGGAGATTCAGAGTGGAAGAGGTGTGGATTCAGAGTGGAAGAGGCGGAGATTCAGAGTGGAAGAAGCGGTGATCCTGAATCGAAGAGGTCGAGTTTCAGAGTGTAAGAGGTGTGGCTTTAGAGTAGAAGAGGTGGAGAATCAGAATAGACGAAGATTCAGAGAGGAAGAGGTGTGGTTTAGAGTGGAAGAGGCGGAGATTCAGAGTGGAAGAGGAGATTCAGAGTGGAAGAGGCGGAGATTCAGAGTGGAAGAGGTGGAGATTCAGAGTGGAAGAGGTGGAGATTCAGAGTGGAAGAGGTGGAGATTCAGAGTGTAAGAGGCGGAGATTCAGAGTGGAAGAGGTGGAGATTCAGAGTGGAAGAGGCGGAGATTCAGAGTGGAAGAGGTGGAGATTTAGAGTAGAAAAAGTGGTAATTCGGAGTAGGTGAAGATTCAGAGTGGAAGAGGTGGCAAAGCAAGATTGCTCATTTGCCCCCCCCCCCCTAATTCTCGCTGATAAGTTCCATACATCATATTAAACCAGGAGTGCCCATGACCCTAGCAACCACCAATATCCCTAGCAACTATAGTTGATGTTGTAGCATATATGTTGACAAACATTGTGGTCAACAGAGGCTGTCTAGTAACAAACAAATGAAAATGAGGAATATCTTTGTTGGCTAACAAAGTGAGCCGTGGGTGGGGAGTTACCGGGAAGCTTGGTATTGCACGCATGGCATATGATGTAAGTATGTATGTGTGTGGATGGATGTTGCTATGCACTGAACATTTACTCATACAAAATATGGATGGCTTCCAGGCATCCAGGCCTTAACCCTTTCACCGCTGACTTTCCTGGACATTTTTCCTAAAGTATACCAGCTACCAAAAAAATAATTATAAAATCAGCAATCCATTCATATCAGTTGTAATTTTGTCATGTGATAGCACCATTGTTTATAAACAATGTGATCTCATTAGTTAACCACATTATCAACCACAAAATATGAATATCATTATGCTAAATTTCTCTATCAATATCTAACATTTAATCAACAAAAAATGTTTATAATATATTTACTCATTTAGTTAGCATTTAGTAAACATTAGTCATAATAATTTAGGCATATAGCAATATATAGCGGAGGGTTTTTGACAAAATTTGATCATATGATTCTATAGCCCAGCAATACAATGGTTTATTATGTTATTGAAATTCAACTATTTGAGAAAGAACATGCAAATACAAATATGTAGATACTTTAGCTAACCTGAGAAGGCTTCCTGATCAATTTCATTATAACTAGAGAGCTGGTTATAGCAAAAGGAAGAATCCTGAGGGTCTAAAGTAGGGTCAACTACAGCGGCTAAAGAATGCACTGCTGCACGATCAAAACTTGCATTTCCAAGGTAGCCACATATTTCTTCACCTTCTTCTTCCTCTGACTCATCCTCAGTGAGAGCAAAATTCTCGCTAGAAACCAGGGAAAGTACTGCTTTAAGCGTTAAACATCCACTCATTTTTAGGTCGTCAAAACCGTGAACCGTCGGTAGTTGCACGTATTTTTCGCTAACTAATCGGGCGTTTCCAGATGTGATTTTTGGACGTCATATAGAGTAATAGTTGCCCTTTCCGGTGGTATGCAAATTATGACTATAGGCCAAGCGATCGATTTATTAGCGATTTTTAAAGTCCATTACGCCATATGGCGCTTACAGCGGTGAGAGGGTTAAATAATGCAAGCATATTAAATCGGTAATGGTCGTCATTAATTCTTGAGTAAACCGTCTGGTGCAGACTTCCCGGCTTCAGCCAGCCTGCCCTACGAAGATATACTAACCCACACGAGGGGAGCGGATGCTCATTGATCATATTGTGATGTGGTGTCATACTGCCACGATTTAGGTCCCTTAACCTGCAGTCCAAAACCCCCTAAATCAATCTTCTCCAAACTCCTCCTCACCTCACTTGAAGATCTTGGGTGGGTAACTAATACAGGGTGTGGTTTCAGCGTCCATGTCTACTGAGTTTGTTAAGGCCTTTGATTTCAGTGTTGTTAGATTACTGGAGTGAGGATACATTTAAGCACACACTATTTGCTCTAGACATTGAGTTACCCTCACTGTTAAGTCATACCATAGAGTGGGTCATATAAACTGTTAAGTCATACCATAGAGTGGTCATCCTCACTGTTAAAGTCATACCCTACAGTGGGTCACCCTCACTGTTAAGTCATACCATAGAGTGGGTCATTCTCACATACAGTGGGTCATCCTCACCGTTAAAAGTCATACCATACAGTGGGTCATCCTCACTGTTAAAGTCATACCATAGAGTGGGTCATTCTCACTGTTAAGTCATACCACCATAGAGTGGGTCACTCATCAGATGGCAACATCTTAACAAACTATAGCTACATGTTGTTCAAGTAATGTTGACTTCATCAATGTATGGTATGACTTTAACAGTGAGGATGACCGACTGTATGGTATGACTTTAACAGTGAGGATGACCCACTATAGGATATGACTTTAACAGTGATGATGACCGACTGTATGGTATGACTCTAACAGTGAAGATGACCCACTGTATGGTATGACTTTAACAGTGAGGATGACCCACTGTAGAGGATGACCCACTGTAGGGTATGACTTTAACAGTGAGGATGACCCACTGTATGGTATGACTTTAACAGTGAGGATGACCCACTGTATGGTATGACTATCAGTGAGGATGACCCACTGTATGGTATGACTTTAACAGTGAGGATCACCCACTGTGGTATGACTTTAACAGTGAGGATGACCCACTGTATGGTATGACTTTAACAGTGAGGATGACCCACTGTATGGTATGACTTTAACAGTGAGGATGACCCACTGTATGGTATGACTTTAACAGTGAGGATGACCCACTCTATGGTTTTAACAGTGAGGATGACCGACTGTATGGTATGACTTAACAGTGAGGATGACCCACTGTAGGGTATGACTCAACAATGAGAATGACCCACTGTATAGTCTGAACTTACCAATGATGATTTCGAGCAATGGATGTTCAGATGTTCATCCACACAGGCCTCTATCTCAGCACTGCCATGACTATCAGCCACATCCATGTTCTCATTCAGGCAGAGGTGGAGTTGATGGGTGAGGAGTGATAGCAGTGCTTGGTTCAGCACCATACTGCTCCCATTACGTCGTTGTCCACGTACCTGGCAGTGTGGTGGGAGGCCCAGTAACAGGGGCTCTTCTGGGCTCAGCCTCCCTAAGACAGCCTCCAACTGGTCCATGTGTACATAAGTATTTTCAGTCACCACCACAAACCACTGATGTGATTTCCCATAGTGCTCACTCAAGTGTTGCAGCAATGCCAGTCGAGTGTGCATCTTGGTAGAGGCATTGAGTTTGACAACTTGTAGGCCAAGCCTCCTAGTTTCCTGGATGCTGATGTTAGACTGACCTTCCGTGTAGAACACTAGGTGGGAGGCATCATGCCCCCACGTAGCATAGACTGACTTCGCCCATTCTAATTGTTTCCCACCAATGATCACAGCCATCACCAGTGTCTCCCTCATCTTCTTTCCCTCCTTCAGAGATTGGAAGACCCACCTTCCTCTATAATCCCCAACATCCACTGACCTTAGCTGCTGTTTGAGCTGCTGTTTGAGCACACCATCTTGCTTCACTTCCTTCATTGTGTCTGCTCCACCTGTAGCCTGTACTGCTTGTTGCTCGGCCCCAGCAAGGAGAGGTTGTTGTATGCGTGCAGCTGGTGAGGCGACATCTAGATAGTGCAGAGAAGAGGTTTGTATAGTGTCCTGGAAAGAAGAAGAGACATGACCATCCAATGCTCCATCGTGTTTGCTCTCCAGCCCCGAACCAGATTCCTGTCTACAAACACATTTTCCTCCTCCTCCACCACCTTTGTTTCGCTGTACCAGCGGACTTCCACTCATATCCAGCATCATTGGTAATGATGACATCACTCTTGGTACCATCACAGTCTCATGGAGAGGAGATAGGGACCAGAAGAAGAGAGCGACAATGATGACCAGAACTGCCCCCAACATCATCCCCACTACCAATATTAATCTTACAGAGTGACAGCTCCTGTTTCGTAGTAAGGCCATCACTCCAGCACGTCCCACCTAATGAGGGAGAACATGTCAAAATGTTTCTTCTCCCATAGAGAATGCTCTGAAACTGAAACACAGTCACATGTGCTTGCCTTACAATGACTCTGCACTCTCTAGTACTATTTTATTTAGCTATACCAGTTGCCAATACACTTCAGATGTACCATATAGCACTCATTTTCCAGGAGCTAAAGTTTAGAGGATTGCTGTAACCTAACTAACGAGGTTATTTCTAACCCTTACCAGACCTAATAAATGATTGGATGGCAAGACCAAGTCCACGAAACCCTCAAAACTTCAGCTCCCCCATGAAAAAAAGCACTGCACTTTAATTCAATATGATACACACCTCCAAGTCCTGTTCAACGACCCAAAGTTTAACCCCTCATATACCACCTCCATGTCCTGTTCAAGGACCTGTACCTTAACTCCTCATGTACCATCAAGTCAAATCAATTCCTATACACATAACATAAGTGTTGATTGTCATAAAAATGTGAAAAATTGTAAACGTGCAAAATATCATGTTTTCCTTATAAGGGTATTGTGCCTGCTGGCAAGCAACACTCACCACATGCATGACATTCCACTTTTCTGTGCGAGTACATGTAAGCTGTTTAATTAATAGTCTTGAATCTGGTTTCTGGTTTGACCATCATGAGCATTAATTAAACCTAAGTGTACGGATCTGTCCTTCACTCAAAAGGTGGGGCTTCCTCAGAGAAGCTGTCTCAACTATTGCTGTGTCAAAATGATCAAGATCCTGAAAGGGAAAGGTGAGCGTCTTGCGCTGCACTAAATTAAGTGGGAAAGTGAAAGCGAAAGGAAATGCTGATGTAGAAAAAGCAATGTCCACTTTGTTTGTAGCTGTCAGGACTAGGGACGTTCCAGTCACTATACTCATATTGGAAAATAAAGTTAGCCCACTCTTTGAAGCCGAACAAACCTTCTTTTAAAGGATAGTGGCTTCAAGATTTGTCTTCATTTTTGGTTTAGGTTTAGAAGTCAAACGTTTCAACCAAAATACTTCAATCCACACTCACTGGCTACACATCCACACTCACTGGCAACACATCCACACTCACTGGCTACACATCCACACTCACTGGCAACACCCCCCCACTCACTGGCAACACATCCACACTCACTGGCAACACATCCAGACTCACTGGCAACACCCCCCCACTCACTGGCTACACATCCACACTCACTGGCAACACATCCACACTCACTGGCAACACATCCAGACTCACTGGCAACATATCCACACTCACTGGCAACACCCCCCCACTCACTGGCTACACATCCACACTCACTGGCAACACATCCAGACTCACTGGCAACATATCCACACTCACTGGCAACACCCCCCCACTCACTGGCTACACATCCACACTCACTGGCAACACATCCACACTCACTGGCAACACATCCACACTCACTGGCAACACATCCACACTCACTGGCAACACATCCACACTCACTGGCAACACATCCACACTCACTGGCAACACATCCACACTCACTGGCAACATATCCACACTCACTGGCAACACCCCTCCCCCCTCCCCCCCCACACTCACTGGCAACACATCCACACTCACTGGCAACACATCCAGACTCACTGGAAACACATCCACACTCAACTGGCAACACACCCACACTCACTGGAAACACATCCACACTCACTGGCAACACATCCACACTCACTGGCAACACATCCACACTCACTGGCAACACATCCACACTAGCTGGCAACACACCCACACTTACTGGCAACACATCCACACTCGATGGCAGCACATTTCACACAACAAATGTGCGTGACTCATGAGTTGTCCAAATAGTGGCACAGCAATACATAAGAAAGACAAAGATGGCATTATTTCATGTGTGTCGTCGTCAGAGTTGAGACCCAGCAGCCTGGTAGCTATAGCCCTACATCTGGATTGAAGTGCTGATCCCTCGGAGTGAGGTGGACCTGCAGCCTCCTTCACGAGCAACTCTCTCTCCATTTCCTGGCTCTATCAACCACAGAGGTCTCTTCCCACAAGATTGGGAGTGTTGGTTCCATGCATGTTCTGCGATGGCACACTTCTCAAGTTCTCCTTCTGCAAGCATCTTTATGCTCCTTGATTCAGGTCTCTAACCTCACCAATGCACACTTACCCACAGCTGCAAGGCACCCTGTGCACAGGGGATGACATCATCATAGTGTCCATTTATCTTGAGCTGAGATCTTTATCAAGCCAGATTAAAAAACAACTCTGACATCAAATTTTCCACCCCCCCCCCCCCCCCCCACACACACAGAATATCTGATATATTCAATTAGGCCAGCCACATATGGGGGGGGAGGTTAGTCTTTCCGGTTTCCTTGTCCTCTTAAAGCATATGATAACAGTTGCGAGTAATCATACAAAGTTTGAACTTGTGACTGCTTTGCAGGTGCAAATCTAGAAATGGTATCAAATACAGAAAAAGAAGGGCAAAGAGATGCTAGCGTTGTAGCTGCTAACAATAGGCTTCTTCTACAGAGAACACTCCCAGATGGGATGCTAACTTTATCAACAGCCAAGACTAGTCTCTCAATGAACTCTCAGTTGACACAATAATCAACTTGAAATTGTATTCTCTCGACGCTTCGACTAGATGCTCTAGCCTTCATCAGGAATAATGATGAAGGCTAGAGCATCTAGTTGAAACGTCGAGAGAATAGTATTTCAAGTTGATTATTGAGAAGGTTATTGTAAGGAAAGACTCGTATTGGAGAATAGGCTAAAGATCGCGATCGGCATTACTAGCTGTGAACATGGATGGCACTGACAAATGACCTACTGTTGTGTAGCAGACAGCCTCACTGCTTCAAGAGTGTCTCTCTCTCAACTTCCGCTTCCCTGTGCTAATGTTCACAATGGGAGTTCACTTTCATAAGTGGGTTGCTGATCTTACCAAGATATGGGTTGACAAAAGACACCAGTTGCTCTTCTACTAGACAATTGTGGTTCTCACCAAAC
Source organism: Cladorhizidae sp. MBARI D1340-BT2 (assembly GCA_028752905.1). Taxonomy (NCBI): domain Eukaryota; kingdom Metazoa; phylum Porifera; class Demospongiae; order Poecilosclerida; family Cladorhizidae; species Cladorhizidae sp. MBARI D1340-BT2. The sequence goes on from JAQNBH010000004.1 coordinate 47,768,838, forward strand.
TGGGCAAGGAGATTTACCAGATGTTGAGTTCCTTATCCTGCTACCTAATGAACTTCCCTGACCCAGCCCTGTGATGTGGTGCCTTCAAAAGCATCAGACAAATTACCAATGTCTGGAGGGTCATCACTCCCATTGCTTCTGTTGATCTTTCCATCAGCAGTTTGGCTTATTCCATCTTCAAAGAAAGAATTTTCTTTTCAAGAGCTTCACAATGGCATACTTTATGGATTCCCCTTTGAATCCTGACCACCTAATAAAAATCCTTAGACTGCCTAATTACAACTTCCCATTCAGAGGTTGTGAAACAGAACACCACGTACAGGAAGTTGTTTCAAATGACCACATAGAGGGAAGTGGAATGTCAATGAAATGCAAGAACCAGGCAAACACTTGATGTCTAATCTAAAAATAATAATAATAAAATTCCCTCATAATGAGTTTCTTGTTGGTCTCTGGGATGCTCCCTCAGCACTTCTGGTCTTTCCAATGCAGATGCCACATTGCGTCTTGCTCTCTTACAGGTATGCACGTGCACACAAAACTAATGAGGACATCCACTTTTTAGACCGGCACAATATAAGGCTTCCAGAGCAACATGTGTGAAGTGTTATAACGGTCCTGTGAAGTTGGGATGGAGTGGAGTAGCGGTAACCACACTCACTGAGCTCAATGGGATGTTATTCAATTACCCCAAGTCATGCATGGGAACATTTTTTGCACTGCAGTCTCTTCCCTAAACTTACTCACTCATATACACCTTATTAAGGCTATAGAAGACAAGGACTTACTCACCATAAGTCATCGGCCGCTGAGTGCACAATATTAATTACCCTAAGAGGACCATAGGCCAGGACACTACACGAGCACTTTCAATGCCAATATCCAAATAGTGAAGGTGGAGCTGATGCCTCACATGTTGAGCACATGGACCTCAACCGAGGGGGACCACGTGTTAGGCGCATGACCAAGAGTGGCTGTGGCTGTCTCATGATGGCCACTTTACAAGCAAACAGCGACTCTTTCTGGGGGTAGACCAAAGGAATGCCATCAAGTTTTGATTGAAGGAGGAACAGATACCTCGAAAATGGTTGCAGATGATAAGTCTTGCTAATTTTTCAGATTTCAAGAATGAGAGAGGTATGATAATTATCAGAGTGGACATATTACGATTTGCCTTCCAAAGTTTCCCCCAGAGTTATACGCTATTGAAAAGGTATGGGCTCAGCTCAAGCGAGATACAAAACCTCATTGTAAATATTCACTACAGTCTTTGCGGCGAAATATTCCCATAGCCTATGAATCTATAGCATTGGAGAATATACAAAACAATTTTCATAAAGTTCCCCACTATAATTATGTCAGCATGGAGGGGCTCACACCAAGCACTTGGCTTGGATGGTGGAGTAAACAGGTTGTGAAGCCAATTACTACCATATAAGTATATAGCAACAAATATTCCACACACAATAATACCGTAAGCAGAAATACCTTATTCAGTTTCTGTTAGCCGAGCTTTATTTAAAGGGACTATATATCAAACCACAAAAACCCACAAAAGATGTAACACATATTTGTAATCACCATAATTATTTTCTTCTTTCCTCTGTCCAGGTAATTGTGATACCAAGTTGTTGCTGGTTCTGTGTGGTTTCAAATGATTGTGAATGTCTCTATAGCTACATTAGCCCTAGCCCCCCATCAACTGATACAGTCGAACTCCCCAGTGCGGTTGAGGCCCTAACTTGGAGTGGGGCTTTCCAAAGCACTTAACCATGATATGAGTAGAGCAAATTAGAGGTTTTTGTTTATTAAGTTTATGGCAACCATGTCTGATTAACATCCAAAGGTCACCTAATGAGCAATACTTGCTGTAAAACAACATCTGAAACAGCCGTAACATAGAGCATTAAAAGAGCTCTCAAATGACAACACCACCCCACAAAACATTGAGTGAACTATGGCAAGGTTACGACCAGTTTAAAACCAGAAAATATGTATTTCCATAAATCATGGGAATAATGTGTCGAAGTTAGGACAATAAAATCTTGCGTTCCTTGTTCAATTTCAATATTTGAGCAAAAGGAGTAAATTTCATGGACAAAAACCAATATAACTCTGAAATGGAGCATACAATACCTCTAAAACTTTGGAAGCAACTGGTATATATATCATATAAAAGTTTTGAACTGCAAAAAGAAAAAATAAGTTTTATATATACAGTCTGCCTCTTGAAAGTCATTTATTATCTATATATATTTGGTTTACATACCTAAAAATGCTAAATGTCTTGTTCTGTAGCTGTCAACTGCAAATCTAACAAAGTCCAACGTTTTTAACTGGGAGAGCAGACATGATTTCAAATGTTCTGAATATCTCCCTAGAATTATTGCAAACATAATAAGAAACTTAAAAATAAGAATTGAAGGTGTTAGACCCATTTCAGCCACGCCTATTCTGCATAGCAACTGTTGCTATCCATGATGGAGGACATGCGTGTAGTGTGTTATGAATCACTTATTCCAGCCGAGCTGTTCTGTATTCTGTGCAGGAGCATCCTTGTGAGATTTCATTATTTATACGAAAAAGTACCTGCTCATTGACCTCATCAAACCCGATTATCTGTTCATGGCAAGAAAAGGAAAAGTTGCAGCGTTTCCGGAACTGCTTGAAAAATAATTTGTTCTCAAGCTTAGAAACAGATTTTGCCATGTTCTCAATCTACATGTACCATAATCACATTCCAGCTACTACCGCCAATCTAGGGATGAAAAACTTTGTGCTACTATTAGTCCATTTAGAGTGCTTACTACTGGAAGCTTTGCCAGATCATCCAAATGGCATGCTCCAGATTACAAAACTATAACTACATTCACTGAGGTATCAAACAACTCGAAGATTAATTAATTAATGCACAGCACAGTTCCTCTATGGAATAGAGTGTGGTAGTATTGTGAGCATTCTAAATCAAATCAGTGGCTTGAGTGGTGCCTAACATGATTATTCCTTCCTATTGCCCATCCTTTCTACATGAATACAAACATTTGCTATCGTCCATGTCTGTTCAATTTCAACCCCGTAAGTTCTGTGAAAAAATTGTTATCTTTGAAACACAAGATCCTCATTCTAGGTCAAAACTTCAAACTCATTAGCCTCTTCTCTACATGCTCAACATTATCAGTCCCTAACTGTGCACACTTTCCTTACAATTCCTCATCCTCATTTCTTAACTTCTCATGGCCTTCTTCTACACTGACAAACTCATGTGATGTAATTACTGTTTGACATTACTCTGGGTGAGTTCCTCTACGTCCTAGATGGTTTTCTCCGAGATTTTTTCCCACAAACATGTAAAAATGAGAGATGCATGAAATGGCCATCATTAGAAGACGTCATCACTACAAGACCCCTTCATTTTTCTGTCCTAACTCTGGTATATGTTCGCAGATAGAACGGGTTCTGGTGCCCTACCAAGATGAATCGAAAGCGCCCAGTCATGATTTGTATCATCATACGATGGTGGTACAATCGAGTTGGCTTGTCTAGTAAGTAGAAGGTATAGCTATTGCTCAGCTAAAAAAATCTAGAGCATACATGAGTGGGCATGAAGTCAGCTCGATGGGTTCATGATATCCACAAATCTCTTGCCTTCTTACTCAACTTGTGTCTTCTCTCCCTGAGGAGTAACAACAGCTGATAGGATAAAGGCTGGTGTCTCAGCCTCTATCAGATCACTGCTGAAGTTGAGTACTGATATTTGGTTCAAGTGGTAATTAATGTGATCATTTGTGTGCTGTGAGAAAGTTCTAGCTACAAACCACAGCCATGGATGTATCAATAGCAGCAGCTGCACTGGACTGGGCTTAGACCAAACAAGGAGAACTATGAAGTATTTTGGTTGAAATATTCACAATAAAAGTGAGAAATCATTTGATGATGTCAGGAGAAGATAATCGTACATGAGGACTCTGCTAGATGCTTATAACAGAGGACTCTTGCCACTGACCCATCAGAGCCAACAAACACTGACACACATGCAGACATGACCATCACTAGAGTTTCACAACACTTCCTTCGTGACTAATTACTGCATACTGTAACTTGTGTAGCTAAACAGACTAGGAGGTGCCAGCCATGGGGAGAGGAGGTGGCATGGGGAGAGGAGGTGGAAGCCATGGGAAGAGGAGGTGGAAGCCATGGGAAGAGGAGGGTGCCAGCCATGGGGAGAGGAGGTGGAAGTACAAGCAGACATATTTTATGGGGAAGTGAAGGAAAGCTCATGAAATAAGTCTCATCTGTGGGATAATTAGGGTAGGAGGTACAATCAGTCGCCACACCTTTGGTTGGATAGTATGACTGTCTGGTGCAACATTGGTAAGATCATGTTCATGGGAAAGGGGGAAAAAGGGAAAAAATATGGTGCTGAACAGAACTGGTGTCTTCATGAAAAGCCACATTTAAAAGTTCACCCACAACCATCTCACCACTGCAACTGATAGGTACACATATCATAGTTGTAGCTATAGCCTTAGCTAGTCACAGAAATAATTATAACAGGAAACGCTGCGAAATAATGCATAAGCTTACTTATACTTGAGTCTGCTGGAATGTCTTTGAGCTAGTTATCTCTCGTTCAACACAGAGGCGGGCCACATCATATTCCAGAGCTGGCGGTTCTCAACTTCTGGTGCGCTAAGAGGACGTGGGGTTGGTCGCAGCTGATTTGATCCCCACCCACTTCCCGCGGCGTGCAGTGTACGTGTTATCCACATGGAGGTGGTCTGGAAGCTGTGGTGAATACTGAAGTCTCCGGATGATATCATCTATTTCAAAGCAGTAAAAATATGTGTAGTGAGTTTGCCATGCTGATAAGCTTGGAGGAACCGAGATAAAACTTGAGTGTAAATAACCACAAACCACTTAACTTGGAACCTTTTCTGCAAGCAGTAGCTACTATTATGACTATGACTTTGTTTTATCGTTTGATTTTTGATGCTCAAAAATATATTTTGCTGTCTCATTTATGCCAATTCTACAGATACCGTTGGAATAATATTGTGAGTCATATCGATAAATCGTACAGTATAAAAAAAACTTGAGAATCAGTAGCTTCAGGGGAGACAGTTGCATTTTTTATTCCCCCCCCAAAAAAATTATGGTTACCACTTTAGAGCTCCGTAGATTCTGCAAACTTCATGGTATGGACTAGATATATAGCTCAAAAGATAGGTCTCTCTGTGTGCTCTCTTTTGATACTTCATATAACTATAGGCAAGTTACTAGACCTAAAGTGGAGGGACCTCAAAACCTGAATGCCTGCAACCTACATAAATAACCCCTTCAGGGGAGACAGTTGCATTATTAATTTTTTTTAAAACATATGGTTACAACTTTAGAGCTCCGTAGATTCTGCAAACTTCATAGTATGGACTTGATATATAGCTCAAAAGATAGGTCTCTCAGTGTGCTCTCTTTTGATACTAAAATATGTTTCATAGGTATAACTATAGGCAAGTTACTAGACCTAAAGTGGAGGGACCTGAATCCCTGCAACCTCCGCATAAGATTGCTAAGTGCTAAAGATGAAATTGGTACCAGTGGCTAGAGGAAGCCCGGGGCTATTCAATGAGTGGTTCATTAGGCGTTAAAATTTTAGTACGTGGTCAAGCGACCAATACTAGTGCGCAGTCCATGGCATCGAATTTAAATTGACCTTTTAACCATTTCCACTCAAGGCATTCAGAAAACTTGACAAGATTTCAAACAGAACGTTAGCATGATACAACATTAGAAGATTAGCATGATACAACATTAGAACATTAGCATGATACAACATTAGAACATTAGCATGATACAACATTAGAACATTAACATGATACAACATTAGAACATTAGCATGATACAACATTAGCATGATACAACATTGGAACATTAGCATGGTACAACATTAGAACATTAGCATGATACAACATTAGAACATACGAACATAAGCATGATACAACATTAGAACATTAGCATGATACAACATTAGAACATTAGCATGATACAACATTAGAACATTAGCATGATAGATACAACATTAGAACATTGGCCTGATTCAACATTAGAACATTAGCACGATACAACATTAGAACATTAGCATGATACAACATTAGAACATTAGCATGATACAACATTAGCCTGATTCAACATTAGAACATTAGCATGATACAACATTAGAACATTAGCATGATACAACATTAGAACATTAGCATGATACAACATTAGAACATTAGCATGATACAACATTAGAACATTAGCATGATACAACATTAGCATGATACAACATTGGAACATTAGCATGGTACAACATTAGAATATTAGCATGATACAACATTAGAACATAAAAACATAAGCATGATACAACATTAGATGATACAACATTAGAACATTAGCATGATACAACATTAGAACATTAGCATGATACAACATTAGAACATTAGCATGATACAACATTAGAACATTGGCCTGATTCAACATTAGAACATTAGCACGATACAACATTAGAACATTAGCATGATACAACATTAGAACATTAGCATGATACAACATTAGAACATTAGCATGATACAACATTAGAACATTGGCCTGATTCAACATTAGAACATTAGCACGATACAACATTAGAACATTAGCATGATACAACATTAGTACATTAGCATGATACAACATTAGAACATTAGCATGATACAACATTAGAACATTAGCATGACACGACATTAGAACATTAGCATGATACAACATTAGCCTGATTCAACATTAGAACATTAGCATGATACAACATTAGAACATTAGCATGATACAACATTAGAACATTAGCATGATACAACATTAGAACATTAGCATGATGCAACATTAGAACATTAGCATGATACAACATTAGAACATTAGCATGATACAACATTAGAACATTAGCATGATACAACATTAGAACATTAGCATGATACAACATTAGAACATTAGCATGATACAACATTAGAACATTAGCATGATACAAGATACAATGATGGAGAAAAGCACAACAGACAGATGAAGCGGAATAGATGGTTACTTCCTGAGTGGGATCAATTCTGCTAGTAGACCTTTCCCAGGAAGGGGCTACATAGTCACGTCATGCACAGGGATCGTGAGCAAGTGTCATTTGTGTCCTTGTTGTAAGTGCTTCGACATTCCTAGACCATGCTATCCTTTTTGTTCAATACTGCCAGCACCAATACATGGTTGCAGTCTAACTTCATCCTCAGTATATATAAACATCTCAGACTCACCATCTTATTGCCTCGCTTGTTGAAGTCCAGTGAAAAGAAAATGAAATTGAAATGTATCGATTAGTGCTAGCAAATCTGTTCCAGGAATGCACAGGGAGAGGCTCATCAGTTCCACTAATGGACCGTTCCAGGATGGTTATAGTTATAGCATGCTTAGTGGGGGGGGGGGTCAGTTGCACATTGAAGATTGGTTCCTCAAGCTAAGATTGTGGTCGGTGTGATTAAATTCGAGCATCTGTTCAGCCTGGATCGATAAACTTTATGAGTCAACTCTCGATGAACTCTCAGTTGACATAATAACATTACAATAACCTTATCAATAATCGACATGAAATTGTATTCTCTCAATGTTTCGACTAGATACTCTAGCCTTCATCAGGAATAATGCTCTTTTACCATTGCATCCCATTCCTCTTGCATTGCTTATGCACAATACAGTGCTACTAGTAATGATTGAGGACTGCCTCAGTAAGGGTTATTAGAGGTGTGTCACTGTGGAATAATTAGCGATGAGAGATGTAACATGTGATAGTGGAGCAGAGGAAGATGTGGGGCATTTCTTGGTGATGTGTGATGGGATCGGCTGGTACTGGTGGATGGGGTGCACAGAATTGTAGCTGGACAGTGGCTGGATGAGTATAGAGGAGTGGGTATGGATATAAAGGTGACATTACTGTTGGGGAAAGGTGTGGAGGAAGTAAGTGATGCAGTGATGGAGGAGTGGGTGATTGTATTATGCGAAGTAGAGGAGAAAGGATGGCGAGCTGAAGAATGATCTTGGTCCCCTCCCCTCCCGCTCCTTGAACTAGTTATTATTATTATTATTAGTATTATGTGAAGTAGAGGAGAAAGGATGGCGAGCTGAAGAATGATCTTGGTCTCCTCCCCTCCCTCTCCTTGAACTAGTTATTATTATTATTATTATTGCAATCGATGAGGCTAGTCAATGCATCAAGAGAGGAATTTCATGTCGATTATTGAAAAGTTTATTGTAATAATTATAACATTCTAATTATCCATTAAGTATTATTAAGTACATGTACTGTTGATCTTTTCAATAATGTAGTGTCACACTATGTTTGTGTATGTGGTGGCCTTAACAGGCTCAACAACATTGACATTAAAATATGAATGCAAAGGAGAGGGCTAAAAATATGTTAGTTTCAATCCTGGCATTGTTGGATTATATTGCTCTAAGGATAGTATATTCATTACAGATTCCAAACTGTTACAAGGTTAGTGAGAACCAGCTAAGATACTCTCAAGATTGAATGTCATGATCATTTGCTTATCTAGAGTTAGCTGTTACCAAGAATTTTCGCGATGCCGATTATCTTGCCTTCAAGCTATAATGCAGATGAATCGACTTCAGGCCTTGAGATAGCCGGTTTGAAACTAGTGGTCCACATGAAATTGGACAACAAGAGAATTGCCAGGTTGTGGATGTTAGTTTGAGTGGAGAGATCATTTGGTCAGGGAACAAAGAGGCAGTGATGGTGGCAGAAGAGGTGGAAGAATCAGAGGTAGTGTGACAGAAAAGGCCTGAGAGTTTGGAGACCACTGAAGCAATGGCATGGAAGTAGAATGTTATATTTAGGGGAAGGCAGTTAATAAGGGAGAAATACTATAAGTTGGAAGGAGAGAAGAAAGTCAACACAAGCCCAACTATATAGTGGTTTGAAGAAGTCTAGCAATGTGATGCTAATTAACTCAATTAAGGAATTACCACAAATGGGATAGGTGTTGATTCATCTAGTATGTAGGAGAAAAGTGGATCAGAAGTACACTGCATTGTGAGGAAGGTTTTGGCAGAAGTAGAGAAGTCAAGTTTGCTGGAGGAGAAAAAAAGGGAGTTGGTTGAGGGGAAGAAGTGGGATTCAGTGGTGGGGGAGAGGGGAGGATGGTAGAGAAGGAGAGGGGAGTTTATTTTAAAGAAAGGAAGTTTTGTGGATGTGAAGAAATGGAGCCCAACAGTGGGGAGAAACAGGGGTGTCATTGCAGGTTGAGTGGTTCGATCAGGTGGAACCACAATCGAACAAGACTAGGAGTCAGCTCACCCCAATAGCTATTGTGCAGAAGGGAAATAGCAGGATGATGAACAATGATCTAATTGGAGACATGTGGAGAATACGCACCCTGGTTACACTCCAGTAGGTGAAGACAAGTGCATACGCACCCTGGTTACACTCAAGTAGGGGAAGACTAGTGCATACGCACCCTGGTTACACTCAAGTAGGGGAAGACTAGTGCTTACGCATCCTGGTTAATAGAGGATGTGGTAAATATTCGAGTTAGGAAGCCAAGGGGAAAATCAGTCTTTCAAGACTTCAAAAAAAAAGTATGGCCATAGGAAGTCACACGATAAGTTGTTAATGGGGGGGGGGGCAGGGAGGGGGACCAGAGAGAGGGAAGAGAGTCTGGGAGGTCGAGTGTGGCATTTTTAGTTGTGGTCAAGGGAGGTGGATGGGAAGGTAGTGTTGGGTATGATGAAGTTTGATGTGCTGGGGTTAGCAAAAATATTTCTGCAAAAAGAGGAGGTGAGTGTGGAAGGATATGAGTGGTATGGCAGGAATAGAGGTAGTGGTAGATGGGCGGGTGGGAGTGTTGGTAAACGAGTTTAGAATCAATGGTGAGGAAGTCGAGGAGTTGCTGTGGGTGGAGTTGAGCGGAGTGAGGTGAAGGGAAATGATGGCTGTGGTAGTATATATATATGTGAATCCAGGAATGAGAGTCGGTGAGACATGACGTATGGCAGGAGGATGTGGTGAAGTGTTAAAGGAAAGGTTTTGATGGTGTTGTGATGGGAGACTTCAACACAAGATTGGATTGGGAGTGGACGAAAATCCACACAGTAATGGAAAGAGGTTGTTGGAGCCGGTAGGGTTGGCGGTCATGAGTTGTAGTGCCTGAGGGTACATGGACATGTGAAAGTGAGGAGAGAAAGTGGGTCCTATGTTATACATTGTGTAGTATAGCCATGGATGTAGGATGCAATTAGGGTGGTAGAGGAGGACTCGGGCATGTTGGTGTGTGGTCGGAGTCACTGTACCTTTATCTCGGGTGCGATTTAATCTGCGGTAAAATTGTGTGGTGGAGAAGAGAAGTACTCGTGAGAAGAGAGTGATATATATGGAGAGTTGACAGTAGGCTAGATTGGGAGGATTATCAGGAGGCATGGAGAGATTATGTTCATAGGGTTGGAAGAGGAGGTGAGAGAACCTGAGCAAGAGTTGGGTGGAAACAGAAGAGACGTGGATGAAGATTATAAGTCAGAGAGATGGTGGTTGATGTGGAGAGGTTAATTAATCTTAGGAAGAAGAAATGTAGGAGGTTAAGAGACACAGAGAAGAGAGAGGAGTGGGAGGCCACATTGAGGCAATTTATGGGATGACTAGAGAAAAGCAAGAAAGGAAGTAAATAGACAAGACAAGAAGGAATTGAGGAACTGCACCGTAGGGAGGATTTGAGAGCAGGGTGGGACTTGCTGTAAGCTGTTGGAATGATTTGAGTAGAAAGAGGAAGGAGAGAGGAATAGAAAATGATGAGGGAGGGATGGTGGAGGAGGAAGACAAGGTGTTGAATGTGATGGCAAAAGACTAGGAAGATCTGGGGAGGAAGAGGGAGGATGCCATAGTGAAGCAGAGGTGGGAGATGTGAATGGGCATGAATTGGGTATATCTGAGGAAGTACATTGGGAAGAAGTAGTAATGGAAATTAAAAGACACCAGGTCTTGATGGAATGTTGAATGAGATGGAAGAAGGTTGGTGGAGCTATTAGTGCAGTGGTGATGAGAAGTGAGTACTATACCCATTGGACTAGAGGAGGAGTTTGCTAGTGTGGTGATAAGGACCAGTATAGGGGAATTGCATTAGGTTGTAGTGTGGTTGAAAGAACATTGATGAGGAGGTTGGGAGTGTTTTCTGAGGATAGGATTATGACGGAAGCACGTGGAGGGTTTAAGAGTCAGAGGAAATGTTCAGGCCAGTTGTTGGTGTTGAGAGGGTTGTGAAATGAGGAAGAGGGAGAATAAGAACTCATATTCGGCCTTCCAGGATATGAACCTTATGACAGCATATGGAAGAAGGGATTACAAGTTGAGGCAATATGGAGTACTAGAGGAGATATATTTGTGGGTATGTGAAGGACTCTATAGTGGGGTGTAGATGATGGTGGTATTGAATGGAGAGAGGTCAAGATGGTTTGCTGTGGAAATGAAATTAGGCAGGTATACCCTTTATCTCCACTTCTTTTCAAAATCTAGCAGAGCAGGAGAGACTATGCAGATTATGTCGTTATTTTGGCAGACTCGGGAGTGAAGCATGTTGGATGTGTTACAGGCATAATGTGTTAATTGATGGAAGATAAAGTTTAGTGCAAGATAGTAGGGAAGAGGGAAGCAGGAGTAAGTTGGATGATTGATGAGGTGATTGTCGAAGAGGAAGAACATTTCAATTTCCGATAGCAAATCCCTAGCGATTGTCTTTTGAAATCGAGTTATAATTGTAATTGTCATAGAGAATAAGGGATACCCCTATTTGCTGGCATAAATAACTCGATAGAATATTGAGAATACGAAATCTATAACTGACGTTCATGGTAAGGATCGTTCATTTAATAAGCTACAGTGTCTAATTTCTTTCTCTCAACCTTTTCCCAGAAAACATCACTTCTCCACCTCTATTCTTCCCCTCCATTCCTCTGATCTAGATGAATCAGCACCTCTCCCACTTCTATGTAATTAATTGACAGCATTCCATTGCTTTCCCTGGGCTGGCCTCTCTAGCCACCTATAGTCTTAGTAGAGTTTGTGTCCTTGACTTCTTTCCTCTCCCTCTCCAAACTTATATTTCTCCCTTGACTGCCTTCCCTCCTATATATCTCCACAGTAGTATAACTCCCATAGATGCTTTACCATCTCCAACCTTGCAACCTCCCTGGCCTTTTCTGTCGCACTACCTCTGGCTTGTGGGAATGATCATCATGGTCATTCTTGAGAATATCTCAGATGGTTCTTGCCAACTAGCACCAGTTTGGATCTGTAAGGAATATACTACTTTTCCATATCACGATCCTAGCAATACAATATTATAACACGAGATCATTGTGCAGTATTAGGCCTGCAGCTATGCTCGGGGTAGGAATGGTAGAGCAATGCAATCTAACAATATTAGGATCTCCAGCTAAAACAAAGGTTTTTTTTTAACCCCTTTATACTTTCAATGGTTCAATGCCTGGCATTCATGTTTTAATATTGATGTTGTTGGGTCTATTAAGGCCACCACATACACCACACAGACACAGTGTGACAATAACACTAATAACATTATTGAAAATATTTGATTACTTAATAGATAATACTTAATAGGTAATAATACTTAATAGGTAATAATACTTAATACTTAATAAGTTGTAATAATAATAATAATAGGTGGTTCAAGGAGAGGGAGGGGAGGGGACCAAAGATCATTCATCAGCTCGCAATACAACAGTTGCTTTCTCCTCTGCCACCACTTTCCTACATAACACACTCGCCCACCTCCTCCATCACTGCATCACCTATTCCCTCCCCACCTTTTCCCAACAGCAATGCCACACCTTTCTATCATTACCCACTCTTCCGTATCCACCCAGCCACTGTCCAGCCCCTACAATTCACTTCATCCACCAGTACCAGCTGATCCCTCTCAAATTCCTCACAAACTGCCAAGAAATTCCCACATCTTCCTCTGCTCCCACTATCACATATGTTACATCTCTCATCACTAATTCATCCTCTAATAACCAGCTGGGGCTGCCCTCATTCATTACTAGTAGCACTGTATTGTGCATAAGCAATGCAAGAGGCAATGGTAGAAGTTGTTCCACTGTCATTGTGAATTTGATTCATGAAGTTTATCGATTCGGGCGGAACAGATGCTAGCGAATTGAATCTTACTTACCAACCACAATAATTATCTTAGCTTGAGGAACCACATCTTCAATATGCAATTGCCCCCCCCCCCCCAAGCATGATATAACTATAACATCCTGGAACAGTCCATTAGCGGAACTGATGAGCCTCTTCCCTGTGCATTCCTAACAGATCTGCTAGCAGTAATCCATACCTTTCATTTCATTTTCTTTTCATTGGAACAAGCGAGGCAAAAAGATGGTGAGTCTGAGATATATACTGAGCATGAAGTTAGACTGCAACCATGTATTTGTGCAGCTAGAATCGAACAAAAAAGGATAGCATGGTCTAAGATTACAAGGATGTCGACAATGGGAGGGAGGGGAGGGGCTGAGGGGGCTTCAGCCCCCCCCATATTTCAACCCAGACAGAATTTTTCAAGTTAATGATGAGATCAAAAATTGTCTAAACCAAATATGTAATTCAATATTAGAAATCAACAATTATTTGAACTGTTCAAAAATGTGCATTCTACTATTATTGTGTGAAACAACCTCATTGCTAATAACATCTAATGATAATAAATCTGTTTTTTCTTTATGTACATGTAAAACCATACACCAGTTTAATCTGCTTTGAGATATTGCCATGTCTTCAGCTGGTGTAGTGCACTAAAACTTCTTTCACTGATTGCGTTGGAACCAACATAAGTTTAGTGATAGTGGTAACCTCTGAGAATAATCCCTCTTATGGACTAGTAAGAGACTTTAGGAAGACAATTATTGATTGAAAATCTTCCAGTGGTGACGCTTCAGTAGAACTAGCATGAAGGAGGGACAACTGAGTTTGTAATATGCTTGGATTGCTAAAGTCCGAGTGATAAAATGAAACAACTTCTTCTAAGACCTTTGATCTTAATGGTGAATCAACTGTTGTAATCCAATCGACTGAGCATTCTAAATCCTCTTTGTTCAAATCGGTCTTGAACAGAAAATACAACAAGGTCTCTGGCCTCAAAATATATTCTTCTGAGGTGCTGTTGTGGTGTAATAGGAAATTCAGATGCAGCTTCTCCTACATCAAAATGGCATGGTACTTTCCTTCTAAGGTTCGGACACTTCAAGTGAAGAACGTTGCTTTTCAACATACTTCCAAAATAGGTCAAAACACATTTGAGCGAATTAATTCAATTGCCTGAAGGGTGAGATCCACAAGTTTTTGGCCTTCGCAAGCTGAGATCTTTTTGGCTTGTAATGACTGTGACAAATTATCGACACAATTCAATGCCAAAGAAGAAGTCAAATTTTTCCATCTGTACAGCAACTCTACAGCAACTTCAGTAATCTTGCTCTTGCTTCTGTTTCTCTTGTTGCATCTCTCGCAACTTCCCATGTTGACTGCAAAGCTTCATAATTTTCTGAAATCGATGCCACTGATTCTGCTCTGACAGTATATACCGAGTTGGACATAAAATGCAGATACCAGGATATTCCACAGCAAAGTCTGTCTTGACCTTTTTGAATATCACATCTCGCTTTGTACACAGTGTCAAGAATGGATTCCATTAACTTGATACCCTTTAATGTATCTTGTGCAGCCAAATTCAATGCATGGCCGTAAGAGTGCGTGTACAGTGCATGTGGCTCAATTGAAAACATCCTTATCGCAACTCCTGATCGTACTCCAGATGTATTAGCTGCACCATCATAGCACTGGCCACGGCAATTTTCAATTCTGAGATCCATGTGTAGAAGAATATCCTTGAAGTCATGAAGATGCTTTCTGCCGGAGTTGAATCCATGCTGTATAGCCCTATTACCTGCTCATGAACTTGTAAATCATCATACGTAACGCAAACAGAATACCATTTGTTCGGTATTATTTACGTCTGTGGTTTCATCCAGCATTTTAGTGAACAATTTTCCAGATATAGCTTGAGTAATTTCACGAACAATTTTTTGAGCCATAATACTGAGAATTTCATTTTGAATACTTGGACTCATAAACTTGTCCCGATTCTTTTCCATCGACTTGGTCAAGTTAGGTTTCTCTTCAGCATGAACTTTTAGAAGCTGAACAAAGTTAGAATCCAACTCTCTATTAACTTCCTGAGTCACTCCTGCCAACCAAGATAGTGAATGGTACTCATGATGTGGTACAGCATTTCCCTATTTTCAGACTTCTGTTTAGCATGGGCATTTCACACACACTTTTGTGGCTTTTGGGGATTACTTTACTGCTTCCTGATGTGCAGCAGAACATTTGGTGTTTTTCAAACTTTGATAACGCATTTTTCCAGCTAGAAAAGCCTATATTAGAGAATAAACTGTCCTTGCGATTTTTAGCTAGAGGGTTTCGTTGCTCAGCTACGAAGCAATAGTAACACAAAACAGTATCATTTCCTTCTTGATAATGCAACCGTGGATATAGCTTATACCATGAAGGCGATAAAGCACGGTGTTGGTTACCAAATGCACATTTTGGAAATAACAGGCCAGTTGGTTGGTGAGCTTTTGCAGGAATAAATGGCACTGAGAGTATCTGCATTTGTGGCTGCTGAGAAGCTTCATCATCACAATCTTCTGCATCATCAAATCCAAGAGGCTCTTCATCTTCCTCTGTAATGCCTGGATCCTCTGTAATTCCTGGATCCTCTGTAATGCCTGGCTCCTCTGTAATACTTACCTCCTTTTCTTCTAGTAGTTGGTCAATATCAGTCCTTGCTACTTTATCACTGCTCATCAGATGGTGGCACTGATCTGCTCAGGCCATCCTGGCTGATCAATGAAGAGCTACTGGTCTGGATTTGCTAGTAGGGACTTTTTTCATAAAAGAAGAGATATTTTTCACTGGATGATCAACTCTTTAAGCCATGTGTTTTGGGTAAAGAAAAAGTGGCCTTAACCTTGTTGCATGACACCTGTTCTTTGATGTTTAAGTGTTAGCTAAATTGTTTGCAGTGACCAAGTGATAATCTTACTATCTTGAGGAGGGGTTGGGACCAGGGTATGTTATATAAGGAAAATAGTAATTAAGCAGGTAAAGCTATTGACATGTTGACATGTTAGAACATGTGGCAATTAACTCATTATCTGCCTATGTTCCAACCCCCACTAGAAATTTCAGCCCCCCCCCCCCCCAAGTGAAAAAACTTGTCTACGCCCTTGATGTCGAAGCACTTACAACAAGGACATAAATAACACTTGCTTACGATCCCTGTGCATGACGTGACTATGTAGCCCCTTCCTGGAACAGGTCTACTAAATAAAGGCTTATAATTCCATCTACTTCGTCTGTCTGTTGTACTATTCATCATTTTGTCTTGGATCCTGGTAATGTTCTAATGATGATGTGCAAGTATCCTGAATTTCTGAGTAGAATTGGTCCAATAAGGTCAATTCGACACCATGGACTGTGGATTTGTACTGGCTGGCTTCTTATTCCCACGCTGGCATACTGCACATGACTTACAGTATCTGTAAAATTGGCATAAATGACAGAGAACTAACCGACCATGATGAAAAACACTACATAGGGCTCACAGATACAACTTTCAAGGCACGCTACACAAACCACAAGTTCTCCTTCAACCACGAAAATATGAGAAACACCACAGAACTCTCCAAATACATATGGAAACAGCAAAACCAGACACAACATAAAATGGGCCATTATCGACAGAGCAGCATCGTATTCCACCATATCGAAACGTTGCAACTTGTGCATTGCTGAAAAACTCCACATCATCTACTCCGACAGCCAATCATCATTGAACAAGCGATCGGAATTCCTCTCAAAGTGTAGGCACAAGAACAAGTTTCTCCTCAAGAGCATTTGAATTACCACACTCATCAACACCCATTCATTAACGCCCATCCATAGACTTGCATCACCCCACTTGCCTGCCCCACCTCATATATGCCCACATGCCACCTCAGTTGCTCATTGTCCCTGATGATTGCATTAGCATGAAACTGCAGTAGGACTAGCCATCCCAGTACTTTTCTATATTCAATAGCTCTGCCTTAACACAGCATTGAGCACTATTTGTAGCCTTCATCAGCAAACTACCTTCTAAGTATATATTATATTATATATAAAAACAACAACAACAACAACAACAACAAAAAACTCGTGGTCCCTACTTTAATGAACTTTTCTCCAGAATAGCCGTCCTGAGTAATTGCCTAATAATTGCCTAATACTTGAAATAGATGTCTTTTGCAGTCTTCAGGATATTCTCTCCTGTTCAAGTATCCATTCTTAGTGACCGCACACAAAACTAACTCAGACACGCGGTACATCCGGCCGGTCTGCCTTACCTCTGTCTTTTACCACAAAAGAAGCAGCAGCATCTTCGTTGCGCACCTGACAAAGGTGACGCTGAAAACCTTCTCCAGCTATTGTGTCCAGCCTTATGTTGTTGAGCACGAGATGACAAGCACAAAGACACTCCAACAGACTCAAGTATAAGTAAGCTTATGTATTCTTTCACAGCGTTTCCTGTTATAATTATTTCTGTGTGCTCCGAGTCTAAGGCTATAGCTACAAACTATGATATGTGTACCTATAGTTGCAGTGGCGAGATGGTTGTGTGTTAATTATAAATGTGGCTTTTCATGAAGACACCAGTTCTGTTCAGCACCATATCCTTTTCCCCCCCTTGTCTTCCTATACTTTCCCATGAACATGATCTAGACACAGCTACCAATAATGCACCAGAGACAGTGCATGCTATCCAACCAAGGGTGTGGTGACAGATTGTACCTCCTACCCTAATTATCTCACAAGTGAGATGTATTTCATGCCAGCTTTCCTTCACTTCCCCATAAAATACGTGTGTCTACATCCCCTCTCCCCATGGTTGACACCTCCCAGTCTGTTTAGCTCTACACATGTTACAGTGTTTACAGAACATCATGAGTGAAATTGGTGGATGAGATTGTGACAAGTGAAATTTGATGATGGTAGATGCCTGTGGGCATACTAGCTCTGTCACTATATAGCAGCCTGGTAAGATACATGTGTGAATTCTTAATTATAGTTATTTGAATGTGGAACTGACATGCAATGGTTACAAGGGCATATATAATGAAAAGTGCAGAGATTTTCAGAGTCAAAGTGTAGATTGAAGTGGAGCCATAGGTGGTCTTCAATCTTTCTTTTGAGAGTGGGGATGGAGAGCCCGAGATTTAGAGGTGGAAGTGAGTTCCATAAACGGGGTACAGTATACGATTGAAGTAGAGCTGTCGAGAGTTGTTTGTGCTCGATCTGATGTGAATCAGTTTGGTTGCTTTAGATCTAGTTGCACACTCACTGAAAGCGACATAGTCGGTTATGCTGAAGGAAGATGTAGGCTCCTTGAGACACTTGATGAAAAACATTATATCGTTCAATTCTAAGAACATCATCAAAGGAAGCAAATTGAGAGTGATAAGTCAGCTCTTGTAGACAGAAGTGAAGTCATTTAGAATGTATTTGGAAGCTCTCCTATGGACAAGTTCCATGGATTTTATGTCCTTCAGATACATGGGTCTCCATAACTGTGATCCATAGACGAACTGGGATCGTATTAGAGATGGTGATTTCTTAGTGGTAATTGGAATGTGTAGGCTGAAGGTATGCCTGATGAGACTTAGCTTCCCATATGCTTTTGAAATCAGTAGGCTGTAATGCTTGTCCCAGGACAAGTCATTGCATATTACCAATCCAAGATCCTTGTGGCTGTCAAACATTGGTATTTCCTCACCTGTCATTGTGTAATTGAATTTAACTGTGGGAGATTTGCCGACAAAGTGAACAAGAGCGAGCTTGGTGGTGTTGAAGTCAAGTTTCCACTTTTTAGACCATGCTTCGATGCTGTCTAAGTCCCCTTGGAGAAGGATTGTATCCCTTGGTGAGTTGATAGATTTGAAACATTTTGTGTCGTCTGCAAAGCTAAGAAGCTTGGTATGTAATACAGAGATTGGTAGGTCATTTAGGTACAGGATGAACAAAATAGGGCCGAGGATACTGCCCTGTGGGACACCTGAGAGTACAGGTAGTACATCTGATTCACTGCAATAACTGATGTTAATTGTTGTCGGTTGGTGAGATATGCTTGAAACCACTTCCACAGGTTCCCTGTGATGCCATAGGATTTGAGTTTGCAAAGGAGCTCTACTCTATCGAATGCTTTGCGAAAGTCGAGATAGATTGTGTTGACCTGACTTTTTGTAGACAGATTATGATGAATGTCACTGATGAAGATGAGTAATTGTTGAATGGTTGATCTCTTTCTCAGAAAACCGAATTGACTGTTATTGATAACACATTTGTTATATGGTTAATGATTTGGTCATACACGAGTTTTTCTAGCACCTTTGATAAAGAACATAGGAGTGCAATTGGTCTATAGTTCTTTATAGATGACCTATCACCAGACTTGTGAATTGGTGAGATACGATGAGTTTTCCACTCTGGTGGAATATGGCCTTTCTTAAGAATCTGGGTAAAGAGATGTAAAACCGGTTCATATATAGCTAAAGAGCAAGATTCAAGTACTCTGGGACCAATCCCATCAATTCACTTGGCCTTTGTGTAGGGTCAAGGAATTAGAAAGAGAGATGTTATTCAGGGAATTTGAAACTATTGATTCATAAATATCATCGGATTTTAAATTCTCTGATGAATTAGTTGCGAAGTTGCGAAGATCGAGTGGAAATAAACATTGAAAAGTTCAGCCTTATACTTGTCAGTTGATGCATCATGGGAAGCTCCTAGATTCATTGATGCAGGAAAAGATGAAACCATAGACAGACTCTTTATATGCTTGTAGATTTTATGATTGCTTTTATTAGCATAGTCACTGACGAGCTTGCTTTCCCAAAGAACTTTTTGCTTCCATAATTTGCTTTTTTCAGCAATTGATATCAAGTTCCGAGTTTTGTCTGATGGGTCCTTCCTGAACCTTTGATGGAGGAATCTCAATTTATTGATGTTGTGCTTAATCTGTGGTGAGAACCATTTAGGGAAATTCTTGCTGCTTATTTTCACCATTGGTACAAAAAGAGACAATGAGTTTAGAAGCAGTTGCTTAAAATATGACCAAAGATGATCAACATCAAACGAATTGTAAAAATCACAGAAATCGTGATCCAGCAAAAACGAGCAAAGACCCTGGAGGTCAGCCTTGGAGAAGTCCGGAGTGTAGAAAGTCAATATTTTATTTGGGGGAGGTAGACTAGTCGTCACAGTAAAATTAATCCTGAGGTGATCCGAGGGGGTAACTGAGGCTACCACTGAAAGATCAGTAGCTATATTATTGAATTTTGTGATAACAAGATCGAGTATGAGATTTAAGAAATGAGAATGAGGAATTGTAAGGAAAGTGTGCACAGTTAGGGACTGAAAATATTGAGCATGTAGAGAAGAGAAGGCTAATGAATTTGACCTAGAATGAGGATCTTTGTTCAAAGATAACAATTTTTTCCGCAAAACTTACGGGGTTGAAATTGAATAGACACGGACGATAGCAAATGTTTGTATTCGTGCAGAAAGGGCCATCGGCAATAGGTAATCATGTTAGGCACCACTCAATTCACTGATTAATAGACAGAATACTCACAATACTACCACATTAGATTCCATAAGGAACTGTGCTGTGCATCAATTAATCTTTGAGCTGTTTGATGCCTCAGTGAATGTGGTTATAGTTTTGTAATCTGGAGCGTGCCATTTGGATGATCTGGCAAAACACCCAAGTAAGCACTCAAATACTTTGTGCTAATAGTAGCACAACGTTTTTCATCAGCACTCAGTAGATTGGAGGTAGTTAGAATGTGATTATGGACTATCAGATTGAGAACATGGAAAATTTGTTTCTAAGCTTGAGAATTTTTTTTCTTCCAAGAAACATTGCAACTTCAAAAATGTTTTGCTTTCTACAGAGAATCGGGTTTAATGAGTTCAACGTGCAGGTCCTTTTTCGTATAAATAATGAAATCTCAGTAGGATGCTCCTGCACAGAATACTAAAATCATGTCTGCTCTCCCAGTTAAAAACATTGATTTGCAGTTGACAGCTTGTGAGCATATGTACTCTTAAAAGCTACAGAGCAAGACATTTAGCATTTTTAGGTATGTAAACCAAATATAGAAAGAATTAATTATAAGTGACATTCAAGAGTAAGGCAGAGTGTGTATATAAAACTAATTTTTTTCTTTTTGCAGTTCTAAACTTATATCTAATTATATATAATATATATACTAGTCGCTTCCAAAGTTTTGGATGCATTGTATGCTCCATTTCAGAGTTATTAGTTTTTGTCCATGTAATTCACTCCTTTCGATTCAAATATTGAACAAGGAACAGATAAGATTTTATTGTCCTATCCCAGTCTATCCTATCCCATAGTCTATGGAAGTCCATATTTTCTGGTTTTGAACTGGTCGTAACCTTGCCACAGTTCACTCAATTTTTTGTGGGGTGGTGTTGTCATTTGAGAGCTCTTTTAATGCTCTATGTTACGGATGTTGTTTTACAGCAAGTATTGCTCATTTTTAGAAGAGGTGACCTTTGGATGTTAATCAGTTTTACAGACATGGTTGCCATAAACTTAATTAACAAACAATGCTCTAATTCATATCTGCTTTGGGAAGCCCCACTCCAAGTTAGAGCCTCAACCGCACTGGGGAGTTCGACTGTATCAGTTGATGGGGGGCTAGGGCTAATGTAGCTATAGAGACATTCACAATCATTTGAAACCACACAGAACTAGCAACAACTTGGTATCACAATTACCTGGACAGAGGAAAGAAGAAAATTATTATGGTGATTACAAATATATGTTACAACTTTTGTAGGTTTTTTGTGGTTTGATATAAAGTCCCTTTAAATAAAGCTCGACTAACAGAAACTGAATAAGGTATTTCTGTTTACGGTATTATTGTGTGTGGAATATTTGTTGCTATATACTTATATGGTAGTAATTGGCTTCACAACCTGTTTGTATTTTTTACTCCACCATCCAAGCGCTTGGTGTGAGCCCCTCCATGCTGACATGTAGTGGGGAACTGTACGAAAATTGTTTTGTATATTCTCCATTGCTATAGATTCATAGGCGATGGGAATATTTTGCCGCAAAGACTGTAGTGAATATTTACAATGAGGTTTTGTATCTCGCTTGAGCTGAGCCCATACCTTCTCAATAGCTATAACTCTGGGGGAAACTTTGGAAGGCAAATCGTAATATGTCCACTCTGATAATTATCATACCCTTCTCATTCTTGAAATCTGAAAAATTAGCAAGACTTATCGTCTGCAACCATTTTCGAGGTATTTGTTCCTCCTTCAATCAAAACTTGATGGCATCCCTTTTGGTCTACCCCCAGAAAGAGTCGCTGTTTGCTTGTAAAGTGGCCATCATGAGACAGCCACTCTTGGTCATGCCTAACATGTGGTTCCACCTGGGTTGAGGTCCATGTGCTCAACATGTGAGGCATCAGCTCACCTTCACTATTTGGATATTGGCATTGAAAGTGCTCGTGTAGTGTCCTGGCCTATGGTCCTCTTAGGGTAATTAATATGTGTACTCAGCGGCCAATGACTTATAGTGAGTAAGTCCTTGTCTTCTATAGCCTTAATTAATAAGGTGTATATGAGTGAGGAAGCTTAGGGAAGAGACTGCAGTGCAAAATGTTCCCATGCATGACTTGGGGTAATTGAATAACAACCCATTGAGCTCAGTGAGTGTGGTTACCGCTACTCCACTCCATCCCAACTTCACAGGACCGTTATAGCACTTCACACATGTTGCTCTGGAAGCCTTATATTGTGCCAGTCTAAAAAGTGGGCGTCCTCATTAGCTTTGCAAGCAGGTTCATAGCTGTAAGAGAGCAAGATGCAATGTGGCATCTGCATAGGAAAGACCAGAAGTTCTGAGTGAGCATCCCAGAGACCAACAAGAAACTCATTAATGAGTGGGAATTTTATTTATTTAAGTTTGTTTGCCTGGTTCTTGCTTTTCAGTAATTATTGACTGCCCATTCCCTCTATGCGTCATGTGAAACAACTTCCTGCAAGTGAGGTGGTCATGTGGTTCTGTTTCACAACCTCTGAATGGGAAGTGGTAATAGGTCAGTCTGTGATTTTCAAGGACTTTTATTAGGTGGTCAGGATTCAGTTTGTAAGGCCTTGACAAACTTACTTGTGTCCATAAAGTGTGCCATTGTGTAGATGGAATAAGCCAAACTGCTGATGGAAAGATCAACAGCAGCAAGGGGAGTGATGACCCTCCAGACATTGGTAGTTTGTCATGATGGTTTTGAAGGTTTTGAAGGCACCACATCACAGGGCTGGGTCAGGGAAGTTCATTAGGTGGCAGGATAAGGAACTCAACATCTGGTAAATCTCCTGGACTGCCCAGTTTGGCGAGAACCACAATTTGTCTAGTAGAAGAGCAACTGTTTTCTTTTGTCAACTCATATCTTGGTTAAGATCAGCAACCCACTTATGGAAGTGACCTCCATCTATTGTGAACATTAGCACAGGAAAGAGGAAGTTGAGAGGAAAGACACTCTTGAAGCAGTGAGGGTGTCCGCTACACAACAATAGGGCATTTGTCAGCGCCATCCATGTTCACAGCTAGTAATGCCGATCGCGATCTTTAGCCTATTCTCTCGACGTTTAGACTAGATGCTCTAGCCTTCATCATTATTCCTGATGAAGGCTAGAACATCTAGTTGAAGCGTCAAGAGAGTACAATTTCAAGGTTATTATAAGTTATTATGTCAACTGAGAGTTCATTGAGAGACTAGTCTTTGCTGTTGATAAAGTTAGCATCCCATCTGGGAGTCTTCTCTGACCAGTAATACAGAAGAAGCGTATTGTTAGCAGCTACAACACTCATCCCTTTGCCCTCCATGATTATTTCTTTTTCTGTATATGCTCATGAAGGTCAAAACCAGAAAGACAGATTCAGGACTAAAACAGCTAAATGTACTCACACAGAAAAGTGGATTCTGCAGCTAAACATGCATGTGGTTTGGTTTAGGCGGGCAATAATACACATAGCTACTACTTCCTTATAAGCCTATGCTCGGCACAATTTATCACAATTTTTTATGATGTGTATGATGTGTAACAATAACCAGTCATTGTTAAAAAAAAAAATTATTCATAGGAAGTGAATAGGAAGTGATTTGAGACTTCAAAATATTTGATTGGATATTTTATTGACTGGTCTGATATTTAAGGGGACTAAACTTGTGCTTACAACTTTGGAGCTGCATAGATTCTTCATACTGCACTGTATGAACTTTACAAATGAACTCTACAAAAGATGCTCTCACTGTGTGCTCTCTTGTGATAATAATATGTTGCATAGCTTTAACAACTTGTTTGGGGGCAAGTTAATTGATTATCAGCACCACACTTGCCCACCTACCCACTTTACATCTCCAGCTGAAGACGGTTATACTCAAACCATGCCTGCCAGAACTGGCTACAAGTGTGACTCCGGAGAAGGAAGTGCTAGACAGTGGTGTCCATGCAAGAAGAAGTCTTACTCTATGGGAGGAGTGTTTTCATTAGGCGCTAAAAAGTGAGTGTAGGTGGGCAAGTGTGTTGCTGAAAATCAATTAACGAAAAGTGCCAGCTTGCAGGCAGTTCAGCCACTCATGGTCTAACCCGACGTCAGCTGCAGATAACTCTGGCATGTTTACACTTGGCAATATTTTTGGTATCAAAAGTGAGCCAACAGAGAGGAGAGCCCACAGAGAGGTCATCTTTTGAGCTATATAGAGTTCATACAGAGAAGTGTGTAGAATCTGTGGAGATCCAAAATTGTAACCTCAAGTTTTTTTGAGCTCTTTCTATTTTATGTTTGATCCTCACTGCATACAAAAGTCAGTTGCATAGCGACCTAAGTTATAGGCCCTTAGAAACTCAGCAGCTAATCAGGTAAACTGTCATTTGTGGGCTTGCTATTTATGGTCTTGCTTGCAGCAGCAATAGACAGCTGTGGTTTGTAGCTATGGCTCTCCCACGATTCACAAGTGCTCTTGAGGTTCTCGAGTGCTCTTTTTATATCAAGTACATGTGAGTTGCTAGGTATTACAAGCTGTGTGAAACTTTGGTGGCTAAGCTGAGGAGCTTCTCGTATACTTGTCTTCACATGGTTGTAGATCTAATGGATAAGCAATGCGTCGCCCCCTCCTGTTTTTGAGAAGTGAATTTCAGTTTTATTTTTGGTTGTCTAATCTGAAAAACCACTTGTGAGGTGCATGTGAAGTGCATGTGAGGTGCATATGTGAACTGATTTTGTTCTTTAAAAAATAAAATAAAATGGGACCTCCCCCCTCCCCACACTATGTATCTCAACTTTCATTCCCCCTCCCCCCTCATCCACTTTCCCTCCCCCATCCCAAATTGGAAACAGTTGTCTGCATATTATAATCACATTCTGCAAGTATAAGGGGTTAAGGTACAGGTCCTTGAACAGGACTTGGAGGTGGTATATGAGGGTTAGGGTACGGGTCCTTGAACAGGACTTGGAGGTGGGTATATGAGGGGTTAAACTTTGGGTCCTTGAACATGACATGGGACGTGGTATATGAGGGGCTAGAGTACGGGTTGTTGAACAGGACTTGGAGGTGGGTATCATTTTGAATTACAGTGCAGTGCTTTTTTCATGGGGGAGCTGAAGTTTTGAGGGTTTTGTGGACTTGGTCTTGGATATGCCATCCAATTATTTATTAGGTCTGGTAAGGGTAGCAATAACCTCGATAGTTAGGTTACAGCAATCCTCTAAACTTTAGCTCCTGGAAAATGAGTGCTATATGGTACATCTGAAGTGTATTGGCAACTGGTATAGCTAAATAAGATACTAGAGAGTGCAGAGTCATTGTAAGGCAAGCACATGTGACTGTGTTTCAGTATCAGAGCATTCTCTATGGGAGAAGAAACATTTTGACATGTTCTCCCTCATTAGGTGGAAGTGCTGGAGTTATGGCCTTACTACGAAACAGGAGCTGTTACTCTGTGAGATTAATCTTGGTACTGGGGATGATGTTGGGGGCAGCCCTGGCTACCATTTTCGCACTCTTCATCTGGTTCCTGTCTCCTGCCCATGAGACTGTAATGGTATCAAGAGTGATGTCATCATTGCCAACGCTGCTGGGTGTGAGTGGTGGAGGTCAGCTGGGAGAGCTATACAAAGGAGTAGGAGGAGGAAGAGGAGAAAGATGTGTTTGTAGACATGGAGCTATGGATGGTCATGTCTCTTCTTCTTTCCAGGACACTATACAAACCTCTTCTTTGCACTATCTAGATGTCACCTCACCACCTGCACACATACAACAACCTCTCCTTGCCGGGGCCGAGCAACAAGCAGTACAGGCTACAGGTGGAGCAGACACACTGAAGGAAGTGAAGCAAGATGGTGTGCTCAAACAGCAGCCAAGGTCAGTGGATGTTGGAGATGGTAGAGGAAGATGGGTCTTCCAATCTCTGAAGGAGGGAAAGAAGATGAGGGAGACACTGGTGATGGCTGTGATCATTGGTGGGAAACAATTAGAATGGGCGAAGTCAGTGTATGCTACGTGGGGGCGTGATGCCTCCCACCTAGTGTTCTACATGGAAGGTCAGTCTAACATCAGCATCCAGGAAGCTAGGAGGTTGGGCCTACAAGTTGTCAAACTCAATACCTCTACCAACATGCACACTCGACTGGCATTGCTGCAACACTTGAGTGAGCACTATGGGAAATCACATCAGTGGTTTGTGGTGGTGACTGAAGATACTTATGTACACATGGACCAGTTGGAGGCTATCTTAGGGAGGCTGAGCCCAGAAGAGCCCCTGTTACTGGGCCTCCCACCACACTGCCAGGTACGTGGACGACATAGTGGGAGCAGTATGGTGCTGAACCAAGCGCTGCTATCACTCCTCACCCATCAACTCCACCTCTGCCTCAATAAGAACATGGGTGTGGCTGATAGTCATGGCAGTGCTGAGATAGAGGCCTGTGTGGGTGAACATCTGAACATCCATTGCTCAATATCCTCATCAGTAAGTGCCAACTATACAGTGGGTCATTCTCATTGTTAATTCATACCAAAGAGTGGGTCATCCTCACTGTTAAGTCATACATGTACCTTACAGGGGGTTATCTGTACTTAATTTGCTTGGTATTATTAAATCTGCTGAGAACATACCTTTAAGGAACGCTCAACCAGTGCTTAAAGGGATGATAGTGTATTTTTTATAGTGATGAAAAACTGTAGTTACAACTGTGGAGCTCTATAGATTCTGCATACTTCACTGATCTCTCTGTGTGCTCTCTTTTGATACTAAAAACTTGTACATAGATACAACCATACCCAAGGTACAGGCAATCAAAGTTGAGGACCTCAAAACTTGCATGCCCAATTTTTCTGCAGTTCTAGCTTCTAATTGGAAATTGCAAGACAATTGAAATAAGTACCTGGTCATAGTGGAAGAGGTGGCGATTCAGAATGGAAGTGGCGGGGATTCAGAGTAGAAGTGGTGGGTATTCAGAGTGGAGGTAGCAAGAATTCAGAGTGGAAGTGGCGGGGATTCAGAGTGGAAGTGGCGGGGATTCAGAGTGGAAGTGGCGGGGATTCAGAGTGGAAGTGGCGTGGATTCAGAGTAGAAGTGGTGGGGATTCAGAGTGGAAGTGGTGTGGATTCAGAGTGGAAGTGGCGGGGATTCAGAGTGGAAGTGGCGGGGATTCAGAGTGGAAGTGGCGGGGATTCAGAGTGGAAGTGGCGGGGATTCATAGTGGAAGTGGCAGGGATTCGGAGTGGAAGTGGCGGGGATTCAGAGTGGAAGTGGCGGGGATTCAGAGTGGAAGTGGCGGGGATTCAGAGTGGAAGTGGCAAGGATTCAGAGTGGAAGTGGCAGGGATTCAGAGTGGAAGAGGCGGGGATTCAGTGTGGAAGTGGCGGGGATTCAGAGTGGAAGTGGTGGGGATTCAGAGTGGAAGTGGCGGGGACTCAGAGTGGAAGTGGCGGGGATTCAGAGTAGAAGTGGCAGGGATTCAGAGTAGAAGTGGTGGTGATTCAGAGTGAAAGTGGTGGGGATTCAGAGTGGAATGGCGGGGATTCAGAGTGGAAGTGGCAGGGATTCAGAGTGGGAGTGGCGGGGATTCAGAGTGGAAGTGGCAGGGATTCAGAGTGGAAGTGGCGGGGATTCAGAGTGGAAGTGGTGGGGATTCAGAGTGGAAGTGGCGGCGATTCAGAGTGGAAGTGGCGAGGATTCAGAGTGGTACTTAGCAATGTACAAATTTTGTTGTAGTTGGCTAGAATTAATGAGACGGATAAGTTAGGGCCAGTGATGCAAGTGTTATTGTATTCTAATGACATTGCTAGAGGGGAAAGTTATCATAGACAAATTAGACAAATTAATAATGTTTATAATAAACAAGTTTGTCTGTGTTTATAATGAGTTTAGTGCCAAACTATATTCATATTAGTTGCAATGCTGCTACAATAACTGTTGGCCAGCACAAGCTGGCCATATTTTGTTTAAAGTATCTCGTTGTGGACAACTAGCTACCAAGTCTTAGCATCTCATTATTCTTGATGTATGCAGTATTGACTTGGTTATGAAGTTGCTCTAATCTCCTTCCTCCTGTTCTCCTTTTTTTAACTCCTCCTTCCCCTCTTCCTCCTGCTTCCCTCCTCTAGATGCAGGCGTACTTTGTGGAAGAGAAGGAAGGCCAAACAAGCATCTCTGCTAGACTGCAGCAGAGCCAGAACAAACTCTTCTCTTTGTTGCTTACATACTCTCCTCTTCGCGAAACTAAAGACATGTACATTCTCCACCATTACTACAAGAAAACACAGCTCATGGCTGCTATGGAGAAAACAAAGCACTTGCAGCAAGAGGTCAAGGAAGTTTGTAACTCTCTGGGCCCTTCTTTTCTGTCAGCTAAGGATTGCAATTCAGCCTTGCTTAGAGAAGTTGTCCAATCCCACAACCGGTCATCCATTAAGTGCCCGCCTAATGGAGTGATATTAACTTCACCTGGACCATTCCAACCCAAGTCCATTGATGACAACTTGTCTTGGCAGTATTTCAATTCTCATACCATCCACAATGACCTGAGCCATCATCCAAGTTACAGTCGTAAAAGTAAGAGATATGTGGAAGAAGAAGTGCAGCAAGCCTCGATTCAGGCTCTGCAGAAGACTTCTATGAAGTTAGGGAAAAGTTTGAAGTTGAAGAGGCTAGTGAATGGCTGGGTGAGGCATGATCCCACCATGGGCAATGAATATATCTTTGACTATCTGTTCACAGATGGCAGAAATGAGATATCAAAGAGAGCAAGTCTAGTGCGTCCATTGGCCAAGAATTACATCTCTTTGAATGATAAATTTGTCAACTCCGTAACAGTAAATATTGTAATACCAATTAGTGGTGTCAATCAAAAGCTCACAAAGTTCATGTCCATGTACGAGAATCTTTTCCTCGTCTCAAGAAGGAATGTTAACCTGGTTTTGTCAGTGTATGGCCAAGAAGATGTAATTAAGGTGGAAACTCTCTTGGCTCAGTATCACGTTAAGTATAAATTTGCGAATGTTACTATGGTAGTAGGAAGGGAGTTTACTCTAGAAGCAAAGCTATCCATCTTGGCCTGTCTCAGCTACTCCCAAATGATCTAGTTTTCATCTGTGATGTAGACATAGTCATCAGTCCCTCATTCCTGAACCGCTGTCGCAGCAACGCTGTACAGAGCTCCCGTGTTTACTTCCCTGAGGTATTCAAACATTACAACATGGATTATGTGTACTGGAACAGGAGAAAATCCAATAACCCCGGAATCTCGAGAGAAACTGGTTACTGGGCCTATTATGGTTTTGGAATGTTTTGCATCTACAAATCTGATTATGACAGTGTTGGTGGTATGGACATCGACATTACAGGCTGGGGGGGTGAGGATGTTTCATTTTTTCATAGGGTTTTGAAGAAGAGGCTACAAGTGATGAGAGCCCCAGATGTGGGCATCAGCCATCTCTGGCATTCCAAGTACTGTGCCAAGACACTTTCTGCTACGCAGTATGCAGATTGTCAGTCTTCTAAAGTCGAAGACCTCGCCAGCAAGAGGGAACTGGCCAGGTTTGTGTATGGACAGCGGATTCCCACCACTGCAGAAGCAAGGCCAATTAGGACCACAGCTATATAGTTCTGCAGCATCTCAATCATATCAAGAGCAATAGGAAGATTATGACTATTACCTGTTATTTGTGGATGCTTGTGTTCCAACAATTACTCATTGAAACCCAAGTGTGGTTGATCAATAGCTGTAATATTATGTATGGGTGACGGTAGCAATTTCATACGTTTTTTAGATTTATTTGGTTCATATTTGTTAACCATCTTTATGAGATTTTCAAATGTCTTCGTGAGACTTCCAGGGAAAGCTTTGGCTAATGACTCCAAAGGCATTTTTGGGGGTGAGATGGGGGGAATGGAGTTAACTTCACAGTGAATGCAAAGGGCATGTCAGAGTCAGATTTGGTAAGGGAAGTCCCATGGGATTCAAATGTCACACCACAGTACAGCACTTGCACTTTGCATGTCGGGTCATTTTGTTAAGGGATAACAACGAAATTGTTACCACCTAAGAGACTGGGGCCATTCTACTCGGATTCCAACAACAAAGATATATAGCCAAGTTGTTTTCTCGATCAGTCCCTTTCTAGCGATATCAAGTCTCTTGTCTGATCTTGCTCTTTCTAATCAATGAGAAGGATTGGGAGGAGGAAGTAAATGGCAAGAGTATGCTGAAGTTTTATAAATTGGCAAAGAATGGTGCAGGGGTGGAGAGGTATACGAGGTCCATGCATGGTCAGGAGGTGTGCGGTTGCAATCTAGACATAGGATTGCATCAGCTGGGTTGTTAGAGGATAAGAAGAGATGTGGGTTAGTTAGGGATGAGAGGTGTATCATGTGTGATAGTGGAGCACCAGAAGATGTGGAACATTTCTTGATGTGTGGGGAATTTGAGATGGATCGGCTGGTACTGATGGATGAGGTGTTCAGAATTGTAGGGGCAGGACAGTGGCTGGATGCATTTAAAAGAGTCCGTAAGGATGCAAAGGTGGCATTGCTTTTGGGGAAAGATGTGGAGGGAGTAAGTGATGTAGTGATGGAGGAGGTTGGCGAGTGTTTTATGTATTGGGTAGGGAAGTGGTGGCAGAGGAGAAAGGAACTGTTGTATGGCAAGCTGAGGAATGTTCTTTAGTCCCATCTCCTCCCTCCCTCCTTGAGCAGCGGGACACTAATAACTTAATTAAGTACTGTTGATTTTTGTTATATATCAGTGTTAGTTACTGTTACATCGTGTCACACTGTGCTGTAATATATATATGTGGTAGGTTTAATAGGCTCAAGCAGTATGAAGATTAAATCATCAGTCTTGGGCCAAGTCTATCATACCGGCTCTTTTCAGCCAAACCTTGCTCCATCATCAGGGTTTCAGCTACACTATACCTGTCTATCCATTGGCATCTGCTCTCCTGCCTCTTTCTTAAATGGTTGTCCCCATGCTCGCCATACAGATCGTCTCCATTATTCCTATGGTGCCTTTCTGCCCCAGTGTCTACAGTCGGTTGTCTTCTTCTAATCCACGCTGGTGACATAGAAACCAACCCTGGACTGCCAAGTTAATTTGTTTGTCCTGTTGTGAGAATGGCTCAACTAGAGAGTTTAATAGCCAAGGTGGCATCTTCTGTGAATGTCCCTTTAACACTTGGGCTTCATAGGAAGTGTGCAGGTATTACCTTAACACCATTTCAAAGAGCTATTGCCTCCTCTAAATCTTTCTTCTGCCATCAGTGTCAACTCCTGCCCCAGAAAAAGTTAATCAACTCCATGCAAGACTCCATCAAGCAACTAGCTGATCAAATTTCCATTCTAAGTGCTCAACTTTCCACATTGAGTAACAGTCAAGTCACATGCATCTCAAACCCATCTGCTTCTGTCACTAGTCTTTCTGCTGACTCACCTAACTCGTCCCAACCAAGCACAAATCCTATATTGTACTTAGAAGCAGTATGCTCAACATCTAAGCTCAGAAACCAATGTCCATTACAGCATTTGTCTGAATGAAGTTTGTTTTGGGTGTTAAGAGAAAAGGGTTGATGAAACTATTTTAGTAGAAAACTTGTGGTTACCACTTTATGGCTCCATAGATTCTGAAAACTTCATGTTATAGACTTGATATATAGCTCAAAAGATTGGTCTCTCTGTGTACTCTCTTTTGATACTAAAATATTTTTCATAGGTAAACTATAGCCAAGTTACTGGAGCTAAAGTAATGAGGGTACCTCAAAACCCAAGTGCCTACTTTGCCACATAGATTGCCAGGTGCTAGAGAGCTGAAATTAGCCAGTGGCTAGAAGAAGCCCTACTGTATGCAAGACTGGTTACTGGTTTCATGGGGTTAATTATTATAATTATTATTGTTGTTGTTGCTGTTGTTTTATTATTATAATTAATAAAAAATAAAATAAAAAATAAATGAACAGACAATAAATAAATGAACAAACCAAAAAACCAAAAAACAAAAAACAAACAAATAAATAAACAAAACAAATAAATAAAAAGCAAACCAACAACCAAAAAACAAGCAAACAAATAAATAAATAAACAAATAAACAACTTGGGCGGCTATCTTATAAAGGTATTATTGGAATAATTAACAGAGAAAGACACACAACAGAATCAATAACAGTCTCAATAATGCCTCACTCTATAGTCTCTACAAAGCCTTACAATGTCACGTCGTCTCGTTCGGTAGGGGACGCCAGATATAGAACCACTACAGGTCCCCCCCTCCAGTCTTGGTCGAGTCTGGCTGGCTTGAGCCTGTCGATGGAGGACTGTGTTGGTGCGACCTGGAAGACCCAGCTTTAAAAACTTGTCGTTCCGCTCAAGCACTTGGATGGGTCCATCGTATTGGCACTGCAGTGGCTTGCGATGGGCATCGTGACGGAGGAAAACGAAACGGCAAGTCTGTAGTTCGATAGGGACTCGAGAAGGGCGATAACCATGAGAAACTGTAGGAGTAGCTTTTAGTTTCTGCATTGCTTCCTGTAAGCGAGGCAGAAAAGCTGTTGGGTCGGAAGGCTGGAGTGCGGTCATGGTTGGTTTGGAGAAGAAGTCTCATGGCAATCGGAGGGTTGTACCGTAGACCAGTTCGGCCGAAGAGCAATTGAGGTCCTCCTTGGGAGCTGTGCGAATTCCCAGCAGGACTAAAGGAAGTTTGTCCATCCAATTCTGGTCCTGTAGTCGTGCTCGGAGGCATCCCTTCAACTGTCTGTGGAGTCGTTCCACGATGCCGTTGGACTGAGGGTGATAGGCTGTGGTATGATGCACTTGCACACCCATGAACTTGTTTAGTTGGGACCAGATGGCAGAGGTGAATTGCCGGCCACGGTCGGATGTGATTGTGGTTGGCACTCCGAAGCGGGAGATCCAAGAGTGCAGTAGGGCCTGGGCACAGGAAATAGCAGTTGCGTTGACCATTGGAATGTGGCTACTGGCCACCGTGTGAAGCGGTCAATAATGGTGAAAAGGTTGACGTAACCCTGCGAGGTTGGAAATGGTCTGACAATATCGACATGGATGTGGGCGAAACATCGGTCTGGTGTGTCAAACCGCTGACGAGGTGCCGAGACGTGTTGTTGGACCTTAACACGTTGGCAAGGCGTGTCCATGCTCCAACATCCTTGTGGAGGCCGTGCCAGATGAAATGGGTTGCCATCAGTTGTCATGTAGCACGAATGCCTGGGTGTGAGAGCCTGTGGATGACGTCGGAGAGCTTACGTCTCCAAGTAAGAGGCACAATGGGACATGGTAAGAGATGTGGAGATGTCACATAAGACCGTTTCAGAGCTGTCCTCGAGATTGACGTCTTCCAGAACTAGGCCAGTAATGGCGGTGCGGTAGGCCTGAATAGCTTGGTCAGCTTTCTGCTCCTGGGCAAGCTGGGCGTAGTTAATGTTCTCAGTGAGGGCTAAGGCCGAGATAACGGAGGGTTGGTTCTGGTTAACCTGAATCCGGAACAGGGCATCAGCTACCATATTATCTTTCCCATGGTTATGTCTAAAATCTGTGGTGAACTCAGCCACAAACGATAGGTGGCGTGTCTGTCGTGGTGAGCTGTCGGAATCATTTCCAAAGGCGAAAATAAGGGACTTGTGATCAGTGTATACGTGAAACACTCTTCCTTCGAGGAAGTGGCGGAAGTGTTTGATGGTAAGATAGGAGGCAAGGAGCTCCCGATCAAAAGTGCTGTATCTGGTCTCGGCTGGCGTCAGCTTGCGTGAGAAGAAGGCCAGGGATTTCCATTCTCCATCTTGGAACTGCTCCAGTGATGCCCCGATGGCAAAACCTGAAGCGTCCACTGTGATGCTGGTTGTCGCAGCATGGTCTGGGTGGACGAGTAGTGTAGCGTTAGCCTTTGCTTCTTGGAAGGCAACAGACAGTTCGGGGGTCCAGTTGATGGACTTGTTTCCGGAGTGTACTTGTGCATGAAGGGGGCGAAGGATATGGGCGGCATGTGGCAAGAAACGATGATAGAAATTGATCATCCCTAGGAATTCTTGTAGGCCTTTCATCTGCAGCGGTGGATGGAAATCGTTGATGGCAGCCACTCTCTCGCGTGTTGGCTGGATGCCAGAGGCGGTGACTTTGTGTCCAAGAAAATCGAGGGTCCTGACTACAAAAACACACTTGTCCGTGTTGAGGATGAGTCCATGTGTGGCTAGGGTCTTGAAAAGGAGGCGGAGATGGCGTCGGTGTTGTGCAAGAGAGGAGCTAGCAACCAGGATGTCATCCAGATATACAAAGGCGAAATCAAGCTCCTGAAGGATGTGATCCATCATGCGTTGGAAAGATTGGCCTGCATTCCGTACACCAAAGGGCATGCGCAGGAACTCAAAGAGGCCAAATGGTGTGATGACAGCAGTTTTGGCAATGTCTTCGGGGGCCATTGGAATCTGGTGGTAGCCTTTAACTAGATCGACCTTGGAGAAGAAAGTTTTACCAGAGAGGAGAGCTATGAAATCCTGCATGTGAGGGATCGGATAACAGTCGGGGATGGTGATGTTGTTGAGACGGTGGTAGTCACCACAGGGGCGCCAATCCCCAGATTTCTTGGGCACCATGTGTAGTGGTGAAGCCCATGGGCTGGAGGAGCGGCGTACAAACCCCAACTTTTCCATCTGCGCAAAAGCCTGGCGGGCAATGGCAAGTTTGTCTGGTGCGAGGCGTCGAGCCCGGGCATGCATTGGTGGTCCCTTTGTAGGGATATGATGCTGCACGCCATGTTTGACCCTGGTGGAGGAGAAGTTGGAGGTGGTCAGCATTGGGAACTCTCGCAGGATGTGGGTGAACTCGTCCATGGATGTGACTGAAGAGAGTTTGGGAGCTGTGGAATGGTTTGAGTACACTGCTGGCATACGAGCAAGAGTCAATGAGTCGGCGGCCGTGAGCGTCGATCATGAGTTGATGAGCCCGGAAAAAGTCAAGGCCAAGGATAGGCTGGGACACATCAGCAAGGATGAATTTCCACTTGACTGTGCGGAAACCCAGGTTAAGTGACATCGTGCTGGTGCCATAGGTGGTTATTGAAGTGCCATTAGCGGCTATGAGAGGTTTGCCTCGACCTCTAGATCGACGGTCGGATGGAGAGACTGGAAATACGCTAACTTCGGTACCTGAATCGATGAGGAAACGATGGCCGGAGTTTTTGTCCCAGATATAGAGGAGGCGATTTGAATTCTGACCGGCCATGTTTGCCACTAGTGGTTTGGTCGTAGTGTTTCTCTGGTAGGAACATGGGGTCCTGCAATTCTTGGCATTATCCCCGAACTTGGTGTGGTACCAACATAAGCTTGGAGAGTCCTTGTTTGAGCTGGAGGCAGTGGGGGATTTGGATCTAGGTAGTCGCTTGGGTCGTTGTTGCACTGCAGAGAGTTGTGGTGTAGAACGTGCTTCGGATTCCATGATCTTGTCGGCTGCTTTAGCTAGTGCTGGCATCGTCTCCAGGTCCAGTGGTGCAAGTATATCTCTGACATCATGTGGGAGTTGCTGCAAGAAGAGCTCCCGAAATATGTCATCTACTGGAGTCTTACCCCGGTGGGACAGCATGTCAGCCAGCAGGTCAGTTGGGCGACGGTCACCAAGGCCATCAAAATGAAGGAGTTTGGTTGCTTTGTGTGCCTTGAGGCCATAGCAGGTGAGCAGCTCCTCCTTCAGGGAGACATATTTATCGTTAGTTGGTGGTGCGAGGATGAAAGCTCGGAGTCTGTTAGAAACGCGTTGGTTGAGGGAGGAGATGACATGGTAATATTTTGTTTCGTCCGCGACTATGTTCCGCAAAGCAAACTGGGCTTCTGTCTGGGCGAACCAGACCTCGGTGTTGGCTGGCCAGAAGGTAGGGAGCTTAAGGGAGATGGCTGATATGGCAGCGGCAGCGGTTGATTCTGCCATTCCTTAGGCAGGAGATGAGGTTGATTCGGAGACTGATGTGGGTGCTTCTCGCGGTTAACTTTCCACGATCATGTCAGGGTCACCACTGTAGCGGATGCAAGTATCGTTACTTGGGCGGCTATCTTATAAAGGTATTATTGGAATAATTGACGACAGAGAAAGACAAACAACAGAATCAATAACAGTTCAATAATGCCTCAATCTAAAGTATCTAACAAAGCCTTACAATGTCACATCGTCTCGTTCGGTAGGGGACGCCATATAACAAATAAATAAATAATAAACAAATAAATAATAATAAGCAAATAAATAATAAACGAATAAATAAATAACAAACAAATAAATAAACAATAAAAATAAATAAATAATAAACAAATAAACTAATAAATAAATAATAAAAATAAACAATAAACAAATAAATAAATAACAAACAAATAAAAAATAAACAAACAAATAAATAAATAACAAATAAATAAATAAATAATAAACAAATAAATAAATAATAAACAAATAAATAAATAATAAACAAATAAATAAATAATAAACAAACAAACAAATAAATAAAAAAACAAATAAATAATAAACAAATAAACAAATAAATAAATAAACAAATAATAAACAAACAAACAAATAAATAATAAACAAATAAACCAAACAAACGAACAAACGAACAAATAAACAATAAACAAATAAATAAATAAATAATAAACAAAAAATTAATAAACAAATAATAAACAAACAAATAAATAAATAATAAACAAATAAAAAAATAATAAACAAACAAATAAATAATAAACAAACAAATAAATAATAAATAATAAACAAACAAACAAATAAATAAATAATAAACGAAAAATAAGTTGTTGTCATGAAGTTGAGGCTCTTGAGAGTGGCTCCCCAGCAGCAAGACGAGTCCATTCCACAGTCTTGATTGGACTGCTCACAGTTTGGGGCTAGGCTGATGTGCAATGTCTTCCTCACTAGCAGTTCGTTCTGTCTTCTGGTCTGGTCCAAGATGATGTATTTATTTATTTATTTATTTAATTTGTTATATATTTTATTATATTTATTTATTTTATTATTTTTATTGTACACATAATAAACAAGTACACATAATAAACAAGCAATATCCGAGTACATTGACACCTAATTGACCATTAAAAAATAAATAAAAATAATAATAATAGTAACAATAAAAGAAAAAAAGAAAACAAAAGATTTTTTTATTTTATTGCCTGGTGTTTGTGCTGTCTGCTTCCGAGTTATTCACATCACTGCGGCTGGTTTAGTAAGATTCCATGGGCCAATCGGCAGTCGCTGTTCTGGATCAGGTCATCCTCAGCGGAAGCTTCTCAGACACGGACTGTTCACCTGATATATCTCCCACGAGGTCATTCCACCTTATCCGCATCATCCCAAGATCCATGCTCTGACTCTGTCTCACCCACTGTTAATCCATACTTTCCTCCCAGAGCAGGTGTACGGATCTTAAAGTGGTTTCCTAGGGCTTCGAGGGAGCCTGCCGGTAGGAAACTCGCCTGTCTTCTTACCTCCATTATCAGCACAATGACCACTCATCGTGGGTCCGTCTCATACGCTTCAGTGCTTGATGCTTAAGACAGCCAGTCAGGGGCAATCATAGCACATCCTTGGCCTCAGCTGTGAACAACCAGCTAAGAGAGGAGGTTGACCCCCTGCCTAGATCAAGGCCGAGCGCTAGGAATGTTCGGCCTTTTCCGTTGAACTTGTTGAACCTGGAGAGTCATTTGGCTGCCAGAGTGTCTATGAAGCTTGAGGAAGGGGACTTTAAGGGAGCTGTTAAGTTGGCCAGCTCTGAGGACACTCTGGCCCCTTGGATGATGCTACTTTCGAAGCTCTCCAGGAGAGACACCTGCCACCGCACCCTGACTCCTCCTTCATGCCCCCAGAAGAAGACCATCCCACCATTGAGATATCTGAGGAGGAGGTTTTATGGGCCATCCAAAAATAGTTCCGCTGGAGGTCCTGATGGCCTCTCACCCCAACACCTAAAGGACATGTTAAAAGTGGATGGAAGTCGTCTTGCGCTTCTTGTGCTCCTCTCTGCCATCACAAATTTTGCTGAGCTGGTTCTCGATGGCAGGAGCCCTACAACCTTCCGTTCGTACTTCTTTGGAGCTAACATGACTGCTTTACATAAGAAGCATGGGGGTGACCGACCGGTTGCCGTCAGGTGCACCTTGCATCGTGTAGTGGCCAAGGTAGATGGGAGCAAGGTTGTGTAAGCGATGAGTGATCTCTTAGCACCCGACAGCTAGGTTATGGAGTCAGAAAAGGGTCAGAAGCCGCTGTTCATGCAGCTAGGTTGTTACCTGAATAATCTTGGTACTGGTAATGCGGTCTTGAAGTTAGATTTCAGGAACGCATTCAATGCCATTCGCAGAGACAAAATGTTGGACACAGTCCTGCACATACTCCTGAGCTTCACCCTTTCGTCTATTCGGCATACTCGTTACCATCAACACTTTTCTGGGGAGACAAAATCATTCAGTCTCCTCTGAAGGTGTCCAACAAGGAGATCCTCTGGGGCCACACCTTTTCTGTTTCTGTGTTCACCATATGGGTACTAAGCTGAGCTCTGAATTCTGTCAGTTCTACATTCAGGGGCGGATCCAAGGGGGGGGGGGGGGGGGGGGGTTAGGGGGTTTAACTTCTTGCCAAGTCAAAAAAAAAAGGAAAAAGGATAATAAAAATAAATTTAAATTGTAAAACTGATGATGCCAACCTTTCGACTAAAATGCGCTGGTAAGAAATCTATAAGTAAGGCTAAAATATAAGCTTCTTTTTTTTCCAAACTGGAATGACGAATCACTGGAATGACTACAAAGTAAACGGGAAGAAAAAAATGTCTACGAAGTTTTTAATGTACGTGCATGCGCAAACGCTGTTCGGTGTTAAACGGGTCAAGAACACTGTGACAGTGAGAGTCACCTCGCCAACTTACTTTCTGGGTCTGAGTCTCTCGTATGGAGCCACCTCTCAAAAAAGTGAGGCAGCTGTCCATTCCGGATTTCTTCAGGTAACACATTGACATTGACACTAGCCTATAATTTATTAGGCCTGTATATACTGGAGCTGGAAGATAATGTTGATTGTCACATAGTGAGTGAGTCGGACGGTGACGTTTGTGTATATAAGTCTACTAGGTTACTAGTTTATAATTATGTCATATTGGGTCCTATAGCTAGTATTAAGTCTCGAAAACTAATCCCATCAGCACCTGAATCGATATTATTATTATTCTGAACTTTTCAACCTGATGAAGTGTGTGGATTAATGTGATTTCCTTGCATGTTAAAGGTTTATGGACAGCCACCATGCACTGATGGTGGCATATACAAGTAAATTAATTAACAGATGATCAAATTAATAAGTAAATAATATGTGAGGTTCCCGATAGAGGCAGGAGGTATTGTGAGTATGATTGATGTTAAGTATTTTGCATGAAAATCAGACAGATGTAGTGAAATGAGTGAGGTCAAAGTGCATTATGAAATAGTTCTATAAATATGATAGTTCCATAAATATGTTGATAAATTCCGCTTCATGGTGAAGTTGTGTCTGTAGGAGGCAGGACATTCCATGAATTGAGGTTATGTTGAGAAGGGTCGGGGACAAGATTTTGTATGTGTAGTATATAAGCTGTGAGTAAGCTGTGAGTTGTCAGATGAAATGCCTAGAATTCTAGACCAGGCACCTAGTTCTGCCCACTTGAGCTTCAAGGAGACGGAGTAGCAGAGGCTCGCTCAGCTTTGTTGTAACAGCACTGAAGCTGTGGTCACTTGTTCATGGAGGGATGTTTTGAACCTACAGGAGGCTCAGATTACATTCCCAGAGCTTTGATATAATTCCTTGAGCACATGACTAAGATTATTAGCCACATTCCACAAGCACATGGAATTATGTAAAATGTACCTGGAGACCCTTTTCCCAATGCGGAAAGCAGTGGCAGATCCAGATGTGGCTCGACTAAGTTTATTCAAGTTTCCTTTTAAATGTTTTACGAGCTATATACACAAAAAATCAAAATATTTTTAAGCCTTTCATGAGTTGTCTTTGATCCAATGCGACTAAAGGTTATTTTGGTCACACCCACATTATTACCATGGCCCGTTTCTGTATCTTGAACCTGTAATAGAATATGAGGAGAGGAAATATTTTCTGTACCTTGGACCTGTAATAGAATATGAGAAGAGAAAATATTTTCTCATGATTATTCAATCAAATGTTAGTACTGTCAGCTCCTCTTTCGATTTTCTAGATCCGCCCCTGGAAAGAGACTGGTTTACAAGATAATCAGCTAGGTATATCAGTGTTGCCAACCATCCTGGTGATGTTGCAGAATTTTCTATATGGACGCTGCAGTCTCAAGCGTGTCTAGTTTAGTCCTCTTTGACACTTATAGAACAACAAAAACAGTTCTAAGACACTTTTTTGCAGAGAAAAACTTCCGATATACAATATTGGCTCCAACATCTATGCCGACAACCTTTGACCTTGTTTCAATCGGAAGTGTGCGGCTCCCATGTGGAACTTCCCAGCCATGCATGTTAGCTGGTAATTGCTTACATTGCAAAATATTTCGCACGCGTATCAGGTCAAACATTTTTGTATCATCTGAAATCTCTTTCATTGCTCTTTATTTTTAAGTGATCTTCCCTTCTCTCACGAGATAGAGTCTAGTCGGTGTGCTCACCTGCAATATAATAGGGGTAATAATTTTTTTTTAAAGAAAGTCGTTAAATTGTGCATTATCTGTGGGTACCCTAATAGCACCATAAATGGCAAGTGTGGTTAAGATGTAAATTAGTTTCAGTGGTATTGCCACAATTAAGCCCACTTGGCAGTTATAATCGGAAAGCACAGAGAATGGTTTCCTTATTGAGTATGATTATAAAAAAATTAACCCTGAAAAAGTGACCTGATCACAGTAAAAAGTAAAACCTACCACCCCATCCCCACTCCAATGATGTAGTGGTAACCCCCCCCTTCTCAAAATCCTAGATCCGCCCCTGACATTGATGATGTCACCTTAGGTGGAAGTGTAGCCGACCTTAAACATGATTTAGATGTGATTGAGCGAGAGGTTGTGCAATTGGTTTACAGTTAAATGGGAGCAAATCAGAGATTATTTGCGAAGACACGGATACCCTACACGCCATCCTTCCCTTTCTACAGGGTGCCCAAGTGGTGAACCCCCACCAGTCAAGTGTTTTGGGTTCTTCAATTGGAGATGTGACATCAATTTCCGGCACCCTAACTTCACAATCGGCCTCACTGAAAAGGATAGGTGACACACTCCAACATTTCTCTTCACATGATGCACTCCTCCTCCTGAAGCATTCCTTTTCCCTACCAAACTCCTCTACAACCTAAGGACTTCACCCTGCTTCCTTTCTCCTGCTTTGCAGGACTGCGACAAGTTGCTAAAGTCAATTGTAGCAGACATCACCAATATCCATTTCAAGGAAGATGACCCTGTTTGGAGACAAGCTACTCTTCCTATTAAGTTGGGAGGCGCTTGGGTATCAGGTGTGCTGTGGACATCGCCCCTTCTGTTTTTTTGAGCTCAGTACTGGCCTCCTCTACCCTCGTCAAATGCATAGTCCCTCCTAATCTTCAAGACTCTCCACTGCCGTATTTGGATGATGCTAAAGACCATTGGTCGGAAGGTTTTGATGGAGACCCTCCTGAAGGCGAGGCCCAACATAGACAGAAGGCCTGGGACTTGGCCAAGGCCTCTGCTTTAGCTGATTTACTACTAGAGTCAGCAATAGCCAGAACTCATCTGCTTGCCTCTAGAGGTAAAGAGTCAGGGGCATGGCTGAATGTGTTGCCCATTTCTTCACTTGGCCTAGGTATGAGTGATGACACCATCAGGATAGCAGTCGGCCTCCACCTGGGAGCTCCTCTGTGCAGACCCCACACCTGTCATCATTGTGGTGTTGCCATGGACAGCCTGGGCTTACATGGTGTAAGCTGTCGCAGAAGTGAAGCGTCACCACCGTCATGCTGCAATGAATGACATTGTCCACAGGGCACTTGCCTCAGCCAAAGTGGCTTCTCGGCTGGAGCCTTCTGGTCTTTATCGCTCGGATGGAAAGCGACCAGATGGCGTAACAGTGGTCCCGTGGTTGAGAGGAAAGTTGCTAGTGTGGGACGCGACATGTCCTGATACGTTTGCCCATTCATATGCTTCCAATGCCAGGGGCAGTTGCAGCTTTGGCAGAGGAGAGGAAGAAAGCCAAATATCCCACATGGACCCCATCCTACATTTTCAGCCCATCGAGAGTTCTGGGGTTTTCGGTCCCATGACTCTGACACTCCTGAAAGATCTTGGCCACCGACTAGCCCGGATTACGGGTCAGGAGAGTTCTACCACCTTGCTCATCCAGAGGCTCTCTGTTGCTGTACAATTTGGCCTCAGTGTTGGGATCGGCTGATATGTCAACCGCTACTGACTCTTCTTCAACTAATATCCATTACTTCAACTTATATAATATATTATGTAAAAAAATAAATATAAATACCAATAAAAAATAAATAAAATAAAAATAAATAAATAAACAAACAAACAAACAAACAAACAATGGCCTTTTAGAAGGAGCTCGGATACCGCATTAAAACAGAGTCGGGCGAGCCCAAATCGACAGAGTACCTGCTCCAGAGACTATCCATGGTGGTCCAGCGGGGGAACTGCACATCTGTACTGGGCAGCACGGGCATCTGACACTTTCCCATTAAAAAATATATATATTTATTAATATTTATTATTATAATACATAATATCTTATAATAATAATAATAATAATTATTATTATTATTATTACTATTATTACTATTATTACTATTATTACTATTATTATTACTATTATTACTACTATTATTACTACTATTATTACTACTATTATTACTACTATTATTGCTACTATTATTGCTACTATTATTGCTACTATTATTGCTACTATTATTGCTACTATTATTGCTACTATTATTGCTACTATTATTGCTACTATTATTGCTACTATTATTGCTACTATTATTACTACTATTATTACTACTATTATTACTACTATTATTACTACTATTATTACTACTATTATTACTACTATTATTACTACTATTATTACTACTATTATTACTACTATTATTACTACTATTATTACTACTATTATTACTACTATTATTACTACTATTATTACTACTATTATTACTACTATTATTACTACTATTATTACTACTATTATTACTACTATTATTACTACTATTATTACTACTATTATTACTACTATTATTATTACTACTATTATTACTACTATTATTACTACTATTATTACTACTACTATTACTACTACTATTACTACTACTATTACTACTACTATTACTACTACTATTATTATTACTA
Source organism: Cladorhizidae sp. MBARI D1340-BT2 (assembly GCA_028752905.1). Taxonomy (NCBI): domain Eukaryota; kingdom Metazoa; phylum Porifera; class Demospongiae; order Poecilosclerida; family Cladorhizidae; species Cladorhizidae sp. MBARI D1340-BT2. The sequence goes on from JAQNBH010000004.1 coordinate 47,812,982, forward strand.
TTATTATTACTATTATTATTACTATTATTATTACTATTATTATTATTACTATTATTATTATTACTATTATTATTATTACTGTTATTACTGTTATTACTGTTATTACTGTTATTACTGTTATTACTGTTATTACTGCTATTACTGCTGTTATTACTGCTGTTATTACTGCTGTTATTACTGCTGTTATTACTGCTGCTATTACTGCTGCTATTACTGCTGCTATTACTGCTGCTATTACTGCTGCTATTACTGCTGCTATTACTGCCGCTATTACTGCCGCTATTACTGCCGCTATTACTGCCGCTATTACTGCCGCTATTACTGCCGCTATTACTGCCGCTGTTACTGCCGCTGTTACTGCCGCTGTTACTGCCGCTGTTACTGCCGCTGTTACTGCCGCTGTTACTGCCGCTGTAACTGCCGCTGTTACTGCCGCTGTAACTGCCGCTGTTACTGCCGCTGTAACTGCCGCTGTTACTGCCGCTGTAACTGCCGCTGTTACTGCCGCTGTAACTGCCGCTGTTACTGCCGCTGTAACTGCCGCTGTTACTGCCGCTGTAACTGCCGCTGTTACTGCCGCTGTTACTGCCGCTGTAACTGCCGCTGTTACTGCCGCTGTTACTGCCGCTGTTACTGCCGCTGTTACTGCCGCTGTTACTGCCGCTGTTACTGCCGCTGTTACTGCCGCTGTTACTGCCGCTGTTACTGCCGCTGTTACTGCCGCTGTTACTGCCGCTGTTACTGCCGCTGTTACTGCCGCTGTTACTGCCGCTGTTACTGCCGCTGTTACTGCCGCTGTTACTGCCGCTGTTACTGCCGCTGTTACTGCCGCTGTTACTGCCGCTGTTACTGCCGCTGTTACTGCTGCGTTACTGCTGCTGTTACTGCTGCTGTTACTGTTCTGTTACTGCTGCTGTTACTGCTGCTGTTACTGCTGCTGTTACTGCTGCGTTACTGCTGCTGTTACTGCTGCTGTTACTGCTCTGTTACTGCTGCTGTTACCGCTGCTGTTACCGCTGCTGTTACCGCTGCTGTTACCGCTGCTGTTACCGCTGCTGTTACCGCTGCTGTTACCGCTGCTGTTACCGCTGCTGTTACCGCTGCTGTTACCGCTGCTGTTACCGCTGCTGTTACCGCTGCTGTTACCGCTGCTGTTACCGCTGCTGTTACCACTGCTGTTACCACTGCTGTTACCACTGCTGTTACCACTGCTGGTACCACTGCTGTTACCACTGCTGTTACCACTGCTGTTACCACTGCTGTTACCACTGCTGTTACCACTGCTGTTACCACTGCTGTTACCACTGCTGTTACCACTGCTGTTACCACTGCTGTTACCACTGCTGTTACCACTGCTGTTACCACTGCTGTTACCACTGCTGTTACCACTGCTGTTACCACTGCTGTTACCACTGCTGTTACCACTGCTGTTACCACTGCTGTTACCACTGCTGTTACCACTGCTGTTACCACTGCTGTTACCACTGCTGTTACCACTGCTGTTACCACTGCTGTTACCACTGCTGTTACCACTGCTGTTACCACTGCTGTTACCACTGCTGTTACCACTGCTGTTACCACTGCTGTTACCACTGCTGTTACCACTGCTGTTACCACTGCTGTTACCACTGCTGTTACCACTGCTGTTACCACTGCTGTTACCACTGCTGTTACCACTGCTGTTACCACTGCTGTTACCACTGCTGTTACCACTGCTGTTACCACTGCTGTTACCACTGCTGTTACCACTGCTGTTACCACTGCTGTTACCACTGCTGTTACCACTGCTGTTACCACTGCTGTTACCACTGCTGTTACCACTGCTGTTACCACTGCTGTTACCACTGCTGTTACCACTGCTGTTACCACTGCTGTTACCACTGCTGTTACCACTGCTGTTACCACTGCTGTTACCACTGCTGTTACCACTGCTGTTACCACTGCTGTTACCACTGCTGTTACCACTGCTGTTACCACTGCTGTTACCACTGCTGTTACCACTGCTGTTACCACTGCTGTTACCACTGCTGTTACCACTGCTGTTACCACTGCTGTTACCACTGCTGTTACCACTGCTGTTACCACTGCTGTTACCACTGCTGTTACCACTGCTGTTACCACTGCTGTTACCACTGCTGTTACCACTGCTGTTACCACTGCTGTTACCACTGCTGTTACCACTGCTGTTACCACTGCTGTTACCACTGCTGTTACCACTGCTGTTACCACTGCTGTTACCACTGCTGTTACCACTGCTGTTACCACTGCTGTTACCACTGCTGTTACCACTGCTGTTACCACTGCTGTTACCACTGCTGTTACCACTGATGTTACCACTGCTGTTACCACTGCTATTATTACTGCTATTAGTACTGCTATTATTACTGTTATTATTACTACTATTATTACTACTATTATTACTACTATTATTACTACTATTATTACTACGATTACTACTACGATTACTACTATTATTATTATTATTATTATTATTATTATTATTATTATTATTATTATTATTATTATTATTATTATTATTATTATTATTATTATTATTATTATTATTATTATTATTATTATTATTATTATTATTATTATTATTATTATTATTATTATTATTATTATTATTATTATTATTATTATTATTATTATTATTATTATTATTATTATTATTATTATTATTATTATTATTATTATTATTATTATTATTATATTATTTTATATTATTATTGTTATTGTTATTATTATTATGGTCCAGTCTACAAAAGTCCATCAACCATGGGGGGTCTGGTTAACAACCGACCAACCCACATGGTTGCATTCCCCCTCCAGAGGCAGATGGACAGCCACTGAAAGAGGTGTGTGATGCAGTCTTCTGGGAGGGTGCCCAATCTCTGGCCTTGCAGTAGGCCAATTGATTTCATGGCTGACATTATTATATTATTATTATTATTATTATAATTATTATTATTTTCCACATGCTAGTTATAAAGAATCAAATTATACACAATTACACACAAATTTTTTTTTACAATAACCATGACAAAAACAACAAGTCAAGGAGGTGGAGATTGACCCAGGGTGCCCAAAACTACTGCAGCATCCCCCCTCTCACCACAGACAGATGTTGAAGGAGGTACCTACTGGAGTTGGGATCTCTGGTAGATGCATGTAAGTTCCTCCCTAATTCCTTCACAAACGATCGTGCCAAACTCAGCCCCCAACACACAAGACGTCTCCACCGCAAAGGCCACAAAGAAATGGCTGTTCTCAAGGTGTGTCTTCTGTAATTCCTTAGCTACCAATCCTGCTCCACTGGTGACCCTGGCAATGTAACATGGTGCAAATGTATGAGGACAAGTAGCATCCCACCAATACCTTGCCCATTTCCCCAAGATACCATATTCACGCCAATCCAGTCTTTTTCCATCTGAGTGGAAGAGATCATGAGGTTACAGTCTAGATGTTATAAACAAACAAACAAACAAATAAATTTAGATAAATAATTAACAAAAAACACAAAAAAACACACAAACAAATATCAAAGGAAACATTTGGTAAAAAGAGAGGAAACATCAAAACTGACAGGACATTCATCCTCTGCCTAACATTCACCTTGCCCAGAATCCTTGCCATTTACTTGTATTTCCAGCTAGAGGTGATATCAAATTGCTATGAATTTTGGAAGACACACCGATGCATATATACAAGACACGATTGTCCGAAGGAGAAATGTAGGGAGCCCATAAATCAGTGGTGGTACCAGTGGGCCTAATTCTATTGCATGATGGATGGAATTGTTATTTCTCCCATTTTCTCCATATTATTCTTTATTATATAATTCACCTTGGTTTCCTGTGCCTTGGTAGGATCCCTCTTCAATATTCCATATGTTTTTGTTTCCAGCATTCCTGTCAGCTGAAATGTAACTCTTTGTTATCAGAACTGTTGTCATTCCCTTGTCTGATTGTAAGATCAAGATCTCTTCCATCTTTCTCAGTTCTCCTAGGGTCTTTCTCTGTTCCTTCATCAGGTTGTCCTTGCTTTCCTTGCTCTTCTTAAAATTCTGCTCTTTTCTTGAAGCTCGTGTGCCTTCCCCCAGCTTCCTTGCCATCTCGTCCACTGCAGCTATTGTGTCTATCAAAGATAGATTCTTTTGAGCAGGAACATTTTTTGTTCTAAATACCCAGTTTCCTGTACCTAAACGACTGATGCATTACAAGGAAATCCTATCATTACTGCATCTCTCTTGCCGAGTGTTGGTACATTTTAGACCTGATTGTTAAGCACTCAACAGCTTTAATATAACTGGAGCCTTTTATTTTAGCTCATGCAGATGGCTACTGGCTACCATGGAGTTTGGCATAACAAAGTAGTTTGCAGAAGTGTTTTGAAGTTGCAATTTCCTGTGATCCATTTTATTTCTTAATTTCCCACCCATTTTGTTTACATTCTATGAATAGGACAAAAAGAGGCGCTCTGGAACTCTTCTTCATAATAATCATTAAGACTTGAACATCGGGTGAAGAGTAAAGCCATTTGGCAATGCACCTATATAGTTCCATCTGATACATGTACCTAAGTATGCACACTTTGGATAGTCTAGTTCTCCTCAGTTCATCAGTTTCTACAGCACACTTTTACTCTTCCTTGTTCATTTCTTGCTTGGACATTGTTTTTTAATCCAGCTCTGACACATGACCTCACTTGATACTACGAGATCAATGGGGATGTCAGTGGCTTGCCTCAATACATGACCTGCCATGATCTGACACCTCTGAAGCATATTTCTGCGGTGTGAAGCCAAAAAAAAGAGACAACAATGGATCAAGCAATATTTTACTGCAAGGTCACTACCTTTTTGCTGCAACAAGTGTGGTTAATCTCTTGCAAGTTGTATTGCGTCACAACCCATGCTGCTAGTTCATGAGAAAATGAGTGGAAAATGATCCATGTTCCACTTCCCTGACTCTCTTATTGCATGCCCTTTTCTTTAGTTTTTGAAAGCTTCCCCACTGCAGATATCAGCCAATGTGCAGTATGTCATTGTGTGTGTCCAAATAACCTTTTTGGCATGATAGAGCGTACTTAATTAAGAAATACTGAGAAAACCTCACGCAGACGCAATGGTGTGCAATGGCCAGCCATAATGCAATTCTGGGCAACACTAAAAAACAGTCTCGTATAAAGAGAAACAAACATGCAGCATAAGAAACTAGTTGCAGTCTCCCTCCTCCTGTGAGAGGTCAGTGGCCCATTGGTGATCTTGGGTGATGAACGCATTTTATTGGGTAGCAAAGGATGAAAACTGGTTTGTTTTTCTCCATTTGATCTCAGCTACAGTGGTCAGCTGATCAATAAATGTCTTGTATGTGTACCACCATCATTATAGAAAATCAAATTGACTATAGAAGTTGTGAAAGTATACACTTGATTAGCTGTGTTTGTGGTACATGTATTAGGATATCTAATCCACCTTGTCTGCATGGTAAGGTTACCAGATTTATTATTCTATCATTCTCATTCTAAATTTTGTTATAAATTTTGTGTAGATGAAACAATATCATATGAAAAATAAAAGGCAGATATTCTGGTAAGTCTGGTATGCTATCTCAATTAACCAGCCTGCATAACTTCCATGATGATGTAGTTGCATACGTGTGACGTGCCCATGCTACTTTACCAAAACACACGCATGCGCTTATGCAACGCTATTTTGCAATGCTCAAAGAACTTCGTATTCGCACTTTAGCGTCGTTTCTTTAGTCCAGCTATAATTACAAATGTTGCTTTCAACATTAACCGCGTTGCTTACGGCAGCACTCCTAATGAGTAGCAGTGTCTACTTAGATATTGTGTGGGTGGATTCCAGAAGAATTGCAGGAGAAAAGGAAAATTATGTATTCATCCAGGTCTCACTTCTCAAAACTTCCATGATGATGTTAATTCAGCTCTATTTGAAGTGAGTCTCAGTGTGTTCGATCTACATAGAACAGCAATGTGTAATTTAATTCCTCCACCCTTACCCTTCATCTTCACTATTGATCATCATTCTTGCTTGGCTTTATTCTAGAATGGTATATAGCAATATTGGTTTCTTGCAGCTTTTTCTTGATCAGCATAAGCTTCCATATAATGCCTTCCCACCTACAAGTGCTACATTGCATTGGTGTTTTCCAAAAGTCATCAAAATATAGAACGGTCATCAGGTAAAAAAATATATTATCAGAAAGTTCAATTCATATTTATCCTTCATTTAGTCACCAGTTTGCAAATCGACTAATATAATTGACAATCTCAAAAATCAAGCATTGTGTTTATATTAATTAAGTGAGTTTTTACCATGAAAACATTGATTGTATATATAACCTTTGCATCAGGTTGAATTCAAGAATGGATTAACCACCATTTTTGGCCAAGATCGATTCTATATGAAGAAAGGCCATGGATATGAGTCAGCCACAATCAACATCAATGCATTGGGTATTTACACCCCCATGATTCAAGTTCATATCAAAAATGCATCAGGCACCAGTGGCAGCCAAATTGACTTTTCCATGATCAAAGGTCATGCAAACAAGACAGATGCCAATGCAGATATGCTTCATGTCGATATTAAAATTGGATTAGCCAACATTGGTAGCCAATAATATCACCATTTTATGAAAAAAAGCCATGACACAAAGCAAGCAGGAATCTCCACAAGAGCTTTGGCTATTTACAAACCTAAGGTATGATGCAACAATTACAGATGTGGTTACATGTCTGTTTAAGGTGTTGGAGGTTGGTAAATGTGTAGTCACTGAGGACCAGGCTGAACTTTAAACTATATATCTTCTGTCAGCCTGGATAGACAACTGTGTTGTTTATCTCTATCACTCTCTCCTAATTTCACCTAAAACCTGCCTGGCACTATTACAACTAGCTATATATCAATAATATTATGAACTGCATCAACAATAGTATAGCTTCCCAAACATTAATTGTTTACACAATCTAATGTACCATAAAAGTAAGTTGGTGATTGTTGGTCTTCAATTATGTTATGGATTCTTTGGTACCATTACTCTTCTTGATAGCTCTATACTATTACAAATGTAACTATATACAGTCCTAACAAACTATCCCACTCCACTCCTTATTATAGCACACCTTGTTGGATACTAAAGTCTTCTTGATGGTGTATATCATTGTTGTTGGAGTTTTGACATTCGTTCATGTCTCCCCGTCAATGCTGATTTCCTGAATCAGCATGAAGGTGTCTTGACCAAGTAACATGGTAAGTTAGATGAATACTGTTGTTCCATGTAAGATATATCAGAGATTGTCATGTTTTGTTCTGCAAATTCCACTAAATAATTAGCAATCAGGATATCTTATATAAAATAATCTGATTGTAGTGTCTCAAATTATTCCCTTGTTCTCGATGTTCAGAGGGGTTCTGATATCCCAATAATAAAGAGAATGCTGTTTTCTATCTCAACCAGGTAAGAAAAAGAAGAATATTGAGGACAATCATTACACGAATGATCCAATGAACATTATGCAGAGATCAATGTACACCACTTATTAACTATGGGAAGAGTTTGGAGAATCGTAACTGCAGGAAGCTCAAAGCTAAAACACAGGAAGAGTTTCGGGTGCTCTGTAGAGATGCAAATACTGCAGTGTTTGACTCTAGGCTGGACTTGGATAATCTTCAACACATGATGCCTAAGAGTAAAACAGCTTTATGTGTACTTTATGCAATGAACAAAAGATCTTTGTCATGTTTCATGAGGATCACATTTGAGGTAAATTATATCTAAATGTATACTGGACTGCAGCATTTTTCAGGAATTTATATATTGATATACAAAATCCCGATAATGTGATTTTTGATTGTTTATTGATTGTCTAATTATTAAAATCGCAAGTTATTTTTAAGTGCCATAATATATATATATTTACTTTGAAGGTAGTTTGCTACAAATAGTGCTCAATGCTATATTAAAGCAGAGCTATTGCATAGTAATAATAGAAAAGTATTGGAATGGCTATAGTTTCATGCTAATGCAATTATCAGGCAACTGAGGTGGCATGTGAGCATATATGAGGTGAGTGGGGTGATGCAAGTCCATGGATGGGCGTTAATGAATGGGTGTTGATGAATGTGTTAATTCATCAAATGCTCTTGAGGAGAAACATGTTCTTGTGCCTAGAATTCTGATCGCTTGTTCAATGATGTTAGGCTGTCGGAGTAGATAATGTGGAATTTTTCAGCAATGCATAAGTTGCAATGTTTCAATATGGTGGAATATGATGTTGCACTGTCGATAATGGCCCATTTTATGTTGTGATGGGTTTTGCTGTCTTTACGTTTCCTTATGTATTTGTAGAGTTATGTACTGTTTCTCTTGTTTTCTTGGTTGAAGGAGAACTTGTGGTTTGTGTAGTAAAAGACATAGTAATGATTGCTACATATTATAGCCATTGGTAAACTAATTACTTAAAAAATGTGCTTATGTGTAGTAACTTAACAACTGGCTTTTATGGTATAGTTTTGATCACTTCTGCTCTTTGTCCACTTGGTCTTTCAGTGGTTCAGGTATATCAAAAAGCTATTATCTACTCATATCCAATAAATAATGCATAGAGGAATCCTAATATATCCTTAAATATTTATTTGAGATCAGCAGATAAAATGAGTAATTATATTATTATTTGTGTATGTGTGTTGACTGTGTATGTGCACTGCAGTTGATATGTGGACAGCTGAGTTCTTGTGTCTTGTCTGTCATGCATGCAAGTGTGCCTCTATTGGCTTGCACCATTGCAACAGAGTACACAGAATAATATTAAACACTGTGAGAAGATGATCCAGAACAATGTTCCAGCTAACAATTCCAGTGGCCTCTGAAATTCCCCCACTACATCCACAAAGTTGAGATTGAGGAGGGATAAACATGGAATTTCATCACAGAGATCATGGTAAAGAAGTTGATATGTACTTGGTGATCCACTTCAAAACACACCTTGCAACTTAGCTCTACATTCTTAGCTATACGTCTATTAAGTTATACTGCTTAGTTAGAATAAGTAACTAGGGTAAGTTGTAGATTAAAAACTATAAGTACCGTCCGTAACCAGCAGTAAAAGATTCATTTTTGTAGTGATAGTGCTGCTCACCAGTTTTTATATTTAATATTTCACTTACTTCTTAATATATTTGTGTATTCCTGTGATTCTTTTCTCTCCAGAGAACCACGTAATCCATTGTTTTATTCTAAGAAAAAGTATTTTGGAAAGAATCGGAAGAGAAAACTCTGACACTATTCTGTGGAGGAGAAATGTGATCTGATACTTAAATGTGCTTATTTGAATAGCACAACCACCGGACTATGCAGACGTCTTACAACATGAATATAAAGCCCATGGTTCCGGATTTCTACAAAGATCGAAGTACACACTCCAATGCTCATGTCATTTCCCCACAATTTTCAGCTAATACCTATTTAGAACACAGCATACCCTCCACCTCATGCACCCTGTGGAGGTCAATTTGTGGTACACCCAAAGGGTCATCACATATCTCAAGGTAAACTATTTGTGTCTGTCTCCAAGTCAACCCATCATTTAGCCCTGTATCTTATTTTTAATTCCTAGCTGTCCATGTTAAAACCATCTTGGATGAGCAGACTGACATGTTGAGATGCATTTTTATCCATTTTCTCATTATCCATTTTTGTATTTTATGTGAAATGGTTCATAGTATTACAACAATTTTCCACACGCAACAGTATTATAGCAATTAGCATTTTGTATAATATTTCTGTTATCAAGATACATAAGTATATATACACTAGCTTTTCTTTCATTCTCTTATATTTTGCACCATATCTTATTCTGCAGAGATTCAACTATTTCACTCTCTTTCTCTAAGGAGGGTTAATACAAGCTTTGGTGTAGGATACTCAAATCCAAACCAGTGACAACGATCATGTGCTGCTATGTCTGATGGAGCTCTGTCATGGATCCTGGGTCTACTACATGCAATGGTTGACAGAGCCTTGTCATGGTTCATGGGGATCATATATGAGGTAGGCTAAGCAGGCTTAAGATTTATCCTTTAAATTGTTTATTTTATGACAACATGCAAAAATCCAATTTGAAATTTGATCTACATTTTATGAAGTCAGAAAAACTCACAATTTCAAGTTTTATTAAAAACACTATACTAGGATTTAGTTGTAAAAATAGAAAGAAAAAGTTGTAACTATGTAGAATACAATGAGTCACACTCAAACAATTTTTAAGAAATAAATTATTTTACCCTGTACTGTTTACCCTGTACTGTGAGAATGGAGCAGGGTAGAGTAATATGTTTTTCTGTAAATATACATGCACGATTAAATCTGGTTGTTTAGTACTCTGGATGATTAGCTGTTAGTCTCTGTGCATAGTATGGTTATATATGAAGCACTGATTTTGAAGCAACCTCATATGAGACTATATAACTGATCATACTTGTGATGTGTATACTGGAGAAGCTACGAGAGATAATATTTTATGACTCATGGCTGAAGCAGCAGACAGTAGCTTGAGTTGGCTCCTGCCTTCCTTACTTGTCATGTAACGGCTCCTCCTTTTTCTGCCATTCCTAAAATATTATGTTCAGTATTCTCGTAACTTAGAAAAACAATGAACGGTCATTGTTATTTAGGAACTATGGGCATCTTTAGGCATCATATTTTTAGAAGTTACTATGCAAGTGCATATTCGCTGTTTGGTGCTAGCTTTCTTTCAGGTCTTGATTTATGCAGGGAAACTAAGCAACCAGAAAAATTGTGCATAGCGGTATTAATATAAATATTTGCATTGTTGAATGAACAATTTTGTTAAATTAAAATAACCATCTCAATAATCAACTCCAAATTTTATACACTCGAAGTTTCGACTAGACGCTCTAGTTGAAATGTCGAGTGAATAAAATTTGAAGTTGATTATTGAGATGGTGATTTTAATGTTATTATGTCAACTGAGAGTTTATTGAGAATTTTGTTGAATTTCCTTTTTTCCCCATTAAATTCTCTATTAGAAAAGTTGGTAGAATTTGTTAAAAAGTCATTGTGTAAAAATAGGTAGATGTTAAATTTGGTTGCCAAGGTTTGATAATTGAATCCATGGATATAAAGAGTTAAATGAAACTGTCCTTGGTTTCTTGATCATTTTGACCATGAAAATATACTCTGAATGAATTCTTAGTTGACATAATAACATTACTATAACCTTCTTTAATAATCAACTTTAAATTGTATTCTCTCAGCATTTCGACAAGGTGCTCTAGCCTTCATCAGGAATGAATCATTCCAGATGAAGGCTAGAGCATCTAGTCAAAACGTAGGGAGAATATAGGTTATAATTTTAATTACATCTGAAAATCTAGTTTAATAACACCTGCAGGTTTTGCTCACTTGTTTTTACCAAATTCCTCTTGTACATGAGAAGAACCCTTTTTTGGCTCGCTCCTAATACATGCAAAGTATTCATTTAACCATCCCCAATTTATATGAAGTAAATTTGATGTATTTTTTTCAACAATAGTAGATTGAAACCTTCTTGTATCTGTAAAACAGCTGAACAAGTTTCCTCCAGAGTGTCTGTTTACCATAATTAATCAATTGTTCTGTCATAATTATTGTACATATGTAGATGATTTCCCAGATGTGTTTGATCAAATCAAAATATATTAGCCACTATTAAGTTTATATCCTCAAAACATTTTCACCACACTTAAATTTCATATAAGAATTATGTAAATCTGACTACTTTTAATTCCCCACATTCCGTTTGTGATACAAATTTGAATCTTTTCCTCAGCCATATTAATTTATTTCAAAGGCTGCTAAAGAGGATTATCTTTTTTTCTTATCAGAACTGTGCCATATTAAAATTAACAAATGAAGAAAACAACATTACAATCATCTAATCTACACAGAGAAGTAACTGATTAAACATTGATCATTTCTGGGTAAATAAGGCCCATCTTTCTCCATTGCTATTAGTTCCAAATATCAAGTCAAAGACTTAGGTCCATTAAGTTGAGTTTCTTAAGAAGCTTCTCTTCCACAACATATTTTTACATGCTGCTATATTTTTAGGAGAAGTAAGAGAAAAACTCTGTAATTATTGTTTTGCATGTCTGTGTGTATCTATTGTGTGTGGCAGTGTATATGTGGACAGTTGAATCTGTGTGTGATGGTGTGCAAGCAAGTGTGCTTGTCTTTGTATGTACAGGACTGTCAGACCTGCTACTGAGGATGCACATATTACCCTGGGATATAATATCCAGGGGTCACTTCAAGCAGAGAACAATCTACACTCTGTCACCATAAACAGTAGCTAACCTCGAAATATTTAACTTATAACTCATATTATTATTAACCTCAAACTTTAAATATTGTTTTAACAATGTGTAATATATAACTATATATTTATCTTTCTGTATATAATGTTTAATATAATATTAAACATTTAAATAAAGGAATATTGAATAAGTGACTAAAATACATAATGAACTAAACTAGCTGAACAGACAAGTTTCTATATTTGCATGAGACTCGCACACACAATGCCTTGCTTCCTTTAGATTCTCATTCTCTGTGTCTAAGTACAATGGAGGCAGTGTAAAATATTATAGGTAGACCATTTAAGTTAATAATATTGTTGCTGGATACACTGTACATGATGAAGGTGTAGACTTTGATCATGTTTGGCATGGCTTCAGCTCATCATGCAACAGCCTGCATCCTGTGACACAGAATGGCCATGACACATTCTTTCACAAGTGTGTCAGGAAATGTTGAACATGGTCTAAATCTATTGCCTTACACATTCAAGGAAGCTGTTATATAGCATCTTTGACTAAACTCTCCTCTCTCTTCCATGTACAACAACTCATATTCTCATTTCAAACTGGACTGTCCTTGATGCAACTCTGTTGGGTTTCCCCAACCCATGGAGATCCCCCACTGAACATAAAACTCACTTCTTTATTATGGCATAATGCTGTAGCATGAGTACTAACAATTAGAATGCACTCTTACATGTACCTACACAACTGTTTAAGTATGCATATTACCAAATAAGGTCCTTGGGACCCTGGTCAAGGCACAGACAGGACCAGCTAAGTTGTATCATTAGTGAAGTTCCTTCGGTGATCTTCTTACTGATCATTGTCCATTCATTCTGCAGCTTCTCTAATTCCCTAATAAACTTGTACAATGTTGTGGAAGAAAAGATGCAAAACATCTAATAAAAATGACTGATTTAGTGAAGTATGAATACAAACTGTGAAAATTTATCATGTGCCAACATTTCAACCAATCTATATACTTCAGATGAAGAAAAAAAAGACTGCACAGTAGAATGGCTTTTTTATACCAGTAATATAATAAATGAACAATAAAGCATCGACTGTTAAATTTTTATAATAAAATTCTTGTTTGAAACCCAAGGGTATGCAAAGATCAGATATATTCACCTTTTTGTCCTCTGAGATTGAGCCTTGACAGGATGATTACGACTTTTCTCAGAGAGTTCGGAGAACAAATTGAGGATGAGTATAGAGAGGAGTGGGTTTTCTCTTACCTGCTACAGAGAATTATGGTCGTTGTGCAATGCAGCAGCAGTGTTGGACTTATGACTAATTTCATATTTTAAATATTATAATTAATTTTGATAATATAGCATTTTATTAACAGAGTTGTTAGCAGTGCACTCCACTTAAATGGATCACTGGATAAATGAACATTCCTGATAACTGAGCCATTTTGGCCCAGGACAGTATACATACACATACAAAAAACCCTGGCTAAATGGGTCAAGAATTCCTGATTACTTTTGGGCCACTTTTGATGGGTTGTTACATGTATTCATTTACACATTCATTTACACACTCTCTGCATGACCTCTATGCCTGGCTAATGATGCAGCTGCTTAGATTTAAATTGCTAGAAGCTGCTTAGCTCATGGCCAAGCGACAGGAACTTTCACTAAAAGGGAAGTTTGAATTGTTGGACAAAGTAAAAAAACAACCTCCTGCTGAAAGCTTTAAAATCCCAAGAAGCACTCTTACTAGACTAATCAACAAGGAGAAGAACTTAGGTCACGTTGGTGTGAGGTCTCCTGTCATGGTCACAAGCCAGCAAAGAAGTTGAAATGCTTCTAAAAGGTAAAGCACCAGAGGTAGACACTGCTCTCAATCAGTGGTTTGGTACTGTGACAAGTAAGGGACAGAAATTGAGTTGGCCTATTCTTAAGGAGAAGGCAGAGGATTTAGCCAAAAAGTTAGGACATCCTAATTTTGTTGCCACTGAAGGCTGGCTTTCATGCTGGAAGGCACGACATCAAATTAGGTACAAACGGGCACATGGAGAGAAGGGATGTGCAGACATTAAAAGTGCTGAAGAGTGGGCAAGCACTATTCTACCAGGGTTACTGGAAGAATATAGACTTAATGATGTCTATAATGCAGATGAAACTGGGCTGTATTACCGAGCCACTTCTGACGACTTTGCTATTACTAAGAAATCAATGGAAAGGATCACAGTTCTTCCGTTCCTGACAGGAACTGATAAATGTAAACTCCTTGTCATAGGTAAGAGTCTAGGCCAAGGTGTTTCAAAAATGTTAGTGTGTATAATCTACCTGTCACATATCGTGCTAACAAGAAGGCTTGATGACCTCTCAAATCTTTACTGAATGGCTTGCAGCTTGGGACTCGGACCTTACCAAAGTAAATCAGAAGATCCTTTTGCTTGTTGACAATTGTACTTCACACCCTCATGTAAGCACACTAAAGAACATCCAACTAGAGTTTTTGCCACCCAATACCACTTCACTCATCCAACCAATGGATCAGGGTATCATAAAGAATTTGAAGACACTTTATCGTAAAGAACTTGTGCATTGACCCTGGCATACATAGAAGAAAACATTCTCAACCCATCCTCCACTGCAATTGATGTCAGCTCTAAGATTTCAATCCTTCAAGCAGTGAGTTTTGTTGCCAAAAGTTGGTGGCCGTAAAGGAAGCTACGATTATCAACTGTTTTCGAAAAGCTGGCTTCTTTACTTTATCACCTAGTGTGATAGATAAAAATGATGAGGAGTTTAGTTTTGACATACCAGAGATTAACAATGGGGAAGAATACAATAACATGGATGCTGAGTTACCTTGTTACAGTGAAAGCAATGTTCCAGATAAGAGTATTATTGCCAAAAGGCCTTGCGTTGGATGTGGGTCGGTCCATACTTTATCTGGGGTGAAATTTCATCTGCAATGAAAATGTGTGGGGGAGAAGAGATTTAAATGGAGAGTTGACAGTGGGCTAGATGAGAAGGTGTATCAGGAGACATGGAGGGAATGTTCATAGGGGTGGGAAGAGGAGGTGAGAGAGCTTGAGCAAGAATTGGGTGGAAAGATAGTTGAAGAAGTATGGAGTAAGTAGAAGGAGAAAGTTTTGGCTGCAGCAGAGAAAGGAATAAGGAGGAAGAAATATTACGGAGAGGTCAAAGGATGGTGGTCAGAGAATGTGGAGAGGTTAATTTGTGCCAGGAAGAAGGAATGTAGGAGATAAAGGGAAATAATAAAGAGATGAGAGGGGGAGGCCACATTGAGGCTACTATGGGGTGATTAGAAAAGCAAGAAAGGAAGTTAAAAGACTAAGAGGAAAGAGGTGAAGTAAGGAATGCACTGTAAGGAAGATAAGAGAGCAGGGTGGGGCTAGTTGTAAGCTGTCTTGGAATAATTTTGAGAGGAAGGAGAGAAGTATTAAAAGAATGAAAGATGACGAGAGATGAATGGTGGAGGAGGAAGACAAGGTGTAGGATTTGATGGCGAAATATTTGGAAGAGCTGGCGAAGAAAACAGAGGATGCCATAGAACCAAAATCAAAGACAGGGGATGTGGATGGGCATGGATTGGGTATGTGTGGGGAAATAAGTTGCTAAGAAGTAATAGAGGTAATGAGTTTTGGAATAGAGGCACCAGGCACTGATGAAATCTGGAATAAGATGCTGATGTATGGTGGTAGAAGTGTGGTAGAGATAACGGTGCAGGTAATGAATGTGGTGATGTGAAGTATGTGCTGCCCAGTGGACTGGAAGAGGAGTTTGCTAGTACCTCTCCACAAGGATGGTGATGAGGACTGTCAGAAACTCTCTCCCTGTGACCTCTTATAAGCCACTAGCAGTTTCTGATGACGCCAAACCCTTGCCTGAGAACCTAGATGCACCACACCTCTTGCCCTCAAGACCTTGGTAAGACCAATACACTAACCTCACTCCCTCACTAGAGCTTGTTAGGAATTAAAGAACAATAAAACAATGGCTCAAATGCACATTAAAAACATATATCAATAAGCACAATATCACTAGTAATCTATCTCATTCGATGATAGACTTACTCAGTCTTAATTGTCTTTCTTAATCGTTTGCTTTCTTTCTTTCTTTGTTCTTTTTTCCTCTTTGCTGTTCTTCTCTTTTATAGATTATGTCACAGTTCACGTAGTGGTTTTGTGGGTAGTCTGTCTTCTCTGGTCTCTGTGGTTTTACACCTTCTGATGTAGGTGAGTAATCAGGTGAGAGATTCCCACAGGTTGTTCCTCCTTTCCCAGAGGTGTCAGAGGCAGTCACAACGTGATTCCCACAGGTTGTTCCTCCTTCTCCAGAGGTGTCAGAGGCAGTCACAACGTGATTCCCACAGGTTGTTCCTCCTTTTCCAGAGGTGTCAGCAGTTGTCAGGATGCTCCCTGACACTCCCCCATCATTCAAGTGAGAGCCATGCTCTCGTGATAGGCCATCAGCATTGGCATTGCATATGCCAGGCTTGTGTTGCTTCCTGGGTTGGAAAACCAAGACAAAATCACCAATATCATATGACCTACTCACAGCCTTTTTGTCATAATAATATTTGTGTTTTTCTTTCGCATCTGTTTCATTTGCAGCAGCCAACTCCCGCACTGTCTCCATCTTCTCTCGAAGGAGTTGAAGGTACTCGATTACGGGTTGACCTTCTTCTTCTGTCTCATTGGTCCACAGCTCTACCAACTCATCCAGTGGTGTCCTCATCTTTCTGCCAAATAAAAGCTCAAACGGCGAGTAACCCGTTGATTTGTGGGTTGTCCCACGGTAAGCCCACAATACATAGGATAGACACTTATCCCATTCTAACCCATGTTTTTTTGTTAACTTACGAAGCAGACGCTTCAGGGTGGAGTTCCATCTTTCCACCATCCCATCAATTTGTGGATGATAAGGGGATGTCTTGATCTGCTTTATTCCAGACCTCTCACAAAACCCTCTCATGGTTTTAGAAATAAAATTTGACCCATTATCGGTGAGTATTTCTCTTGGCACCCCCAATCTAGCAGTGAGCTCCACTAGACAGTCAATTACTGATTCTGTGGTCACGTTTCGTAGAGGAAACGCCTCTGGCCATTTTGTTGCATAATCTTGTACTACAAGTACATATTTGTTACCTGCTTTCGTTCTTTTTAGAGGCCCAAAGATATCCATCGCTATGCGGTCAAATGGATTCTTGATGATTGGCAGCGGATGAAGCGAAGCTCTCTTCAAGGTTGCTGGGGCAGCTCGCTGGCACTCCGGACAGGATTTACATGCTTCTCTTACGTCTACGGTCATACCTGGCCAGCTAACCCTCTGTCAGAGAGTATCCAGAGTTCTTGTCTCTCCAAAATGTCCCGCGGTTGGGGAACAATGTGCAAGCTTCAGCACCTCTGTCCTACAGGATTGAGGAACAACTAACAAATTAGTATCCCCTTTTTTGTACGGTCTTCGCCTTAGTAGCCCCTTCTCCCAAAACACATCCCCATCCTTAGCCTCCTCAGCCTCCTGTCTCCATTTCTCCAGGGTAGGGTCTGTTGCTTGGAGAGAGCGTAGCTGGCTAGAGGCGACTTGTTCCGGCCATAGAAGATCTTCTGTAGCCTTATCTGGGAAACAACGTTGGGTTGGGACAACAATTAGTTCATCATCAAATTGGTACATGTTACCCAAACTTGACTCTTCCTCTTCCAAAGGTTCTAGAGTCTGAATGATTGCTTCATCCTGCTTCTGTTGCGACTCTGCGGCTTGGTTGTCTTCCTACTGTCGGTTGTGTCCAGCTCTTGTGGTCACCATGGCCACATCAGGAAGTCTCACTTCTTCCGTTGGTTGAGTCTCCTCCTTGACATCATCCTCAAGCATCTCTCTGAGTAGCTTCCTGAAGTGTGGTACATCTTTCCCCAAAAGCATTTCCACATTGATGTGAGGTGATACACCCACTGCAAGCTCGTGTGTCTTCCCGTCTATCTGTAACTCGATTCTCGCGGCAGGGAACCAAGTCTTTCGAGAACTAGCAGTGGTGTAGGGTATTTTCCATCCTAGTCGGTCTTTGCACCTCGGATGTACTATGGATTTCGAGCAGCCTGTGTCCAGCAACGCCACTACAGACTTGCCGTTGACCTTGGCCATTCTTGTCCAATTTAGTAAATTCATCCGGATGTATGTGCTGTGTCCAAAATTGACATTGTCCATTTTTACTCGACAATTTTTTCGAAAATGTCCTTTTTCCCCACATCTGAAACATTCGATTTGTTTCAAGTCCCTACCGGATGGAGAGTAGACACCTTTATTTCCCTCTGCATCTGGATGCTTCTGCTCCAGTGGTCTTGGGTGATTCCGAGTGTCCCTAGGTTTCGGTCCAAAACTCTCTCTCTGGTCGGATTTCTTTGGTATTCCTCCTCCTTGTCGCTGACTGGACAAATAGCGTACAACAGCCTCACCCAGTTCCTCATAAGTGTCGGGGTGCAACCGTCGCATCTGCCCCTCCAACCACCCTGGAAGACGCTTTAGTGCTAGCTCATAGAGCATAGTATCTCGTTCCGTCTTGTTGGAGGAGTCCAACCACTGGTGGAAGGACTGTTTGTACGACCTGAACCATCCATCGGGGTTAGTTCCGTCGAATGTCTGGTCAAATACCTTGGCTCGGTATGTTTCAGAGGTTACCTTGTAGATATTCAAGAGGGCTTCTTTGACCTGCTCGTAATTGGTCTGACTCAGTGCTGGCAGAGCTGCCACTGCCATCAACCCTTGACCAGACAACGAACCTCTTAAGTAGTTCGCCCAATGTCGGGCTGGCCAACCATTCGCGCTGGCTGTCACCTCGAACATTTTCAGGTATGCGCCCATATCGTCGGTGCCTTCACTAAACTTCTGCAAGTTTATCTTGGGAGGTGCTACTTCTGCTGATGGTGGAGGAAATCGTGATGATAGGAGCTGAGCCCAACGTTCTTCTTGACGTTCTTGATGTGCCCACTCCCGCTCCCTTCGTTCTTCCTCTCGCTGAAGTCTTTCTTCCTCCCTCTGTGCCTGTCTTTCTTCTGCTTGAACGAATCGCGCCATCAGCAGCGTTCCAGATATAATAGGTTCTTCTGCAATCGTTGCTTCTTCTGCCATACGATCCCTAGGAATTTTCCCACTCCGTAACTGACCAGGCTGCGCTCGTTCGTGAGACATGCTCGCGGTTTGCATATATTATACAGAACACAATTAACCAATAGTAATAATAAACGACAAAAGAAAAGGATACAACAGAAATATGCACTGTCCCTAGGAACTAACACTGTATGGTATCCTAGGGTAGGGTTTTGTTTCACAGGCTCCTAGATACGAATACCCGAGCCGTTTCCCTGCTAACGTAGCAATAGAGAAAAGAAAAATAGCGCAATGCGATGCTCCGACCAACTAGGAACTCCTGTCCAAGTTGTCTTCCACTAGGATCCAATACTGTTTCGCTGATCCCACCATTGCCACCAAATGTCAGAAACTCTCTCCCTGTGACCTCTTATAAGCCACTAGCAGTTTCTGATGACGCCAAACCCTTGCCTGAGAACCTAGATGCACCACACCTCTTGCCCTCAAGACCTTGGTAAGACCAATACACTAACCTCACTCCCTCACTAGAGCTTGTTAGGAATTAAAGAACAATAAAACAATGGCTCAAATGCACATTAAAAACATATATCAATAAGCACAATATCACTAGTAATCTATCTCGTTTGATGATAGACTTACTCAGTCTTAATTGTCTTTCTTAATCGTTTGCTTTCTTTCTTTCTTTGTTCTTTTTTCTCTCTTTGCTGTTCTTCTCTTTTATAGATTCTGTCACAGTTCACGTAGTGGTTTTGTGGGTAGTCTGTCTTCTCTGGTCTCTGTGGTTTTACACCTTCTGATGTAGGCGAGTAATCATGTGAGAGATTCCCACAGGTTGTTCCTCCTTTCCCAGAGGTGTCAGAGGCAGTCACAACGTGATTCCCACAGGTTGTTCCTCCTTCTCCAGAGGTGTCAGAGGCAGTCACAACGTGATTCCCACAGGTTGTTCCTCCTTTTCCAGAGGTGTCAGCAGTTGTCAGGATGCTCCCTGACAAGGACCAAGTAGGGGAATTGCATTAGGTTTTAATGTGGCGAAGGTGTTTGCCAGAATATTGTTGAGGAGATTGGGAGGGTTTGCTGAGGATAGGACACAGAAACACAAGGACAGTTTAGGAGTCAGAGCAGATGTTCAGTCCAGTGGTTGTTGTTGAGAGGTGTTAGTGAGTGGGAAAGAGGGAGAAGAAGAATTCATATCTGGCCTTCCTGGGTATAAAAGTGCAGGAAAAGGGATTGTGGGCACAAGTTGAGGCATTATAGAGCAGAGGAGAAGTTTGTGAGGAAATGTGAAGGACTCTATAGTGGGGTGGAGATAATGGGGGTATTGAACGGAGAAGAGAGGTCAAGGTGGTTTGCTGTAGAAAATGGGCTTAGACAGGGTTGCCATTTATCTCCACTTCTTTTCAATATCTATTTAATGGGAATGGCTGTAGAGCTGGAGAGAGCTGAGCTAGG
This sequence comes from Cladorhizidae sp. MBARI D1340-BT2, assembly GCA_028752905.1. NCBI lineage: Eukaryota > Metazoa > Porifera > Demospongiae > Poecilosclerida > Cladorhizidae > Cladorhizidae sp. MBARI D1340-BT2. Next base: position 47,833,907 of record JAQNBH010000004.1, read on the forward strand.
GGTAAAGGTGGCAAGGGTGTTGGTGTTGGCACTTATGTATGCAAATGATGTTATTTTGGCAGACTCAGGATTGGAGCTGCAAGCCATGTTGGATGTGGTACATCCATATGTGCTAAGATTAAGTTTAATGGGAAGAAGAGCAAAGTCATCGTAGTAGGAAAAAGGGGATTGGAGAGGAGATAGTGGAAGAGGTAGAAGATTCCAAGTATATAGAAATGTGGTTTGCTAGGAAGCTAAAGGATAATGCTTAGTTAAAGATGGCAGAAGATTGGGTTGTGAAGGTCAAATGGATGAACAGAGTGAATTGGAAGATGGAAGTAGACAGAGGAAGGATGGTGTGTGAACTTCTAGTGAAAAGTATGAATGAAGTATTGTTATGCCCCAGCCCTTGCTATTTGTAGTAACTGGCCTGAAGGGCAGTAGACTAACCTACTAGTTCAAGTTTTCTATGTGTGGTGTAAACTATAAACAGACTATTATTAGTATGTACTTTCTGTTATGTCATTACGTTCTATTTTACTTTGGTTATGGAGCTTTATATAATGCGCTCCTCACATGCTGTAAGTTGAGTTGGTTCATTGCCTACATTATAATTGTTGAGCTCAAGATAATACTACATGGTAGCAGCAGTGACACTATGTCACAGATACGCCTTTAACCTCCCGATCCATTTAATTTTCGGAACCCAGACAACTGGACCCACTGGAGGTGATACGAGCAGTATCGTGTGGCGTCGGGTTTAGCAGAGGAGACAGCGCTGAGACAGATCAGCACGTTCCTTTACTGCTTAGGCGACGAGGCAGAGGCAGTTCTTACCTCGACCAATGCATCAGAAGACGACAGAAAGGACTACGGCATCGTTCTCGGAAAGTTCGACGTGTTCTTCAAGGTGCGAAAGAACATTATATTTGAACGTGCACGGTATAATCGTAGGCACCTACTTGAGGGAGAGACCGCTGAGCAATTTATTATGGCTCTATATAGTCTCGTAGAGAACTGTGAGTATGGCACCCTCAAAGATGAGATGATTCGCGACTGATTTGTGGTCGGAATCTGCGCTCTCCGAAAAGATGCAGATGGTCGCAAAACTCACTTTAGAATCGGCCAAGAAGACGATCCGACAAAGGGAGGCAGTCCACGAGCAGCAAAAGGTACTCAAAGGGGTTAAAGAGCCAGCCAGTCTCTCGAGGCTATCCCAGCTACAGGCCACAGGAGACGCCATGGTGGGGGACCTCAACACAGCAACCGAAGAGGCGGAAACGAAAGGCAAATGTCGTACCCTACTCAAAGTAAATTGTGCACACGCTGTGCGAAGGAGCAACATCCATGGGACAAATGTCCTGCACAAGACGCAGTCTGCCACCATTGCCAACGTAAAGGCCACTACAGTACATTCTGCTTTTCGAAAACTGTATCAACTCTATCCGAAGAGAATAGTCTGGACACAGCATTCCTGGATACGATGCACACAACCACTAATCAGGACAAATTGTGGTTTTCCATTCTTAGACTTGATGACCACACAGTTCTATTCAAGTTGGATACAGGAGCTGGGGTTACAGCCATTTCCCAAGAAACTTGCCTTCAGTTAGGAAAACCACAACTGAACACATCAGATAAACATCTGATTGGGCCAGCAAAACATTCTTTGGAAGTCCTCGGAGAGTATACCTGTCGCCTTTCCAGTATACGGAAGTTTACCCAACAGCAGGTATATGTCGTAGAAGGTCTGAAAAATAACCTGCTTGGATTACCAGCAATCACCTCACTCAAACTGGCAACTAGAGTGGACGCAATTGATACTGAGGACATCTGGCAGAAATTTCTTAGGGTCTTCAAAGGGCTGGGCACCCTGGGTGGTGAGTATGAGATAAAACTCAAACCTGATGCGAAGCGGTACTCTCTCTACACCCCACGAAATATCCCATTACCACTCCGATCGAAGGTGACTGAAGAACTCGAGAAGATGGAGTCCATGGGAGTGATCTCAAAAGTAGATGTGCCCACCCCATGGTGTGGGGGAATGGTGGTGGTCCCAAAGAAGTCGGGTGCACTCAGGATTTGTGTGGACCTGAAACCTCTGAATGAGAGTGTGCTCAGAGAAGTCTATCCTCTGCCAAAGGAGGACGAAACTTTAGCACAACTCACAGGAGCCAAAGTCTTCTCCAAGTTAGATGCCAATAGCGGGTTTTGCAAATCCCTCTGACAGAATCCTCACGGATATTGACGACCTTCATCACTCCCAATGGAAGGTACCGTTTCAATAAGTTACCATTCGGTATATCTAGCGCCCCGGAACATTTTCAGAAAAGAATGGGTGGAATTCTCACGGGGCTGGATTGAGTTCTTTGCCAGATGGACGATATCCTTGTGTTCGGAAGTGACCAGGCAGAACATGGCTCTCGCCTTATGGCCGTACTCAAACGAATAGAGTCAGCAGGGGTTACACTGAACCCACAGAAGTGTGAATTTGGGAGAAAAAGCCTCAAGTTCCTGGGACACATGATCGATGAAACAGGTATCAGAGCAGATCCGGACAAGACCACTGCTATTACTGAGATGACTTCTCCAACTTCTGTTCCCAAGCTTCGGTGATTCATGGGAATGGTAAACCAGTTATGGAAGTTTACACCCAATCTCGCAGAACTCACTCAACCGCTACGTGAGCTACTGGGCAAGTCTCGTGCATGGATATGGGGCCCCGCATAGAGCAAAGCCTTTGCAGCAGTCAAGAAGGAGCTTTCAAAGCCCATTACACTAGCACTCTACAATCCAATGGCGCAGACCAAGATTTCAGCAGATGCCTCATCCTATGGCTTAGGTGCAGTGCAGTTACAGCAAGCTGAAACAAACTGGAAGCCCATTGCATATGCATCACGATCGATGACGGATACCGAACATCGCTACACTCAGATAGAGAAGGAAGCTCTTGCTATCACTTGGGCTTGTGAGAAGTTCTCCAGTTACATCTTGGGCAAGCACATCACAATTGAGACGGATCATAAACCACTCATACCATTGTTGGGGAGGAAACATCTTGACAGTTTACCACCTCGAGTCCTGAGATTTCGTCTGAGACTTGATAGGTTTGAGTATACAATCCAACACATACCTGGAAAGGACCTACACACTGCCAACACTCTCTGACACGCACCTTCTTCATCAACCACAGGGGACTCTACCCTTGAGGTATTAGCAGATAAGCTAATGGAGACGACTATCGCACACCTACCAGCCAGCAAAGAGTGGCTAGACGTGTATCGCAGTGCTCAGAACTCCGACCCGACATGCACTCTAGTCACAAAGTATTGCCGTGATGATTGGCCAGACAAAAATTGTGTCGATTCACTGGCCAAGCCATATTGGCAGATGCGGGGGGAACTGACACTGGGTGATAACCTTCTATTGAACGGCAACCGAGTGGTAGTTCCAGAATCACTCAGGTAGGAGACTCTGAATAAACTACATCACGGACACCAAGGAATCGTCAGATGCCGTCTCAGAGCCCAGACGTCCATATAGTGGCCAGGCATATCGAAACAGCTCACAGATCTCGTGAAGATATGCCCCGAATGCACTCGAGATGCTACACCTAATAAGGAACCCTAGATGCCCACCTCGTTACCAAACTATCCTTGGCAGAAATTAGGTTCTGATCTTTTCACCCTCAAAGGAGTGAACTACCTCATTGTCACAGACTACTTTTCAAGATACTCAGAAGTCATCCAGCTAAAGACCACGACATCACAGGGGATTATCGCAGCAATGAAGAGTGTCTTCTCTCGACATCCCTGAAATCCTTGTTAGTGACAATGGTCCATAATATAGTTCCCAGGAGTTTGCCGAATTCACAACTGCCTACAACTTCTGGCATGATACCAGCAGCCGCTACTTCCCACAGAGTAACGGAAATGCAGAACGCGCTGTGAAAACTGTGCCAATCAAAGACTCATGTGACCCATATCTTTCTCTATTGTCATATCGAGCAACGCCACTTCCATGGTGTGGGATCTCTCCGGCCGAATTGCTGATGGGAAGAAGGATCTGTTCTGACTTACCTCTTATCCAGAAAGACCTCACACCTCGATGGTCATACCTTGACAAATTCAGAGTTTGCAATCAAAAGAACAAAGACCGACAGAAGCAAGACTTTGACCAAAGACATCAAGTTCGAGACCTACCAGACATACCCATCGATACTGATGTTTGGGTTACCACGAATGGAAGGCCTATCTCAGGCAGAATTGTCACACCTGCAAGTGCACCCCGATCGTACCATATCGAGACTCCAAGTGGACTAATTCGACGCAATCGGAGTCTCAATTGAATGTCATGCCTGAATACCACCCAAACCCAGCAACCACTCAATGTCGCAGCCCAGTAATGACTCGTTCAAGAACTGGGGCATCCATAGGCCCCCCGAAAGGCTTACATCCTAAGAAAGGGAGATGTGGTGTAAACTATTAACAGACTATTATTAGTATGTACTTTCTGTTACGTCATTACGTTCTATGTTTACTTTGGTTATGGAGCTTTATATAATGCACTCCTCACGTGCTGTAAGTTGAGTTGGTTCATTGCCTACATTATAATTGTTGAGCTCAAGATAACACCTCACTACGTAATCATGCCAAATCAGCAGCAGCATTTCCTGTCACCATAATATATTGTATTCTCCGTCTCTTTCTTTATTTTTAATGTTTAAAAAATATGATTTCCTTAATTAATTACTCGGAAAGCAGTTTGATGTATCTTGGTCACTTTTGTTCCGACGCCTAGTGTCCTACAATTATTTTACTTCTGTACAGTATATCTAAAAAACTACTACACAGAGCCTAACTGGTGCTCTTAATAAGGCTGCCAGATACAGCTTACATATGACCAAATATGGGTAAGTACAATAACATTGCTGATGTGGTTGTCCAATCATAATGCTAGTGTGTGTGTATGTGTGCATGTTCAGTAGGTTCTTAATCAGGGTCATGGAGATCATAAGCCTGAGGTGTCTGCTTTAAGAGTTCATCAGCAGAGCCTTGGGTATAGAGTCACACCTTGCAATGTCAAGGTTGTCACTCTGTTGGGGCCGGGCCCCAACTAGTATGCAGCAGAAGTGTAGTGGACAGGAGAATGTAATGCTCACAAGAAATTGGAATCAGCACAGATGGCAGTAGGTAGGAGATTGTTGGGGGGTAGAAATACAGAGGCAGGAGGGTGGAAGATCTGGAAGATTGGAAGGGGTATGCAGCTGGTGTGTGAAGCCATCGTCGGTTACCTGAGTACTAGAGGTGCCCACCTACCTCATCTGACGGCAGCTAGACACTTGTGTTGGATTTGCTTTCAATTATGTTGATCGGGGAGGTATGTTCTTGGATGGAATGCTGCTATGGGGAACATGCCATCCCCCCCCTCAGTGATGAGACCATCCTGAACTGTTGTGGTATCAAGAAGTGGGATCCTTTAGTGCCCTTGGATTTTTCCATAACCCTCCAGCCCATTATGGAGAAGATCAAGGCTGAGGCACCAGGTACAAAGATCAATGTGTGGTACGTCGATCACGGCAACCTCGGTGGCTCTCCTGATGATCTGGCCACTGCACTTTTGATTATTGAAGAGGAAGGCCCAGCCCATTGTCTCGACCTGAACCGAGCCAAATCTCTCCTCTATATTGCTGAGAATGCTGCTCCCACACTAAACACTCACCTTCATATATACCCATCACCCAGGCTGATTTTCCCCTGCTAGGCTTTCCCATTGGCCACCCCTCTTACTTAGTATATGTATGCACTTAATTTAGGAGAGGATAACTCGACTGTTATAGGCTAATATGACCCCAAGGAACAACTTGGCATGTGTGCAAAAATCTCTATCCGGGGCAAACAGCCCAAAAATGACCACACCCTTTTTCATCCGAAGTGCTACTTATGACATAGCTGTATCTTCTAAACCGTAGGAGCTACAGATTATCTGAGGTGCTCAAAATGTTCAGAATGGCCATGTTTAGGGGGGGGGGGGGGGTCATAAAAGAGTTTAAAATTTATAACAGTTTCGAATAATAATGATATTCATAACCCATTGAACGCAACAATGTTTGCATGATAAAAGACCCGGTGCTCCTTCAGAGTGAGAATATTTGGATCCCAAGGTTAGTCTAAATTTTGTTCTCTATTGATACTTTATTTGCTTGCTTACCTCTACAGGTAGAAGGCTGAATAACACTACAGTTTACAAGAGATTGAGGCTAGGAGGGGTCTTTTGTTTGAAGTGGAAAATATTTGATGGTAAAGCAAAGTTTATTAATTTTAGTCTTATAATAGTAGTATAAATGTTTCTTTTCAGGATGAGGTACCTCCCGCTGCTCCTCGTGCTACACTTAGCTGACCAATCTCGAGGCGTGCATCCTATGCCAGAAGAAGAAGCAATCTGAATACCTCTCTAGTGGTGAAATTGGCAGGAGTTATATTGTTTTACTTGCCAAACAAACAGAATAATAACACTCGAGCTGCTAGGGTTCTTCGACTGACAGTAGGGTATCATAAAATACCACACCTCATCTTGCTACATAATTTCCCAAAGGGATATGGCCAAGCCTGACAGCATAACCCAACCATTAGAACAATCAGGACCATCTCAGCAGGCGCCTATTAATGATACATCTGAGCAAGCAAGAGATTTAAGTCCAGTGTAACTACAAATGGCTGTATCATTTGTGGTGCAGATCGCAAGCCAGTTAAGCAGAAGAAAATGCACACATTGTTCAGAATCTGTAAAAAAACACACGATGGCCCAAAAACTGCCAGGACCTTGTGTACACTGAAACAGTGGCAATGTGTAAGATAGATGATGTTTTTGCGGTTGATATCTGATATCACAACCATACTGTTGTAGAGGCTATTTCAATAAATATCAATCTAAAATTGAGGAATACTAAAAAAATCCTCGAAATGGAGGATTCGGTAACAGCCGGAGACGACTCTTTCAAGGCCAGATTTTTAGCCCTTGGGCTTGATTTTAGTAGATCAGCACACAGTCTGACTTCGATCAGGGACAGGTTGAATGAAGGTTCTGCTAATAGTGTCAAACAGAGCTGAAAAGCAGCTAATCATCAAGCCGTATGGAGACACCGTCTGCTTTACATTCCCAAGTAACAAACGAATATCCCAGATGGTACTTTGTACCAACAGTTATCCAGAGGCCTTGGTAAAGTCCCTGAGAGTTACACCTGTCCAACAGATTGTAACTAAGCTGGCACAGGAGCTGAAAGAATACAGCTTTGGACTGCAGAAGAGCCTCTGTGAGCCCCAAGACCTCAAACTATCCACGGACAAATTCATTAAGGAACCCACCACCAAGATGGGAGAAGTTTTGCTCCTACATGTTCAAGGGGAAATCAGCTACTCAGCTAAAGACTGAAGTAGTTTTTCAACTTCTGCACTACATCCTGACTGATGGCAAGGAACCAACACCTTTCCATGTCATGGTGGCTCAAGGAGTGCAGAGTCTGAAGAGCTAGTGACCGCTCTTAACCAAGGAATATGTAGAGCCTGTGGGAGATGTCAGTTCAGAATCACAAGGTGGCTCCACTGGTACCACTACCAGTGGTGACGACCCCTTTCGAGCGGCTGGCCTTTGACCTGGCGGTCCGCTTTCCAGAACCAAACGGGGTGCAAAGTATCTTCTGACAACTATGGATTACGGGACGAAGTTTCCTGATGCCATTCCCCTGCATAAGGTGGATGCTCAGACAGTAGTGGAGGCAATAATAAACATTTTCTCTCAATACGGATTGCCGAACGACTCACGGATCAGGGATCGGTTTTCACTGGTTCTCTGATGAAAGAGTTGTGTGACAAATTACAGATCCGACGAATAAGGACATCCTCATACCACCCCCAGAGTGACGGCATGTTGGAATGCAGGCATGCCACATTGAAGAGCATATTAAGAAAGGCAACAGCTGGTAGGATGAATTATTTCCATATTGTTTGTTTGCCTACAGATCTGCCCCCCACTCCAACACGGGCTTTACCCCCTTTGAACTGCTGTTTGGGAGGCATGTTAGAGGCCCCCTTGAAGTCTTGAAGGCTGGTTGGCAGGACGGTAATACCTCGGAGAAGGCTGTGGTGACTTGGATGGCTGAGTTGAGGAAGAAGTTAACAATGATGGAGGAGATTGTGGAGGAGAAGGGAGCAGCAGCCAAGGCCTCCATGAAGAGACAATACGACAAGAAGGCGACCCCTGTGAGTTAACTTACCAGGAGAGATGGTCTTGCTTCGAGCGCCTCACCTTCAAGACAAACTGCAAGATACTTGGCAGGGGCCATACGAGGTCACCAAGCAAATCTCACCTGTGATGTATGTAGTGGCAGTACCGAACAGGTGAACTCAGAAACGGACTGTGCACACCAACCTCATAAAAAAATGGACGACACCTGATGCAAGAGTGTTGAACGTCATTCTCCTGCATGAAGACGATGATGAAGAGGTAGAAGCCGACCCAGAACGGGCAGATGATCACAAATTGACAGTTGAACAATCAACTTAGCTGGATGGTGTCCTGCTGAAGTGGGCAGCGGTACTTAGTGCGGACCCAAGAAGGGTGATTATAGTAAACCATGCCATTAACACTGGTTCTGTTTCCCCAGTTAGGGTGGCACCATATCGGGTGGCTCCAGCCTGGCATAACCAGCTGAAAGAGGAAGTAGGGACACTGCTCCAGGCGGGAATAATCAGGCCATCTCTATCTCCTTGGACATCCCCAGTGCTGCGCCTGTGAAAAAGAAAGACGGTACAATTCGCCTCTGCGTCTATTTCCGGAAACTAAATGCTGTCACAGTTCCAGACCCTTATGATATGCCAAGGGTGGATGACATTATCAACCAGCTAGGTGAGGCGAAGTTTCTCTCGAAGCTTGATTTATCAAAAGGTTTCTACCAAGTGCCGGTGGCGACAGAAGATATTGAGAAAACTTGCATTTACAACACCATTCGGCAAATATGAATTCGTCACCATGCCGTTTGGTTTGCGAAGCGCTACAGCCACATTTCAACGACTAATAGACGTAGCGCTAGTGAAGTTGCAGGAGTTCGCCTGCGCCTACATGGATTAAATAATCATTTATAGCAACACTTGGTACGAACACATGGCTCACACAAACATGGTTTTGGAACGACTGGCGACATTAGGGCTAAAAGCCAAGCCTACAAAATGCGAGTGGGCAAAGGCCCAGTGTCTCTATCTGGGTCACAAGGTAGGAGGTGGCAAGGTGGCGCCAGATAACTGCAAGGTGGGGGCAGTGCAAACAGTTCCTGCAGCCTACAACAAAGACGGGAGTGCGATCCTTTCTCGGATTAGAGGGTTACTACTGCATATTCGTGCCCCACTTCGCAGATCACTCTATACTCCTAACCAAAGCGACATGCAAAACAGAAGCTATGTTGGACGAATGAGCTAGAGAGAAAATTCCAATACCTCAAGCAGGCGCTGAGCATGGCTCCAGTGTTTACCATCCCGACTAAGGACGACAATCTACAGTTACACACAGATGCCTCCGATGTTGGTATTGGATCAGTTCTCAGTGTGCTCAGGGACAATACCGACAGACCAGTGGTCTATTTCTCGAGAAAACTACTTCCACGGGAATCAAGATAAGCCACGACCGAGAAGGAATGCTTGGCAATTCTGGAAGCAATCCGACACATTGCCATATACCTAATCGAGAGACCCTTCATCATCATCACAGATCATCGGGCGCTGATGCACTTAAACTCAGCAAGACACACTAATGGCAGAGTGGAACGATGGGCACTTTGTTTACAGCCATTCACCTTTACAGTTCACAGACCCGGGACAGCACATGGTAATGCAGATGAGCTATCTCGGCGGGTGGGATGATGGCCTTCGGCCCCAAAAGAAGGGGGAGGTGTTAGGGAGCCCTCCCTAACTGTGACACTACTGAAGTGTACATGTTAATTATGTATTGAACTCAAGAAGATTCTAGAAGGTATTGTTTATGCATGCTGGACACTTCTGATTGGCTAGACTTACATGTGTGATGTGTATGATTGTTACCATATTTGGTTAAAGCTAAACAGGGGGCTGGTAGCCTATTTAAGGGAGCCAGTCCCTCGTGCAGTTCTATTCTGAATTAAAATAAGGCTTACCTCTGAGAGAAAGGGAGGTTGGGGTGGAAAAGAACTCTGGTGGCAGCAAGAGCTAGGCTAGTCAAGGAAGGATTGGCCTAACAACCAACTACAAGATATCAGAGACCCTCTCCAATTCTACTACACTGGGCCTGATAGCCCCAGCAACAGTTATTGATCCAACAACAGTCTCCCCCTCTCCCATAGCAACTGACAGCTCCACCACGGCAACAGACTTTACTGAGTCCACCAAGTCAATAAATTTGGACTATTTTCTGGGGATAGTCAATCGCTTCTCCAAAAGAGTGACACGTAAGAGTGACAATGTCCCAGGATTTGCAGCTGTGAGAAGTGCAACTTTGAATTGCAACTTTAATCCTACCACCAAAATTGTTAACCCCATCCTTTTCCTATCCAGCTACAACAGACAATGCAATCCTCACCATGATGATTCACTTTCAGGATGCACTGAAACAGAAGGGTGATACCTACGGTGGGTTGTGGGCCAACGAAGGTGTCTACCGAATTGCCAAAGAAATCCAACTCATGAAACCAGACCAGTTTAGCAATATATTCCTGGGTTTCATATGGAGAAGATTGTGTTGGCTTGTCTTGGTACATACCTGGAACCCTCTGGAATTTTTTCTGTTCTAGTTGAGACAGAGTGCTATGGTACTGATGTCATCAAGACCGTGATCTCCGGTTCCCACTATTCCAGAGCCCGCACTGCCCATTCAATGATACGCGAGGTCCTCACATCTATGATGTCGGAAGCCTTCCTCTCTAAATACCCTGAGAGATGAACGGAACTAGAAGCACTGCAGGTCAGCTGTCAGTCCAAAGAGTTCACGGGCGAAGAATGGAACAACACAAAAGAGCGCGCTGACACTATCCAAGCAGCCTTTCAAGCCTACCTTAAGGAAAGGGCATCGCTGCCCCAGTCCTTGGATTACTGGAACACATACGTTTCGACCTGTTCCCAATAGTCAGGGATCTGACCAATTCTCTGCGCTCTGGAGACTGGATTCTCTACCTCAGTGCTATGGAGAGGGCAACTTGACTGTTCTTCTTTTTGGGGAGAACAAACTACTGTCGATGGACACGACAGGACTGCTATCAACTGAAGAAGAAGCTCCTCTATAGCTCTTACATGATACAGTAGATTTGTCCTGAACAACACCACCAAGAAAGGTAGTGGAGTACCCTTTGACCAGGCACTAGAGCAGTGCTACAACCGGCCTGCCAAAGTGAGTGGGGTGATAATTGGGGTCAACAGGAAGAAGGAAGCAGTAGCTCTGAGTGTCGTTGCTGTCTCTATGCCTGAGCTTCCTCAACTCCAGCATGAGTTCCAGTGCTGTCTCTATGCCTGAGCTTCCTCAACTCCAGCATGAATGCCAATGCTGTCTCTATGCCTGAGCTTCCTAAACTCCAGCATGAGTGCCATTGTTGTTGTCTCTATGCCTGAGCTTCCTCAACTCCAGCATGAGTGCCAATGTGCTCTATGCCTGAGCTTCCTCAACTCCAGCATGAGTGCCAATGCTGTCTCTATGCCTGAGCTTCGTCAACTCCAGCATGAGTGCCAATGCTGACTCTATGCCTGAGCTCAACTCCAGCATGAGTGTCATTGCTGACTCTATGCCTGAGCTTCCTCTACTCCAGCATGAGTGCCATTGTTGTTGTAATGTTATTAGAGTCCTCTTGCTTTCACTTTTTGTTTCAACATTAAACTAACTGACCGCTCAGTTCCTTGCATTCAATAAATTCAGCTGCTTAGCCTGTAAGCTAGTTGCATCATCATCAAATTTACCCCTATAATGAACTTTCCCCCCAGCTGTTTCGTGTAATCAAGTTAATTGTGGACATGCTTTCGATAATTTGGACTGTCCAAGAATTAAAATCGTTTGAAAAAAAGATGGATTTTTTTTCAGGTCTGCTGGTTTTATATAGTTGAGAACACCTCCATGATGACACACACTGGCCACACTGGGTGGAGGCAGGTTGAAGAAGGTTGACAATGGGGAGACACACTGGACCGACACCACACTGGGCTGAGACAGATTGAAGTATGTAGAGGTTGACAATAGCTCTATGAGAACACACACTAGACCAACATCACACTGGGTTGAAGTAGGTTGTCAATAGCTGGGGACAACACTCAGGTTGAAGTAGGTTGACAATAGCTCCATGGAGACACACTCAGGTTGAAGTAGGTTGACAATAGCTCTGTGGGGACACACTCAGGTTGAAGTAGGTTGACAATAGCTCTGTGGGGACACACTCAGGTTGAAGTAGGTTGACAATAGCTCCATTGGAGACACATACTCAGGTTGAAGTCGGTTGACAAGCTCTCATGGGGATACACACTCGGTCCTCAACTAATGCATGGAAACATATCCATAGAGCCTTTTACCAACAGCAGCAATGGGTCCAAGCCCCATTTAGAGATACCACTTGATAATATGCCAAGTCTTATGGTTTTGCAAGAAGGGGCAGTAGGTTCTGGCTTCTGCACACTTCACTCTGTGAACTTGATATATAGCTCAAAAGATAGCTCTCTGTGTGCTCTCTTTTGATACTAAAAACGGTTGAAACATCTATAGGTATAACCATGTCCAGGTTTATTAGTCCCTGAGATTGTGATATCAAAACCCGAAGGCCTGCCCGATCCCTGCACATGTGGCAAGTGTGCGCACAAGAATGGGTGTCCCTGCCGGGTAGCTGGATGCATTGTTGCAAATACTGCAAATGCAAGGGAGGTGGTTGTCATAAAAACCCTATCACTAAATGAACACTGCTCCATCTTCATACCTGGACTCTGTTGTGTTGCTGCCTACTAAAGTAGTTGTTCTGTATTTTTCGCTTTAAGTTAACATCAATACTAAAGTAGTTGTTCTGTATTTTTCGCTTTAAGTTAACATCAATTTCTTCAAATGCTCGCTTAAAAAAAAAATCCATTGTATATTGTTCAAATTCCAAATTGTCAGTTCAACTCTAGTAGATGACACAAATGTTCTAACTTTGCTTTAAGTCCAGAAGTTAATAAATATATGGCAATTCCTGTATGTAGGTACATGTAGTGGTATGGTAGCTAACAAGTGGACCTAGAGCCATTTTCTCATAAAATATGAATTTTACACTCTTTTATGACCACCCCCTCCCCCCACTCTCGCCCTAAAATGGCCATTCCTGAACATTCTGGGCACCTCAGAAAATCTGTAGCTCCTACGGTTTAGAAGATACAGCTATGTCAGAAGTAGCACCCGATGAAAAAGGGGTGTGGTCATTTTCGGGCTGTTCATCCCGGATAGAGATTTTACGCACACATGCTAAGTTGTTCCTTGCGGTCATATTAGCCTATAACAGTTGAGTTATATCCTCTCCTAAATTAAGTGCATACATATTTAAGCCAGGCCCTAGACTATACTACTGTGAAGATGTATTTTCTATGAGGGTGGGGAGAAGATGAAGGAGTCCATGGTGAGGTTATATGATTTAGAAGATTCACAGATCGGAACTACTCTCCTATGCTCATGTCCAGCCCTCTCCGAGTTGTCTTTTTCACTTAGGACATGTCCACCAGGCCACATTAAACAAGCCACTGACACTTTCATGAGGACTTGAGGGGAGCCATGTCAGACCTAGTGGGTAATGCCTTTTCTGATTGGGCTTGGCTAATGCCAGCATTACCTAGCACTAGTGGTGGCCTCAACATTAGGAGTGCCTCTCTGTATGCCCCAGCTGCCTACATCAGCTCTTTAGTAGAGTCTTACTGGCTTGTTACTAGTATCCTGGTGCTAGAATTGTGTTCTACAGAGAGCCAATCCTAACTATCAAGACAAGTTCAATTATTCACAGGTCATGAGAATTTAGACAACATACAACATTACAGGTCGATACAGAATATAATGACTACAGAATATAATAACGAGAGAGTGGAGTCCGTGACAGAATACTTGCAGTCTATGTGGTTACTGACGGCCTGGGTCTTTTATAGACCCAGGGTAGTCTCACAAGAATTACCATAAAGGGAAAACTAAAAACTGATAGTAATAATTCAACCAATCAAAACAGAGTCATGTGCCTTTCCTAAACTATGTAATTAAAATGTCTGGTCAACTATCATATGACCTAATATGGAAATATCTACACTGCGTGTGTGTATTAGTCAATAATGTGAGAGAGGGTTTGGTTGAGGGAGTGGTTTGTTAGGAGGTTCCTGAACATCTGGGAAGTGACCATCCAACATCACTCCACCAGGATGTTTCTAGCATAGACTAAAGCAGCAGAGAGACCAGATTTGGCTTCCCTGGAAAAAATCAATGTCCCCCTCAACCAACGTCTCCCTCTCCTAGCATTGACGAGTCGGTCATCCATCACCTGCTGAATTCAGCACCTAACACTCGTTCCATGGCCCCGCCACATGCCAGAGACTGGCTGAACATCATCGCCTCCTCTACTCTTTGTATCCACCTCCCAGACAGGCTTCGCCTAGAGTACTGGCTGGGTCTGACGATGATTAGGAGGGAACCACCTGCCAATTTTCCAGAGGACTGCAGACATCCAAGGGGTCATCAGGAAGGATGTGGTGAGAATGGAGAAAATATCTTTAGGCATGAATCCATCTGTGATGCACTTTTCTTGGCGGCACAATCGGCTGCTCTTATGCCATGGAAGGAGGCTCCAGCCTTAATCCCGAAAGCATAAGGCACCTTTATCACCAACTCTCACCGATTCCATGTGGAGAGGGTATGCTGCCCCTCTGGATTAGGCGCCAACCCTCACGCTCTGCTACAGTGCATGGCCTCTTTTAATGTTTTGTTGGTTATTTCATCCCTGTGGTCTAAGACCCTCCGGCATATATTCGAGAGGACATCTGCCAGTCTTAGCATTTCTAAGGCCCAGAAGTAACTACAAGTAATATTTCCTTCCGTAGGGTTATTTGCTGCTTGGTGAACAAGTTCTTGTCTTCTATAGCCTTAATAAGGTGTACATGGTTGCTTAGGGAAGACACTGCAGTGCAAGATGGTCGTATGCATGATTTGGGGTAAGCGTGATTGTATAAAAAACCATTATTACCACTACTACACTCCATCCCAACTTCTTATAGCACTTCACACATGTTGCTCTGGAAGCTTTATATTGTGCCAGTCTAAAAAGTGGGAGTCTGCATTAGCTTTGCTTGTAGGTGCATACCTAGGGGTACTGCCTTGCACTTTGCATTGTGAGGAGTCAGACCAGTTCCCTCATTAACCTACATTGGAGCACACTTCTTTATTAGGAATGTGCACCTAACCACGATGGAGTACAGAAATACTCGTAGACACTTGCATTATAAGTATACCTTTTTTGTGAAGGTCTCGGCTGTTAATAATTGTCACAGTAACTAACTTTCAGAGGAAACCAACCATCACTTCTTGGCATGACTCAGCTAAGCTTGATTCAATATTGCATGATTGTATACAAGCATGCTTATGACCTTTTACTGGTTTTCTGATGTTTGCCTGAGTACAGAAACAGATTAATGCTGAATCGAGAAGCAGGTTAATGCATTAGTCATTACTTTCTCAATCCCTTAGACTTCCAACTGACTGATGAAGTGCTCAACCAAAATATATCTAAGACTATTCAAAACCATACTTTGGAGGCCCTCTCCCACTTGCTTGATGAAGATTTCAATTTCCCCCCCAAACTCTGATGATTGGCAGATTTGGGTCATCAATGGTGCCATTTTCAGATAATTTTTTTTTGGTGGGGATAATCTTTATTATTTATAATCATTATTGGGGGTTGGGTTATGGATTACACGATGTTGTTGACCAAAACTTGGTGATTTTTTTTTTGGCAATTTTTCTGGGTTTTTCTGGGTAACTTTCACAGAGATGCTCAACATTTAATTGTTTATTTGATTTTCTTCTTAGCTCAATGTTCTAGTCTTCATCAGGAATAAAATGATAGGACTCACCTGAGGTCACAAGATGAAAACCACACCCTTGTACACATGATGCAAGTGGCTGGATGTGGCAGAAATGAGTGGAAATCGGGACAGAGGAGGGAGAATAAATATATATTGGGGGTTGTGTATATTATAGCAATCCCTATATTGGTTTGACCTCATTTTAAAATGGTGGCCCTCCAAAAACAACTCGGTTAAAACTCACATTAGCAGCAGCTTATTAGTGCCATAAACTGTCATCAGCAGATTTTGATCCCAAAAGCATTTCAAGCATATATACCTTGAATCCTTCACGAAGGTAGTAGCTAAACTGGCAGCACCAAAAACCATTGAAACCATGAAATTTCATTTTCAAGATCTTGTATCGATCATGTATCTAATATAATAATCGACAGGGCGGGTGTTGATGTACATTGTCCCTTACTAAAGCACCCCAACAACCATCTATCCTCCGGGTGATGAACCCGCACTGTTTGTAAGGCATTGCGAATATTGACCTTTGCTATCAAGACCACACCCCTCATCTGAGGATGGCTTATAGTTGTCCACTGACACATAATATGATGATGCCTTCCCATCTGGTGATGACAGATCCCACAATGAGCTCCCCTTAGAAGAGCCCTTCAGAATAATCCAAAAGCAACCCACCGGTAACGTAGGAAAGTGGGCAAGGTTAAGGGGACCAAGCACTCTTTCCTCTACACCTTCCTTTGCTATGTACTCCCTCAGCACTTCTAGTATTTGCAATGCAGATGCCACATTGCGTCTTAGTCACTTACAGGTATGCACCTGCTAATGTGGACACCCATTTTTTAGACCTGGGCTTCCACAGCAACATGTGTGAAGTGCTATAACTTGTCCTGTGAAGTTGGGATGGAGTGGAGTAGCAGTAACCACACCCACTGAGCTCAATGGGATGTTATTCAATTACCCCAAGTCATGCATGGGACCATTTTGCACTGCAGTCTCTTCCCTAAGCTTACTCACTCATATACACCTTATTAAGGCTATAGAAGACAAGGACTTGCTCATATAAGTCATTGGCCGCTGAGTACACAATATTAATTACCCTAAGAGGACCATAGGCCAGGACACTACACGAGCACTTTCAATGACAATATCCAAATAGTGAAGGTGGAGCTGATGCCTCACATGTTGAGCACATGGACCTCAACCCAGGGGGAACCACGTGTTAGGCATGACCCAAAGTGGCTGCCTCATGATGACCATTTTACAAGCAAACAGCGACTCGTTCTGGGGATGGACCAAAGGTATGCCATCAATTGAAGGTGGAACAGATACCTCGAAAATGGTTAGAGACGATAAGTCTTGCTAATTTTTCAGATTTCAAGAATGAGAGAGGTATGATAATTATCAGAGTGGACATATTGAGATTTGACTTCCAAAGTTTCCCCCAGAGTTACACGCTATTGAGAAGGTATGGGCTCAGCTCAAGCGAGATACAACACCTCATTGTAAATATTCACTACAGTCTTTGCGGCGAAATCTTCCCATAGCCTATGAATCTATAGCAATGGAGAATATACAAAACAATTTTCGTAGAGTTCGCCATTACATGTCAGCATGGAGGGGCTCACACCAGGCACTTGGCTTGGATGGTGGAGTGAAAAATACAAACAAGTTGTGAAGCCAATTACTACCATATAAGTATATAGCAACAAATATTCATAATACCGTAAACAGAAATACCTTATTCAGTTTCTGTTAGTGGAGCTTTATTTAAAGGGACTATATATCAAACCACAAAAAACCTACAAAAGTTGTAACATATAATTATTATTTGTAATCACCATAATTATTCTCTGTACAGGTAATTGTGATACCAAGTTGTTGCTAGTTCTGTGTGGTTTCAAATAATTGTGAATGTCTCTATAGCTACATTAGCCCTAGCCCTAGCCCTAGCCCTAGCCCCCCCCATCAACTGATACAGTCGAAGTCCCCAGTGCAGTTGAGGCTCTAACTTGGAGTGGGGCTTCCCAAAGCACTTGACCTGGATATGGCATTGTTCGTTAATTAAGTTTATGGCAACCATGTCTGTAAAACTGATTAGCACCCAAAGGTCACCTCCTCTAATGAGCAATAC
The DNA here is from genome assembly GCA_028752905.1 of Cladorhizidae sp. MBARI D1340-BT2. Classification (NCBI taxonomy): domain Eukaryota; kingdom Metazoa; phylum Porifera; class Demospongiae; order Poecilosclerida; family Cladorhizidae; species Cladorhizidae sp. MBARI D1340-BT2. Next base: position 47,852,102 of record JAQNBH010000004.1, read on the forward strand.
TTGCTGTACAACAGCCGTAACATATAGCATTAAAAGAGCTCTCAAATGACAACACCACACACAAAAAATTGAGTGAACTGTGGCAAGGTTACGACCAGTCAAAACCAGAAAATATGGACTTCCAAAGACTGTGGGATAGGACAATAAAATCTTACGTGTTCCTTGTTCAATATTTGAATCGAAGGAGTGAATTGCATGGACAAAAACCAATATAACTCTGAATTGGTGCATACAATGCCTCTAAAACTTAGGAAGCGACTAGTATATATATTAAATACTTATATATATACATATACTTATATATATATATTATATATATAAAAGTTTATAACTGCAAAAAGAAAAAAATAAGTTTTATATAATATGTTCCATCCAATCTATGAATTTGCCCAATCTATAGATTGTGCAGCACAATCTATGAATGCCAATCCATGGCCTGCCAATCAATACACTTCAAAACATGGTAGCATATTAACACCCTTTGCAACAGATTCATAGATTGGATGGAACATATCGACCAATTCTTATTATCGACTAGTTATACTGAGCGAGTGTGCAAGCCAAATATCCAAACCCACCCACACAATATGGGATAGTCGATGGGAATTTACAAAGCCCGCAATACTCCCACAAAAAGAGACGAGCTGTTTGTGAGGCAAGTTTCTCTACATTTGGCAGTTGTGTGAGTGTTCGTGTGTATTACAAACTGTGCATTATATCTTTTTTGACAGAGCAATATTCTTAAAATATCTTTTTTTGCTCTACCATGTCACATAGTTCTTTATCTGCCAAGTCCATGTGGAACTTTCACTTTTTTCTACATCATTACACTCTCAGTTGCAATCATCCTTTCTCTGTTTCTCTGTTGCAAAGGGTGTTAATATGCTACCATGTTTGAAGTGTATTGATTGGCAGGCAAGATGGGCATTCATAGATTGTGCAGCACAATCTATAGATTGGGCAGATTCATAGATTGGATGGAACATATTTACAGTCTGGCTTAAGGGGGGAATCGACCATTTTGTGGAGTTTTTTTCCTTCTTTTTTTCTCTTTCCATCATTCTATACCTTCACTATTAAATTAGCTGCATTTCAAGTTTCAACATTTTATTGTCAACCATTCTTGAGTTATGATACTTTTTATCCTCCCATTTCATTGCGCAACTCTGCGCGATAACAAGAAGAAGCCTGAATAAAACAGTAAGTTGGATCGTTCATAATATAATATGCGTTCATGGCCAAGACTTGAAACTTGGCTAAAATATCGCTCAGTCATTTCCGCGCTATCTGTGCAAAGGGGGGTACAAACGTCTGCTCCTGCGCATGCCACGTTCTTTCTCAGTTCGCAACTTTGATCGAGCCTCTGTGTGATTCTAGTGCGATTCTAAAGCTACTATCATGCACTTTTCAAACTGATTTATTATGAAATGTAATTTTCATGTAGTGACATCACTTGATACCGTGTAACTCATTCAATTTTTGTCTGTAGTAAATAATTTTTATATATTACGAAAGCTCTTGCATTGCTCCGTCTTTTCAATTGACTCATAACCTATCCAGTCATTTTCTGATGAGATATAGTCAGTTTGACAGCATATGACAGCATAAAAATGAAATTGGGGATGTTGGGGGGAATAAAACAAAACCAAAAAAAATACGAATTCAAAAGACGTATCTGTGATCACTCTAATATCACCATAAATAGCAAGTGTTGAAGACCTGTGGTTCGGGTACAGGAGCGCATCTAAACATTTTAAAGGACCTTTATGGTTTTGCCCATGTTTCAGTCCTTTCTATATTTGGTTTACATACCTAAATGTCTTTTTCTGTAGGCTTTTAATAGTACATATGCTCACAGCTATCAACTACAAATCTAACAAAGTCCAACGTTTTTAACTGGGAGAGCAGACATGATTTCAGATGTTCTGAATCTCTCCCTAGAATTATTGCAAACATAATAAGAAACTTAAAAATAAGAATTGAAGGTGTTAGACCCATTTCAGCCACGCCTATTCTGCATAGCAACTGTTGCTATCCATGATGGAGAACATGTTATGAATCACTTATTCCAGCCGAGCTGTTCTGTATTCTGTGCAGGAGCATCACTGAGATTTCATTATTTAAACGAAAAAGGACCTGCACGTTGACCTCATTAAACCCCATTCTCAAAACATTTTTTGAAGTTGCAGCGTTCCTGGAGCTGCTTTGGAAAATATTTTTTTCTACGCTCTTTTTTCTCGAGCTTAGAAACAGATTTCGCCATGTTCTCAATCTGATCATGTACCATAATCACATTCCAGCTACTACCTCCAATCTACGGATGAAAAACTTTGTGCTACTATTAGCACAAAGTATTTGAGTGCTTAATGCTGGGTGTTTTGCCAGATCATCCAAATGGCATGCTCCAGATTATAAAACTATAACCACATTCACTGAGGCATCAAACAGCTCAAAGATTAATTAATGCACAGCACAATTCCTCTATGGAATCTAATGTGGCATATAGTATTGTGAGTATTCTGTCTATTATCAGTGGCTTGAGTGGTGCCTAACATGATTATTCATTCCTATTACCCATCACCCTTTCTACATGAATACAAACATTTGCTATTGTCCATGTCTGTTCAATTTCAACCCCGTAAGTTATGTGAAAAATGTTATCTTTGAAAAAAAGATCCTCATTCTAGGTCATAACTTCAAACTCATTAGCCTCTTCTCTACATGCTCAACATTTTCAGTCCCTAACTGTGCACACTTTCCTCATCCTCATTTCTTAACTTCTCATGGCCTTCTATATACACTGACAAACTTATGTGATGTAATGACTGTTTGACATTAGTCTGGGTGAGTTCCTCTACATCCTAGATGGTTTCCCTGAGAGATTCTTTTTTGAATACCACAAACATATAAAAATAAGAGATGCATGAAATGACCATCATTATAAGACGCCATCATTAGAAGATGCCATCATTAGAAGATGCCATCATTAGAAGATGCCATCATTAGAAGATGCCATCGTTAGAAGATGCCATCATTGAAGATGTCATCATTAGAAGATGCCTTAATTTTTCTGTCTTAACTCTGGTAACTGTTTGCAGATAGAACGGGTTCTGGTGCCCTACCAAGAGGAATCGAAAGTGCCCAGTCATGATTTGTATCATCATAATTATGATGGTGGTACAATGGAGTTGGCTTGTCTAGTAAGTAGAAGGTACATTATAGATAGCTATTGATCAGCAGTCAGTTCGATGGGTTCATGATATCCACTAATATCTTCTCTTCTTAGTCATCTTGTGTCTTCTCTCCTAGAGGAGTAACCATAGCTGGTAGGATCAAGGCTGGTGCCTCAGCCTCTATCAGATTCTCCACCTTTTGTAGCAAGTAGCTGGTGAACTTCAGCATCAGAAACCACTTGAAGTAGGCATGCCACAAGGAAGTGTGGAATGCCAAGGATCCTCAACTCTCTTAATGGGAGGACATGCATTATAAACATTCTACTCCACAGTGGTTGAGGCTACTCATCAGCTAGTGGTAGTTACAGTAGCTGGTCTGGTTTTTCTCAGTCTATAGTTCTCTTTGTTTGGTCTAAGCCCAGTCCAGTGCAGCTGCTGCTATTGATACAGCCATGGCTGTGGTTTGTAGCTAGAGCTGTGAGCTGAAGGAGCCATGAACTAGAAGGACACCAAAAGGATGCATCCAATTTCTACTCTAAGCAACCAATGGACTCTCTGCTCAACAATTGCAACTTGTTTATCACTGGTCAGCAGTCATTATGGCTACAGCAGTGGCACGACACTCTCATGTGGCACGCTAACTTGTAATCCCTCAAAACTCACATGGCCTAAGACTATTTGTTCATAATAATTTCACATAGTCCGTGTACAAACAATTTAATAGTTAGACATAATTAGAGGAGTTACAAATTATGCATCTGTAGTAGAATTATAGCACTTGTTAAGCCACACCCCACTAATTCTAGCATTACTTTTTATGCTAAACTTGTGCATTAAACATGTTGTTCTAGAAGGAAGATTAGCTCTGTTAATTCTGGAGGACAGCTGACTGCCAAGTTTGGAGTGATTGCTTGCTCTATCATTCCTAGACCTACTGCACACAGAACCTACTGCACACAGAAGTGAGGAGAGACTCTTGCATGTCTAGGTCTAGGTTCAGCTTCAAAATTCAACACTGCCTATCATTTATTTCTCCCTGCAATCAAATGGGCAAAGAGGAACTTAGATATCAGGAATTCTTTAAGAGACAAAACCAACCAGTGTGTAGATTTCCAGCTAATTGCTGCTTCAACTGAAATACTTCAGTCTGAAGTATTTTTCACAATAAAAGTGACAAATCATTTGATGATGTCAGGAGAAGATAATCATACATGAGGACTCTGCTAGATGCTTATAACACAGGACTCTTGCCACTGAGCCATCAGAGCCAACAAACACTGACACACATGCAGACATGACCATCACTAGAGTTTCACAACACTTCCTTCGTGACTAATTACTGCATACTGTAACATGTGTAGCTAAACTGACTGGGAGGTGCCAACCATGGGGGGAGTAGGTGGGAAGTGCAAGCAGGCGTATTTTATGGGGAAGTGAAGGAAAGCTGGCATGAAAATTTAATACATCTCACTTCTGAGATAATCAGGGTAGGAGGTACAATCTGTCGCCACACCCTTGGTTGGATAACATGCACTGTCTCTGGTGCATTATTGGTAGCTGTGTCTAGATCATGTTCATGGGAAAGTAGGAGAAAAAGAATGTGGTGATGAACAGAACTGGTGTCTTCATGAAAAACCACATTTATAATTTACACACAACCATCCCGCCACTGCAACTGATAGGTACACATAACAGCTATAAAGAGCACAGAATTAATTAGAACAGGAAATCCTGCGAAAGAATACATAAGCTTACTTATACTTGAGTTTGTTGGAGTGTCTTTGTGCTTGTCATCTCGTGCTCAACAACATAAGGCTGGGCACATCATAACCAATAGCTGGAGAAGGTTTTAAACACCACCTTTGTCAGGTGCGCAACGAAGATGCGATAATACTTCTTTTGTGGTAAAGCAGTGGGCGTTAGGCAGACCGGCCGGATGTACAGCGTGTCTGAGTGTCAGTTTAGTGTTCAGGTGACTGGATAAAGTATTTTGAAAAAATTTCAGAGGAGAGAATATCCTGAAGGCTGTAGTGACAAATAAAAGACATCTATTTCAAGTATTACAGGACGGCTATTCTGAAGAAAAGTTAATTAAAGCAGGATTGTGACGATGAGTCGATCTTGCCATGCTGATAAGCTTGGAGGACACTTTGGTAGAGATAAGACTTTGGACAAGGTGCATTAATACAAACATCTAGTTGAATAATTTTAAAGTTAACTTGGCACCTTTGCTGCAGGTGAGCTGGAGACCCATCAAGTGGACTACCATCTGGACAGTTGTCATTTATTGAGAGCAGGTACAGACACTTTGCCCACCCCTCTCAATCTCAAATTCTGGCATATTCGTGTTGATCCTCACTGTTCCCTGTGCATGAATCGGTCTCCTACTGTGCACCACATCTTATCCAATTGTCCAGAGGCTCTGAAGCAGGCGAGGTACACATGGAGGCACGACTCTGTCCTGAGAGTGGTGATATCTGGGATTGAGAAGTTCATGGAGCCGGATGCCTGCTTTGCAGATCTTCCTGGCTACAGGGCAAGTGACAACCCCCCTGCAACTATCCCTGCAAATATTCTAGTCACCTCAGCTAGACCAGACGTGAGTAAGGAGGAACAATGAAATGTTCTTGATTGAACTGACCATTCCGTTCAATTCACCGGAGTCCATCTTAAAGGCTAAACAACGAAAGGATCAAAATCGATCTACCAACTGGCCCTAAGTGACCTTGAGGCACAAGAATTCCACTCCTCCTTGTACACAATCGAGATAGGAGCTCTAGGTCACTGGTTGCCATCTAGCCGACAAGCCCTGACGGCAGTTTTTCCCTCTATCGGAAAACCACAAGCATCCAAACTGCTAGATGCTGCTGCAAAAGTGGCATTTCGGCCTCTAGCCAACTGTTTCGTGCGACTGGATATGTCATGGAACTCTTCTCGGCCACTGCTTTAAATATACATATATTCACTATTTATTATTGTGCTGTCATTATTTGTTTATTGTCTCACAAGCCCTTGCCAAGCCCCTTCTTTACTAAAACCAGGACTCCTTGTGTTCTGGGGTCATGTTTCAGTACTGCTGTGTAGGTATTCACTTTATTTGAATAATAAAGTTGGTTTTCACACATTATGTATTTAGCTCTCTGTCATTTATGCCAATTTTACAGATACTGTAAGTCATGTGCAGTATGCCAGCATGGGAATAAGAAGCTTGAGAAATCAGTAGCCAATACCTGTCCACAGTCCATGACGTTGAATTAACCTTATTGGACCAATTCTACTTAGAAATTCAGGATACTCGCACATCATCATTAGGATCCAAGACAAAATGATGAATAGTACAACAGACAGACGAAGTAGAAAATAATGGAATTATTTAGTAGACCTGTTCCAGGAAGGGGCTACATAGTCACATCACGCACAGGGATCGTGAGCAAGTGTTATTTGTGTCCTTGTTGTAAGTGCTTCAACATTCCTAGACCATGCTTTCCTTTTTGTTCAATACTAGCTGCACCAATACATGGTTGCAGTCTAACTTCATCCTCAGTATATCTAAACATCTCAGACTCTCCATCTTATTACCTCGCTTGTTGTAAAGTCCAATGGAAAAAAATGGTATTGATTACTGCTAGCAGATCTGTTCCATGAATGCACAGGTAGAGGCTCATCAGTTCTGCTAATGGACTGTTCCAGGATGGTTATAGTTATATCATGCTTAGGGGGGGGCAATTGCAATTGAAGGTGTAGTTCATCAAGCTAAGATAATTGTGGTTGGTTGGATTTAATTCGCTAGCTTCTGTTCTGCCTGGATCGATAAACTTCATGAGTCATCAACTCCCAATGAACTCTCAGCTGACATACTAACATTACAATAACCTTCTCTATAATCAACTTGAAATTGTATTCTCTCAATGTTTCGACTAGATGCTCTAGCCTTCATCAGGAATAATGCTGTTTTACCATTGCATTCCATTCCTCTTGCATTGCTTATGCACAATACAGTGCTACTAATAATGAACGGCTGGTTATTAGAGGATAAGAAGAGAATTAGTGATGAGAGCTGTAACATATGTGATAGTGGAGCGGAGGAAGATGTGTGGCATTTCTTGGTGATTTGTGAGGAATTTGAGAGGGATCAGCTGGTACTAGTGGGATGAAGTGAATTGTGGGGGCTGGACAGTGTCTTGGTGAATATGGAAGAGTGGGTAATGATAGAAAGGTGGGGCATTGCTGTTGGGAAAAGGTGGGGAGGGAATAGGTGATGCAGTGATGGAGTAGGTGGGCGAGTGTATTGGGTAGGGAAGTGGTGGCAGAGGAGAAAGCAACTGTTGTATTGCGAGCTGATGAATGATCTTAGGTCCCCTCCCCTCCCTCTCCTTGAACCACCTATTATTATTATTACAACTCATTATCTATTAAGTATTATTATCATTAAGTATTATTATCTATTAAGTAGTATTGCCATTAAGAGTATTACCATTAAGCTATCAAGTATTATTTTGTTTTAGCTTGAGATCCTAATATTGTTAGATTGCATTGCTCTAGCCATTCCTACCCTGAGCATAGCTGCAGGCCTAATACTGCACAATGATCTCATGTTATAATATTGTATTGCTATTATCGTGATATGGAGAAGTAGTATATTCCTTACAGATTCCAAACTGGCGCTGGTTGCACCAGCTGAGATATTGTCAAGAATGACCATAATGATCATTCCCACAAGCCAGAGGTAGTGCGACAGAAAAGGCCAGAGAGGTTGCAAGGTTGGAGATGGTAAAGCATTAATGGGAGTTGTGTTATACTCCTGTGGAGATATAGGAGGGAAGGCAGTCAAGGGAGAAATATAAGTTTGGAGAGGGAGAGAAGAGAAGTCAAGGACACAAACTCTACTAAGACTATAGCAGCTAGAAGGAGAACTAAAGAGGCCAGCACCTAGGGAAAGTAATGGAATGCTAATTTACTGTCAATTAATTACTGGGCAATTACTCGAAGTTGGAGAGGTGTTGATTCATCTAGATGGAAGAATAAAAGCTTGGCAGAGGTGGAGAAGTGGTGTTTGCTGGGAAAAGGTCGAGGGAAAGAAATTAGACAATATCTAACACTGTAGCTTATTAAATGAAAGATACTTACCATGTATGTCAGTTATACTTGTCATTGATTTCATATTAACATGAATATTCGATTGAGTTATACATGCGAGCAAATAGGTTTATCCCTTATTCTCTATGACAAGTATAACTCAATTTCAAGACAATCGCTAAGGATTTGCTATCGGAAGAAAAGATAAAGAAGTCGGAGCAGTAAAGAAGCCGATCAAATTTAGGAGCACCACCGCATGGTTTGGAAATGCCCACCATTCAGTGCCTAGTTGAAGGTTGCGAGTACCAGATATTGGATGTGGAACCCGTAGTGGCTGCAGCACTCATTAAATCCCATGACACTCCATGGCTCGTCCCATGCCAACACACCTGTGGCAAGAGCTGAGAATGTGAAGCGCCCGAGCATATCATCTGCTAGAACAACAGAAGGCTGGCAATACTTCTGATCTAGGTGGAGTGATTACGTGGAGGTGACCAAATTGTCAGGCACCGACAAGATAATCCAGTTACTCGAATGCTGCAATGACCTGCAAAAAGACTTGACTTGAAATGCAGGGGGAACTCTCACAGGGAAAACGGAGTTGAGGTGTCTTCAACCATGAGAAGCTTGGTAGTCAGGGAAGAAAATATACCATGGTAGCATTGACGTTGCATAACATGAAGCAGGACAGAGATGAGCCAATCCATGCCTATGGAGCCAGGCTTCAAGGACAAGCAAGTGTGTGTAAGTTTGCACAAAAATGTGCTAACTGCACAGCCAATGTAGACTATACCGAAGCCATATTACGAGATGTGCTATGTCGAGGACTGGAAGACTCAGAGATACAGCTTGATCTGCTGGGTAATGGAAATCAAAACATGACCCTTGAACATGTACTCAGATTTATAGAATCTAAGGAAGCTGGAAAAAGATCAGCCACATGCTTGCTCCTACCACATGCGACTGACGCAGTGACTGGCAGCACATACAAGCATCAGTGGAGAGATGCTGCGGAAGCATCACTGGCAAGGAATCGAGATTCCTGCTCGTACTGTGGGAAGAGAGGCCATGGTAAAAATGCCCCCACCCGGATAAGACACAAAGAATACCCAGCATATAGAATGGTTTGTAACCATTGTAACAGGAACCATCACTTCGAAAATGTTTGCAGAGACAAAACCAAGACCAGGACCCAGTGGACAGGAGAGTGCCATATTCGATACTCTGTGTGAGTTAACCACACGGCGTAGCACACGTTACCGTAGACTTCCATATCTATGATCGACCATCAAACAAATGGTCCAAGTGCCTATCCAAATCCCAGCCATTCATCAGATTATCCATGGGAATGCAGAGGGAAGACTATGAGCACTTTGGATACCACCTCCACCCCACCAAAAACTGCCTTCGTTAGTGCCATGGCAGATACAGGATGTCAGAGCTGCCTAGCAGGATTCAAGATCATCAAAATGTTAGGGCTATCTAGCAGAGATCTTATCCCTGTCAACATGAAGATGCATGCTGCTGACAATAGAGATATTCAAATCCTAGCAGCCGCAGCAGATCATCTACATCACCAACAGCATGGACAAGTTGTTCCTCAGTAGGGAAGCATGCATGGACTTGGGCATCATATCAGACAAATTTCCCATCATGGGTGAGGTGCCTGCTAAAGGAAACCACCCCATGTCACTAAACACCACCATATCGATTCCTCCCAGGATACAACCATTCCAGACTGCGATTGCCCAAGACGAACCAAACTACCAACCCTGCCTATAGCCTCTTATAACCCACCCGAAGGGAACATAACTAAGCTCAAGAAACACCTACTGGATTATTGCGTCTCCAGTACCTTCAACACCTGCGATTATCAACCCCTGCACCACCACTGAGGATAATGGTCGACCCTGCAGCAACACCAACTCCCCACCATACACACCAATACCAGTCCCCATACATTGGCAAGATGATGTCAAAGAAGGACTAGACAGAGATGTCAGGTTGTAGGTCCTAGATCCCATCCCTATAGGTGAACCTGTCAGCTGGTGCCACAGAATCATTTGTGCCATGAAAAATGGGAAACCTAGAATGACAATTGACTTCCAACCACTAAATAGTCATGCAACTAGGGAAACACACCACACTAAATCTCCCTTCCATCAAGCCAGATCGGTCCCTCATGGAAAGAAGAAAACAGTATCTGATGCTTAGAATGGCTATCACAGTGTTCCACTGCACCTCAAAGACCACCGTTACACTAGTTTATTACACTATGGGGCAGATATCGATATTGCGCTGCACTTCAGGGATACATTGCCTCAGGAGATGGTTTCTCAAGGCGTTATGACTAAATTGTGTCATCCTTCCCACAGAAGACTAAGTGCATAGATGACACCCCCCTCTGGTCCGACACTATTGAAGACTGTTTCTTCCAGGCAACCAAATGGCTCGACATCTGTGGGAAAAATGGTCAATCCAGAGAAATTCACATTTGCCCAAGATGTAGTAGAATTTGCTGGATTTTAAATAACAAGCGATACCGTTTGCGTTTGCAGGAAATTTCTCGGGGTGCCCTTCACAGAATTCCCATCACCCAAAAATATCACAGACATCAGGTCTTGGGTTGGCCTTGTCAACCAGGTATCATATGCCTTCAGCATGGCTGAACAAATGCTTCCATTCAGAGAACTCCTCAAACTGAGCTCACCATTTCTCTGGGACGACAATCTCAACCAATCATGGAGGAATCCAAAACTGCCATCACCAACCAGATTGCCAATGGAGTGCGAGGATCTTCGACAAGAACAAACCAACATGCTTGGCAACAGACAGGTCTAAACATGGCTTAGGCTTCAGGCTCTTCCAGAAACACTGCTCATGCCCATCAACTGATCTTTTGTGCTACAAACATGGATGGAGGATCACCCTGGTGGGAAGCAGATTTACTTACCCTGCAGAATCCAGATATGCACCTATCGAAGGAGAGGCCCTGCTGTAGTGGATGCCCTAGATAAAGCAAGACAACCTCACAATTGCAGTTGACCACAGCCCCCTCCTGAAAATCTTTCGAGACAGATCCCCAGCAACCGCAGACTCAGGAACCTCAAAGAAAACCTCCTCACATACCACTTCAAGATGGTACACATACCAGGAGCTAAAAACAGAGCTCCTGACACCATTTCCAGGCAACCCACTGGAGAACCACCGCCACCCAAGATGCAGTTACCACATTCATCATATCTCCAACCATATTGTAAGCCCTGAACTCAAAATTCCAAATCAAACTCATAGCTGGCATACATCTCAAAGATCAGCAACCATCAGACGACATGGAGAACACCTTGGTGTACTTAGCAATTGCCCAGCTCAAAGACATTCAAACAGTCAACTGGAATCCAGTACATACAGCCACCAGCTCAGATGCAGACACGACACTACTACTCTCCATCAAGAAGGAATGCCTGACCACAAGCACCAACTTCCATCTCAAATCAGAGACTACCACCAATTGAGGGAACACCTCTACAGCATCGATGGCGAAATCATTTATAGAGTCAGAATCATCATGCCACCATCCCTCAGACAAAACTGTCTTTCAGCACTTCATGCAGCTCACCAGGGTACCCTCTGTGATCTCCAGAGCAGAGGCTTCCATTTTATGGCCTGGCATTACCACTCACATCAATGCCACCAGAACCAACTGCAGCCACTGCAACAAGACCTTCTCAAGCTGCTCTACCCCGACACACCACCAACCATCACAGCTTACCCATTTCAATGCATATGTGCTGATTACTTCCACTATAAGGAATAAACTACCTTGTCATCGTATTGTTACTCCAATTAGCCGAAAGAGCCAAAGATGGATCCAAGAGGCTCATTGACATACTCCGAAGAATATTTGCAACTAATGGATGAGGTGTCTTCAGATGGAGGTCCTGAGTTCATTGCCCACACCACCAGGACATTTTTATCAGACTGGGATTTCCATCTTTTGCTTAGCTCTGTGGCCTTTCCTCACAGCAACTGTATGGCAGAAATTGGAGTCAAGATCATCAAACGATTGATAACCAACAACATTGGACCAAGAGGCGACCTAAATGTGGATGCATTTCAGAGAGTGATCCTCCAATACAGATAAAGACACTAAACTCTCCCCCACAATGTCTATATTCGGTAGACCCATCAAAGACCTCATTCCGATATTACCAGGCAAATATCAGCCACATCAAGCATGGAGAGAATCTCTATTAGCCAGAGAGAGAGCACTGCGGAACTGCCACATGGTAAACCATGAAAGATGGAATGAACACACCAGATCTCTGCCACCATTGTTTGTGGGAAATCATGTGAGATTACAAAAACCAGACAGGCAACCACCCCAACAAATGGGATAAAACCGGAGTTGTCATCGAAGTATACCAATACCATCAATATGTCATCAGGATGGATGGCTCAGGCAGAATTACAACCAGAAACCGCAAACAATCAGACCAACAAAAATCAATCCCTGATGACCTAAAATACCTGCCAACCAATAGTTCCTCCAACCAAAGAACACAGGCCCCTATCCCACCCATTGGTACACCCATTGACATCGATACCCATCCCACAAACAACTTATCCGAGGCATCTACCTTTCTTTCACCAGCCATTCACAACCAATCGATAGCCCCAACTACCCCATTGCTTTTCACTATGATGCTGCCAAGCCCACCCACAAAGACCCCTATTATCACACCATCTATCCCCTTAACCAAGCAAGAGTCCTGACCACAGCCACCTTCTACCAAACCTTTCCAAGTCAAGGAAAGAGATTCTACCAGAGTAAGAAAACTCCCAGAATGGTAAACTTCAGGTCACTACGTCTTGAAATAAATGAAGTCTTTACTATACTCCTCCCACATCTTATGTTAAAGATTTGGGGGGAGATAGAGAATATCTAACACTATGTATGTCAGTTGTACTTGTTATTGATGTCATATTAACATCAATATTTGATCGAGTTATATGTGAGAGCAAATACGGGTATCCCTTATTCTCTAGAAATGGCACTCGGCGAGGGAGAAGAGGAGGTTGGTAGAGAAGGATAAGGGGGAATTTTTTAGAAAAGAAGGGAGGTTTTGTGGAGGTGAAGAAGTGTAGCTCGATAGTTGGAGAGAAGGGGAAGAAGAAACGGGAGCCATTTGCAGCCGGAGAGGTTCGATCAAACTACAATCAAGTCAAGTTTCGGAGGAGATGGTAAATAGTGAAGAATATTCAATAGGGAGCCAGGGGGAAAAGTCAGTCTATCAGGACTCAAAAAATTGGTATATCCCCCTGAGCTTACACCCACCAAAAAAGAGAATTCGATCACCCTTTACAGGAAATAGACCTACGTAAGGATGTGAGTGATAAGTTTGTTAACAGGTGTGAGGGGTGAGAGAGGGACCAAACACAGGCAAACTGGGCAGTTGAGTGTGGCATTTGTTAATTGTATAGGATTATGGTCAAGGGAAATGGATTTGAGGGTAGTGCTGGGTGGGTATGAAAAAGTTTGGTGTTCTGGGGTTAGCGAAGACATTTCTGGAAAAATAGGAGGTGAGTGTGGCAGGATATGAGTGGTACAGCAGGAATAGAGGTGGTGGTAGATGGGCGAGTGGAGGTGTGAGAGTGCAGGTAAAAAAAGTTTAGAGTCAAGGGTGAGGAAATCAAGAGAAGAGTTGCTGTGGGTGGAGTCAAGCGGAGTGCAGAGAAGGAAAATGATGACTGGGGTAGTATAATTATGTGAATCCAGAAGGAGCAAGAGTCGGTGAGACTATTTGCAAAAGGATGTGGTGAAGATTGAAGGGAAAGGTTTGATGTTCTGATGGGGGACTTAAATGCAAGAATGTGGAGGAACATCCGAACAGTAATGGAAAGAGGCATTTGAAGTTGGTTAGGGTTGGAGGTCTGATTGTAGGGAACGAGTGCAGTGCTGTGAGGATAGATGGACATGGGAAAGTGGGGAGAGAGAGAGTCAGTCATAAATTATATTTTGTTTAATAAAGCCATGGATGTAGGATATAGTTAAGTTGGTAGTAGAGGACTCAGGCACGCTGGATGTGGGTCGGTCCATACTTTATCTGGGGTGAAATTTCATCTGCAATGAAAATGTGTGGGGGAGAAGAGAAATACAAGTTAGAAGAGAGATTTAAATGGTTGTTGTTGAGAGGTGTTAATTAGCGAGAAAGTGGGAGAAGAAGAATTCATATCTGGCCTTCCTGGATATAAGTGTAGGAGAAGGGATTGTGGTACAAGTTGAGGCATTATAGAGTAGAGGAGAAGTGAAGGATTCTATAGTGGGGTGGAGATAATGGTGGTATTGAATGGAGAAGAGAGGTCAAGGTGGTTTGCTGTGGAAAATGGGCTTAGGCAGTGATGCCATTATCTCCACTTATTTTCAATATCTATTCGATGGGAATGGCTGAGGAGCTGGAGAGAGCTGAGCTAGGAGTAAAGGTGGCAAGGGTGCTGGTGTGGGCACTTATGTATGCAAATGATGTTGTTTTGGCAGACTCAGGATTGGAGCGAAAGCTATGTTGGATGTACAACCGTATGTGCTAAGATTAAGTTTAATGGTAAGAAGAGCAAGGTCATGGTAGTAGGAAAGAGGGGAGCAGTAGTAAGTTGGATGATTGGAGAGGAGATAGTGGAAGAGATAGAAGATTCCAAGTACAATAGAAATGTGGTTTGCTAGGAAGATAAAGGGTAACGATTAGTTAAAGATGGCAAGGGTGGCAGAAGATTGAGTTGTGAAGGTCGAATGGATGAACAGAGTGAATGGGAAGATAGACAGAGGAAGGAAGGTGTGTGAACTTCTAGTGAAAAATATGAATCAAGTATTGTTATGCCCCAGCCCTTGCTTTTGTAGTAACTGGCCTGAAGGGCAGTAGACTAACCTACTAGTTCAAGTCTTCTACGTAATCCTGCAATTTTACTAATACAGTGTATCTTAAAAAATAGTACACAGGGCCTAGCTGGTGCCCTTAATTAGGCTGCCATGCGCAGCTTACATATGACCAAATATGGGTAACTACAATAACATTACTGATGTGGTTGTCCAATCATATGCTAGCGTGTGTGTATGTGTGCATGTTCAGTAGGTTCTTAATCGGGGTCATGGAGTTCATAAGCCTGAGGTGTCTGCTTTAAGAGTTCATCAGCAGAGCCTTTGGTATTGAGTCGCATCCTGCAATGTCAAGGTTGTCTCACTCTGTTGGGGCCGGGCCCCAACTAGTATGCAGCAGAAGTGTGGTGGACAGGAGTATGTAATGCTCACAGGAAGTTGGAGTCAGCACAGATGACAGTAGGTAGGAGATTGTTGGGGAGTAGAAATATAGAGGCAGCAGGGTGGAAGATCTGGAAGATTGGAAGGGGTATGCAGCTGGTGTGTGAAGCCATCGTCGGTTACCTGAGTACTAGAGGTGCCCACCTACCTCATCTGACGGCAGCTAGACACTTGTGTTGGATTTGCTTTCAATTCTGTTGATAGGGGAGGTAATTTTGAAGAAATTCACAAATATATTCCATATTTGGCCGCCTGAATGGAATGAGACCATCCTGAGCTGTTGCGGTATCAAGATCCTTTAGTGCCCTTGGGTTTTGCCATAACCCTCCAGCCCATTATGGAGAGGATCAAGGCTGAGGTACCAGGTATAAAGATCAATGTGTGGTACCTCGATCACGGCAACCTCTGTGGCTCCCCTGACGATCTGGGCCACTGCACTGTTGATTATTGAAGAGGAAGGCCCAGCCCATTGTCTCAACCTGAACCATGCCCTCTATATTGCTGAGAATGTTGATTCTACAATAAACACTCCATCACAGACTCTCCAACTTTTCAAAATTGAAATCCGGGACATTGACCACACCCACCATGAATATAATCGTTTTTGCATAGAAAATCATTTTTGCATAGAAATGGTTGTGGCTTGTTGTGTAAGGAGTTCATCTGAAAGTTTAGCATCAAAACAACAAGAATGATAATTGCTGTTAAACATGACTGACATTAAGGAAACAATGGTATCCTTGTTTAGACAGGATCTCTGGTCTGTGTGGACTTTTCTCAGTATAGAAAAGCCCCTCCCTGCATCAACATTGGAGCAGGGTATGGTTAACAGACCAACCATGAGACGGAACAAGTAACTAAACCTTAACTCCCCAGCTAAACTTTTGATCTGGCCCACTTTCCAAATTCAAGACAGTAGCTGTTGAATAAGTGGATGTATTGTCTGGCTGAAGAACACCTAAATTCTTTAGGAGAGGATCCCCAAAAGGAAACTTCTTTACCATTTTTGCAATGGTTGCCAGGTAGAAGTTGCGTACTGCTGTAAAGAATGGCTTTGGATCTCTCTCTTCTTCAAATGCTGCAAGACAACCCCAAGTTTCAGTACCTATTCCTAGACTCTCATCTGAAACCTGACACTCTTCATAACTTGAGAAGTCTAAGGTTGTCACCAGCAGCAAGAATAGTTTCAACCGTCAACAATTTTTTTGCATACAGCTTTACAAATCGACTTAGCTCTTCATAAAGTTCGCAGGTAGTATTTTCTGTTGACTTCTGGAATTGTTTCTTAAAACAATCCATTGAAGACAAGATGAAAGCTAAGAATTGAAGAATAAGCTTGGCGAGAGGATTCTGTAGCCTACGAGTGATGCTAATTACTTTCTCAGTCTGTTCATCACAGGTTAGGAAGTAAAATATCAAACCTTCAAGCTGATTGAGATATCTATGCACACATCGAAGCAGACTTAGCCATCGTGTGGGACAATACTTTAAGATAGCCTTAGGTTCAGAATCAAAAAGAGAGCACCAATGGTCAACAAAAAGCTGACCTCTCTTGCTGCTATGATAAAAATAAAAAAAAACATTAACAAACAGCTGGTCTATATTCACTGGTAATGTCAGCTTTGATAGTGAGATCAGCCAAGTGGCAAATGCAACCAACATCATAGAGATGAGGCATCTCATTTTTTATGAGCTTTTGTACTCCAGATCTCGCATCTTTCATGACATTGGCAGTGTGTCAGACACGAAAGCTAGGGCCTTGTTGATGTGTGGTCAAGGTGTGCTTCCAACTGGTGAAACTGCCTTGCCGGTGAGCACTGAGGCGGTCTGACTAGACCTGGGGCGTAAATCCAGATGGGTGTGAGAAACAAAGAGTCAGGAGCTCAGATACTCAGCTAGATAGAACGCGGTCCCACTGTATGAGTTAGAGTCAACAAAATTAATCTTACATACAACAGAACACGCAGGATATCTTAGGGTAGATTGTGACAATGTCCACAGGGTAATAGGATGAGGAATGGAGGAAGTTGGTAGTGGTATGAAGTAACTGGAAGTTGGTGGAGATACAGAAGTGAATGAAATGAATAGGATTCAAGCCTTTATAGCACACAAAGGGGGAGTGGAATAGGAGGTGGAGCATACAAGTGAACCAATCAGATTGCAACACATGAAGAGAAGAGTGAGAGATTACCAAAAAAGGAGACATAGGAAAAGTGCAGTGTGGAAACAATTAACACCAAGTCAATCACAATCAATCTACAAGTGGGTAGTGGATTTGTTTGAAGTGTGGTGCAGGAAAATTCTTGCTTGAACCTTTTACTTGGGGTTGTCTGAAGAAGGGAGAGGCTCCCTGGTAGGGATTGCAAAGGTGCTGCAGGACATAACTGTAAACAGGTGTAAATATGGCATGCTGGAGTGTATGGGGAAGAGAACAAAAGACATGGAGTGATGGATAGAGAGTGGTGAATACATAACATACATACAGAGTCATAAGATTGTCAATTCATGTCTTCTTGCCCAGACATACTGGGGGGGGCGAGATGAGAGAGAGAGATGTAAATTGTTGCTTGCTTTTAGTCGACGTTGAGCTGTCGGTCGTTGCTGGAGTGTCGGACGCTGTGTCTTCCGAGTCACTCAGGAGTAGAGCCAGCTTGGTCACCGGTCGTTGCTGGAGTGTCGGACGCTGTGTCTTCCGAGTCACTCAGGAGTAGAGCCAGCTTGGTCACCGGGCGTTTCAGCGTGGAGGTGGCGGTCTTAATGGTGACAACGCGAACCAATCCATCCTGGCCGGGGTGTGTTTCCAAGACCTTGGCCATGGGCCATTGCTGTGTAAAGGTGTGATCGTCCCGAAGGATCACGATGTCTCCCACCTTGAGGTTAGCGGATGGTCGGCGCCACTTCTGGAGCTTTTGTAGTTGCTGCAGATACTCTGCAGACCAACGTCTCCAAAAGTGGCTCACCACAGCCTGACACATATTCCATCGTCGATGGAGAGATGGACTGCTGGTGATGGGGATTTCTGGATATGCTCGTGGGGTACGTAAGATGAGAAAATGAGAGGGAGTGAGAGTGGTGATTCCGTCGGTGGAATGACTGGTGATCGATGTCAAGGGGCGACTGTTTAAGCAGGCCTCAACTTGAGCGGCGATAGTCGCGAACTCCTCGTACGTCATTTTTTGGATGCCGATGATCTTCCTGAGGTGTTTCTTTGCCGATTTCACAGCAGCCTCCCAAAGTCCCCCGAAGTGGGGTGCCCTTTCGGGAGTAGAATGCCACTGGATACGTTCTGTGAGAAGATAGGAGGAGATGGCGGAGATGGTGTTCGTATCCTTGAGCAAGCGGTACAATTCCTGGAGATCCCTTTTTGCTCCAACAAAGTTCCCACCATTATCCGAGTGGATGTCTGTCGGACAACCTCTGCGTGCAATGAAGTGTTTCAGGCAGGCGAGGAAAGCTTCAGTGGAAGCATCAGAGACTACCTCCAAGTGGGCAGCCTTGGTAGAAAAACACACAAACACAGCGAGGTAACATTTTACCAGTACCGGCTTGCGGGTGTGTCCCTTCTTCAATGTGAAAGGGCCAGCGTAGTCTATGCCACAGATAGAGAATGGAGGGTTGAGAGATGTTCTGGACGCTGGGAGTTGTCCCATCATCTGGGATTGCATCCGGGCTGTGGTCCGTCGACAGGTGACACAGCTCCGGTGGACGGCTCGGGAGAGTCGTCTGGCGCCAACTACATGGACACGATTGCCTGTAGTGGAAAGAATAAGGCTTGGGCCGCAATGGCCCAGTGACACATGTTTAGTGACAAACATCAAATGAGAGATTCTGCTTTTGTGGGACAAAATGACAGGATGGACCTGGGAATGGCTGAGATGTGAGAATGATAGTCTACCACCCACCCTGATGATCCCATGTTTGTCGATGAACGGTGTCAATGGGAGGAGAGCACTGGAGGTCTTGATAGGTCGATCGTGAGAGAGGCGCTGAAGCTCGTTTGAGAAGGTTTGCGACTGAGCCATTCGGAAGAGAAGTTGCTCAGAGAATTCAATCTCAGTTGTGGTGAGATGGTTGTTACGATTGAGCGGTTGTCGACGGATTGAAGCTTGCAGGTTAGCAACGAATCGTCTGCACCAAGCAGTCACACGTATGAGAGTATGATAGCTGTTGTATCGGTCCTCGATCCAGACAGGAGAGACTGTGACAGCTGAGAGGCAGACGGCCTTCAGCTCCAGCGTGCTATCAGACCCCAGGAGAGGTTGAACAGGCATAGCGAACGGTTCGGATGTGAGCCAAGAGGGGCCTTCCCACCATAATGAGTGTTGTAAGAGTTCACCGGGTGATAGGCCACGCGAGGCACAGTCTGCTGGATTTTGTGAGGTCGGTACATGGTGCCACGTAGACGGTGGCAGCTCTGTAAGGATTGTAGACAGTCGATTGCCCACAAAGGTTTTAAACCGTTTAGGGTTACCGTCCAACCAGGAGAGAACTATGGTGCTGTCGCACCATGCGTGGATGTCTTCTATCGGTACATTGAGAGCCCTTCTCACTGAGGACAATAGTTTTGCCAATAGTGCAGCACCGCACAACTCCAATCTGGGGATTGACAGTTGTTTGAGAGGAGCGACGCGAGTCTTGGCCGTTACCAGAGCACAGGTAGGAGAGTGGTCAGCGTACGTTGCCCTGACGTAGATGACAGCCGCATAGGCGTGAGTGGAGGCGTCACTGAAGCCATGTAGTTGAAGGGTTAGTCTGGTTGTAGACTTTGCAAAATAGCAACGGGGTTGCTTTCTGCTGGATAGGAAGTGGAGTTGCTGCCTCCACTGAGAGTGTTCGTCGACGTATGGTTGAGGTAAGGGGTCGTCCCAGGCTAGCTTCTCCTCCCAAACCCGTTGGTAAAGTATCTTCATAGTCACCACGGTTGGGGCCAGCCATCCAAGAACGTCGAATGTTCTGGCGACGTCGGAAATGATTCCTCGTTTGGTTGATTTGACTTCAGTGGGCAGACTCAGGGAGGTAGATATGGTGTCTTGAGCCGAATCCCATTCCACCCCGAGTGCCTTGGGGTACTTTGATTGTTCATTGCCAGTGAGGTCTTGCACAGGCATGGTTTCGAGGAGAGAAGGAGAGATTGAGTTGAGTACTAATGGAGAACTGCTTCTCCATTTTCGGAGGTCGAAGCCTCCCTTGAGGAGTAATGATCTGAGTTCGGTGTGTAGGAGCATCGCTTGCTCTGGGGTCTCTGCACCAGTGAGAAGGTCGTCAACGTAAAAAGAGTTTGAGACGAGAGGAGAGGCAATTGGGTACTGGTGAGCAAAATCGTGAGAGGTCTGTTGGAGAGTTTTGATGGCCAGGTATGGCGAGGCAGAGACACCAAAGGTGACTCTCGTCATGCGAAAGTCACTGAGCGGGTCTGTGGGCTGCTCTCTCCAGATGAATCGATGGAGGTCTCTGTCTTCGGGATCTAGATGCACAGCCCTATACATTTTGCTAATGTCGGCACTGAGTGCCACTGAATGCATTCTAAATCTCAGAAGTATAGTGTCCAGGGTTGGATGCAAGGTCGGGCCAGTATGCAGAGTGTCATTGAGGGAGGAGTGGTTTGATGTCTTGGCGCTAGCATCAAAGACGACCCGTAACTTGGTACTGGTGCTACTCTCCTTGATCACTCCATGCATAGGCAGGTAATAATGCTCTTTGGCTGATGTGAGATCTGAAGATGGGATTTTCTCGGCATGGGCGAGGTCAAGGTATTCCTGTATGACCGCCTGAAAGGCTTCATGGTTGCCCCTTTTGACGAGGGCTTTTTCATTAGATAAATACCGATGGAGTGCTTGAGGCCTGCTCAGGCCAAGGGTCGTGTGATGTTTGACCCTGGGTAATGAGACTTGATAGTGACCCGGATCGGGTTTGTACACATGAGTTTAAGCGTAGTGCTGTTGGACTAACTCCTCATCAGGGTAAACATAGAGGTACTATCTGGTGGCTCTTCCACCTCCCAGAACCTGGTAAGGATGCTATCAGTGGGGTTGACCTCGGTTGGAGAGATGACGTTAACGGTCTGGTTGACACTTTGGGGGAGGTACTTTCCTAAGATTGCCCAGCCAAATACTGTCTCCATAGCCATGGGGGCGTTCTTGGGACCTGCTATCTGTCCCTTGAGCATGATGTCGGGAATCAAATCGCAACCTAAGAGGAGGTCTACTCTGCCTGGCAGATGGAATGCTGGGTCGGCAAGAGCTAAGGGCTTAATGTGGGGCATGTCCCGCACATGGGAGGCTCCTTGTAGAGGTAGGTCACACGTGACTTTGTGCACAATGGCTGCTGTCACTGTGAGAGAGGGGGTGTTACTGGCTACAGGGCACAGTGAAACTTGAGAGATGGCTTGAGATACTTGGAGAGGTGTAGCTTGGGCTCCAGTGAAATTCACAGTGGTGGCTTGCCTAGGAAGGTTAAGAGAGTGTGCCACCCTGTTTGAGATAAGGGACATAGATGCCCCTGAGTCCAGGAGTGCCCTGGCTATGGTCTTCCTTCCACCCGGGCCCTTGACTAGCACTTGGGTGGTCATCATTAGGCAACTAGGCAAAGCTGTGGGTTCAGTAGTGGACACGGAGCTAGCGTCGCATGCCACTACGTTCACCATTGGTGAGATAGCACTAGTGATTGGGGTTGCGTTGCTTGATGCAACCTCCCCTGTGACGGGGGCAGAACTACGGTCCCGATGGACCAGGGTATGGTGTTTGCCCCCGCACAACCTACAGCGAGCTGTGCTCCTGCATTCCCCAGTGTGGTGGCCGGGGGCCAGACAGTTATAACATAACTTTAAGGCTCTGATATGATCTCCCCTCTGCTGTATACTCATACCATTAAAGATAGTACATTGGTACAGGGGGTGTTTGCTACCTTGGCATAATTGACATTCATACCTGCATCCATGTGTGGAGTGTTGAGGTGTTGAAGAGTGAATTGCTGCCTTATGCCTTCTGGGGTGTGGTTCTTGCTTTGGTTCGATGGGCTTGTACTTGGGCTCAGACGGTTTGAGCGTGGTGAGGGCGTCTGCCCTGAAACGGAGGAATTTTACGAGCTTATCAATCAGTGGCACTGACTTGGTGTCCTTGGTGTGGAGCTCCCATTCAGTTTGCATAGCCTTGGAGAGTCTGGTAACGTTGAGTGAGGTGAGTACAGCATCAAGCTCATACTGGCCAGTGTGCTTTAGACCTGCCAGGTTGTGGCTAATGGAGTCAGCTAGGCCGTTGAAATCGGCCTTGGTAGTCTTGACCGGCTCATCACAGGAGAGAGCCTTGCAATAAGTGGAGTGAATGATCCTTTTCTTGTCAAATCGTTGATGTAGTAATTCGACCACTTCATCATAGTGGCCGTCGTGTTCAATTCCACTGTAAAGGAGAGGGTTGGTGTCTGGATCTCGGATTGAGTCCCTGAGGTAGGCCAACTTGTTGGTGCTGGTCAGATCTGGGTTAGTATGGACTGCAGCGGAGAACTGGCTCCAAAAAGTCCCCCATTGCATCAGGTCTCCTTCAAACCGTGGTAAAGCTATCTTCGGGAGCTGAATAGTCTTGGAGCGAGAGGAGGACGATGTGGTGGTGAGCATAGGAGATCGTGGTGTCTCCTTCGTGGTGAGGCTGATGTAACGTGCCTTGAAATCCATTGCAGCTTGTCGTGCAGGATGATCGGTTCTGATGGTTGACTTCTGGAGGATGGCGATGAAAACGTCGAACCTAGCCGTGTAGCTTCCCCAGGCGACTGAGTAGTCTTTATCTGGATCGCGCCCCACGCATGTCTCCATCTCGTTCAGAGTGGATTCCAACTCGGTCACGAGTTCGTGAATCTTCTTCAAGGCCATGAGCCGTCTAAGAATGTTTCTGGTCGTCTCCACGTTCTCGGTGAAGGTGTCTCCCAGTTCCTCTTCCTTTTCCCTTCGGTGGGAATCGGATTCCTCGGTGCAGATAGCATCATGGACTTGAAAGTATCGCCGTTCGGTTGTCTCCAATGAGGCAAGACGGTCAGTGAGTAATTCTAGATCTAACTTGGATGGATCGTCGTCTTCCATACGCTGGAAGCGTCGTAGAGATCGGGTGACAACACCAGTAAAGGAAGACCTGCTACTCTTGAGCGTCTCCACATCTACAGGTTCGTCTGACATGCTTGAATCTGTGATAGAATACAAGGGTGAAATTCAGAAAGCTGAATTAGGCTTACGAAGTTTCGTAGAGTTGGTTGGTTGAACGATTCGGATGGTTCGGAAATGGAGAGCGGTTGTCTCTCCTATCCGGCTCGAAGGACCAGTTTTATGTGTGGTCAAGGTGTGCTTCCAACTGGTGAAACTGCCTTGCCGGTGAGCACTGAGGCGGTCTGACTAGACCTGGGGCGTAAATCCAGATGGGTGTGAGAAACAAAGAGTCAGGAGCTCAGATACTCAGCTAGATAGAACGCGGTCCCACTGTATGAGTTAGAGTCAACAAAATTAATCTTACATACAACAGAACACGCAGGATATCTTAGGGTAGATTGTGACAATGTCCACAGGGTAATAGGATGAGGAATGGAGGAAGTTGGTAGTGGTATGAAGTAACTGGAAGTTGGTGGAGATACAGAAGTGAATGAAATGAATAGGATTCAAGCCTTTATAGCACACAAAGGGGGAGTGGAATAGGAGGTGGAGCATACAAGTGAACCAATCAGATTGCAACACATGAAGAGAAGAGTGAGAGATTACCAAAAAAGGAGACATAGGAAAAGTGCAGTGTGGAAACAATTAACACCAAGTCAATCACAATCAATCTACAAGTGGGTAGTGGATTTGTTTGAAGTGTGGTGCAGGAAAATTCTTGCTTGAACCTTTTACTTGGGGTTGTCTGAAGAAGGGAGAGGCTCCCTGGTAGGGATTGCAAAGGTGCTGCAGGACATAACTGTAGAAATGTTTCTTGCAGTACCAATGTTGACCACTGGCATATCCAGGAACCTCGTACACACATTCTTCTCTTCAGTGTCAAAGATTCTTATGAGAATGATACAAGACTTATCAGTGTGATCATTTGATTCATCCAGCATGATGGAAAACGGTTTATTGGTCATATTCTCTGTTATAGACTTTTTATAGTGAGGTGCAAGAGCCTCTGTTACAATGGCTGCTGTTTTGGTATGCCCACATGCCAATTTTTTGGCAATATCCGAATCCGGAAACATAACTTTGAACAGCTTAGTGGCATGGTCACTAGTTTGGAAAGATATGTTGTGATTAGCCACAAACAATGCCCACCTCGTCTCAGCCTCAGTAACATTCTTTCGTGCTTGTGGTCTAAAAAATGATGAAACTGCATTGGGATGTAGTAGTAGCCATTGCCATTTCCTTGTGATGTTTCCCTGTAATATGGGTAGTCACATTATTTCTCCCTCCATGGGAAACACTAAAATCGGAAGATCACAAGGAGCAGTGTGCAAATGTGTCACCTATAAAGTCCTCCTAACATTGATCTACATTTGATTAGTACAGTCAATATAAGTTCTAACAGGCTATTACCTCTATAACTCTTTCCTATTCCTTGGAATTCTTTTACCCATGTAGAGGTAAAGTGACACTGCCTCTTTGGCTTCTTGCATGGAGGTGGTACTGATTCCTCAGGCTCATCAATAACACAGAGAGAGAGAGAGAGAGGCCAAGGTAAACTAGCAGCAGCTCTGACTGTCAGGTAGTTGGATTTTCCTCCGCTCGTCAGTTGTGAAGAGAAGTGCTGACTTCACTTGTGTAGGGGCCAGGTGTACCAGCTGCTAAGGAGGAGCCTTTAGTCTCACAGTGCTGTAGCCAGTTGTAAATTCGCAGCTGCTATTAAAGGAGGAGCCTTTCTCACAGTGCTGTAGCCAGTTGTAAATAAACAATTACTAATCCAGCATTTCCGGACAAACACCAAATCCGTGCGGGACACATTTTATCAAGTGCAAATCCGGGACAGTTGGAGGGTATGCCATCACCCAGGATGATTTTACCCGGCTAGGCTGTCCATTGGCCACACCTCTTACTTAGTAGAGGACCTGGCTTAGATATGTATGCACTTAATTTAGGAGAGGATAACTCAACTGTTATAGGCTAATATGACCCCAAGGAACAACTTGGCATGTGTGCGAAAATCTCTATCCGGGGCAAACAGACCAAAAATGACCACGCCCTTTTTCATCCGAAGTGCTACTTCTGACATAGATGTATCTTCTAAACCGTAGGAGCTACAGATTTTCTGAGGTGCTCAAAATGTTCAGAATGGCCAACTTTAGGTGGGGCGGGGGGGGGGGGGGGGGGGGGGGGGGGGTCATGAAAGAGTTTAAAATTTCTAATTTGATATTTTATGAGAATATGGAAAAACGACTGGGTCAAGTTATTACCACATACCATACACTGTAAATATGTAGTGTGCCAGCACACTTTCGAATAATAATGATATTCATAGTGATATATGTCACAGGGTGTCCCTGGACAAGACTCTAACTAAACCCTTACACTGTAATCATATTGCACACATTGACTACTGTCATGCAGCCCGATTGTGAATAGGTATTTAATTACTGTAACCCATTGCATGTTTAGTCTGACTGGTCCCTATTAAAGGAGCCTAGTTAGAGTTACCAGAGAGTTGATTGCGAGTCTATCTTATCTATATAACTTTGGCCATAAAGGTCTTTGAGACAACATCCCTGTAACATGGTAGTCAGTCTACCTGGTGGCAGCAATTACCATTTAACCGTTACATTGTTGGGTGATATCCGAGTCACCCTGCGACAACTGGTGGCAGCGGTGGGATCAAACCAACCGATATCAGCCATCATGTAGCCAATCCTCCTTACAGGAACTGCACAAACAGATGCCGTCGTGTAGCCAATCCTCCATACAGGTACTGCACAAACAGATACCGTCGTGCAGCCAATCTTCCGTACAGGAACTGCACAAACAGATACCGTTGTGTAGCCAATCCTCCGTACAGGATCTGAACAAACTGATTCAACCATACCCGTTAATCACTACATGTATTACCGGAACCCAAGTAGAGCCACTAGTCAAGAGCAATGACAGACAGCACTAACAGTACCTACAATCTGAGGACCCATCCAGTCAATGAAGATGAGTCTACACCCCCCTAAATTACAGGCCAGTGCCCATTCAAATGAATTTGCAACCCACTGAAGGGCAGAGTACTTTGCCAGACGCTGGATCAACAGGATTCTCAGGAGGAAGTATGTACCAGCCCCCTTATGGACAGGACCCAATGGCCCCAAACCCAACTACTATGATGTACCACCAAATGCAGATGATGCAAACCATGATGGAAGGACAGAGATTAGCAGCAGAATGACGTCAGACAGAAGAATGGGAATTTAGAGAAGAAGCTCAGAGGAGAGAAGAGATAAAAAGACAAGAACAGAAAGACGAGCAGCAAGCTGGATGCAATTACTGGCCCAAACCACTGAGCGTAGTGCCATAGAGTCCCCATATCCATCTACCAACACTCCCGACCGAGTAAACCGATTCCGAAAGCCAGAACCTCAAGAAGACATTGAATCCTATTTCATGGCCTTTGAAGCACACATGGAGTGCTATGCATTACTCAAGATGCAATGGAACAGAAACGGTACCTATCCTTACTCCGGAAGCAACACGAGTCTATATCTCGTTGGATCCAGACGATCGACAAGACTATGACACTTGAAGGTTGCCCTGTTTTCCCACTACCGAATTACAAGGCCAACTTACCGATTGAAGATGGATCAGCTCAGATGCAAGCTTGACGAAACCTGGAGTACCTGCGGCCGGAGGCATTTACACCTATCTACCAAATGGGCCGAGGGGCGTACATCAGCCAAAGAAGTCCTAGAACTGGGTTCAATTGATGCTATACAGACCAGACCAATGGCAACGTATGTCCGAGACCGAAAGCCAACCTCCTTAGAGGAAGCAACCAGTTTGGCTGATGACTTTGTCATTACCAGAGGATGGATCTATGATGCAACTTCCGAAAATGACAGAGACCCATGCAAGGAAAACATAGACATCGCCGTAATGTGGAGCAAAGCACCCTATCCAAGCATGGAGAAGGACGATCAAAGATTCCACCACCTGACGAAGAGACTACAGGAAAGACAGAGATGAATCGCCGGTTCCTCCCTCCATTTGATGAGAAGAATCGCCCTCGCTGCTTTAACTGTAACAAATACGCACACTTCTCGGTGGAATGTCATGATCCAAGAAAGAAAACAACCACACCGAGGCTGGAGAGTGTCAACCTAGCTCAACCACTGACCAACTGGGAAGAAGTAGACCTGGCCTCAACCGAAGTGAACCGACAGACACTAGTGACCGGCAGAATTAACGACCAACCTGTGAGCAGGGTCTTGTTAGACACTGGTGCTGAAAGAAAACTCGTAGACAGCACCCTAATATCTGAACATGTCAAGACTGGAATCACCATTCGAGTAAGGGCTTTCAATGGCACCATTACTGAGTTGCCTCTTGCCAGAGCCAGATTCAAGGTCGGCGACTGTACCAAAGACCTGATAGTGGCAGCTCAACCCAATCTGGGATACGATGCACTCCTGGGCACCGATTTCCCAGATCTCTGGGGAATGGGAAAGAGATTGAACTAGTAAATATGGCACATACCCGATCCCAAAGCAACAAAGCCAAATTAGAATCCGTATCAGATGACTTCCATGAGCACCCAGCTGAAGAGCTTGATACTGACACCGACTTCGAAACAGAGAGCATGGAAGATGGTGAGCAATCATGGGGGGAACAGATGCCCAACCCCTCTCTGCAAGAAATGGAGCAGTCGGAAACAGAAGAAGATGATCCACCCAAGAGCAGATCCAGCAAACGTGAGAAATGGGCCCTGTTCATGATAAACCAAGTGGACCATCCACTGGATCATAACCACCCAGAGTTCCAGAAGGAACAACAGCATGATGGAGCATTGCACCCATGTTGGGAGAAGGCACAACAACCAGACTCAGACTTCACGATCCAAGATAACCTCTTATGGAGGAAGACAGAGGATCGAATGGGAGAGCCACTACTACAATTACTCATACCCAAGAAACACCGAACCCTTGTCCTATCCCTAGCCCACCGACAAGGACATCTGGGAAGAGACAGGACCACACAACGGATATTGGATTACAATTTTTGGCCAGGAGTATGCACGGACGTCAAGAAGCTATGTGAACCATGCCTGGATTGCCGAAAGACAGCACCCCAGCATAAAAAAAGAGCCCCATTACGACCAATGCCAGTGATTGACACTCCATACTACCGAATTGGAATGGACCTAGTAGGACCTCTACCCCGAACCGATGCAGGGAACCGCAACCTCAAGAGAACAAGTCACAGGGTGTCCCTGGACAAGACTCTAACTGAACCCTTACACTGTAATCATATTGCACACATTGATTACTGTCATGCAGTCCGATTGTGAATAGATATTTAATTACTGAAACCCATTGTATGTTTAGTCTGACTGGTCCCTATTAAAGGAGCCTAGTTAGAGTTACCAGAGAGTTGATTGCGAGCATATAGCTGTCTATCTTATGTATATAACTTTGGCATAAAGGTCTTTGAGACAACATCTGAATTAGACCTGTAACATGGTAGTCAGTCTACCTGGTAGCAGCAATTACCAGTTAACCGTTACATCATTGGGTGATATCCGAGTCACCATGTGACAAGCAAACCCATTGAACCTGGCAACAATGTTTGCATGATAAAAGACCCTGTGTTCCTTCAGAATCAGAGAATATTTGGATCCCAAGGTAAGTCTAAATTTTGTTCTCTATTGATACTTTATTTGCTTGCTTACCTCTACAGGTAGAAGGCTGAATAACACTACAGTTTACAAGAGATTGAGGCCAGGAGGGGTCTTTTGTTTCAAGTGGAAAATATTTGATGATTAAAGCAAAGTTTATTTAGTCTTAGCAATCTAATAGTAGTATAAATGTTTCTTTTCAGGATAAGGTACTTTTCGCTGCTCCTTGTGCACACTTAAGCCGATCAATCTCGAGGCGTGCATCCTATGCCAGGAGAAGAAGCAATCTGAATACCTCTCTAGTGGTGAAATTGGCAGGAGTTATATTGTTTCACTTGCCAAACAAACACAGAATGATAAAACTCGAGCTGCTAGGGTTCTTCGACTGATAGCAAGAGCAGGGTATCATGAAATACCACACCTCATCTTGCTACATAATTTTCAAAAGGGATATGACCAAGACTGACAGCATAACCCAACCATTAGAACAATCAGGACCATCGCCTATTAATGATACATCTGAGCGAGCAAGAGATCTAAGTCCAGTGTAACTACAAATGTCTGTATCATTTGTGGTGCAGATCGCAAGACAGTTAAACAGAAGAAAATGCACACATTGTTCAGAATCTGTAAAAAAAAAACGATGACCCCCAAAACTACTAAATGCGGCCATATTGTTCAAGGACCATGTGTACACTGAAACAGTGGCAATGTGTAAAGTAGATGATGTTTTTGCGGCTGATATCTGATATAACGACCATATTGTTGTAGAGGCTATTTCAATCTAAAATTGAGAAAAATTCTCGAAATGGAGGATTCGGTAACAGCCGGAGGCGACTCTTTCAAGGCCAGATTTTTAGCCCTTGGGCTTGATTTCAGTAGATCAGCACACAGTCTGACTTCAATCAGGGACAGGTTAAATGAAGGTTCTAGCTGCTAATCATCAAGCTGTATGGAGACACCATCTGCTTCACATTCCCAAGTAACAAACGAATATCCCAGTTGGTACTTTGTACCAACAGTTCTCCAGAGGCCTTGGTAAAGTCCCTGAGAGTTACACCTGTTCAACAGATTGCAACTAGGCTGGCACAGGAACTGAAAGAATACAGCTTTGGACTGCAGAAGAGCTTCTGTGAGCCCCAAGACCTCAAACTATCCACGGACAAATTCATTAAGAACCCACCAACAAGATGAGAGGAGTTTTGCTCCTATATGTTCAAGGGGAAATCAGCTTCTCAGCTAAAGACTGAATCTTTCAAATTCTGCACTACATCCTGACTGATGGCAAAACCAACACCTTTCCGTGTCATGGTGGCTCAAGGAGTGCACAGTCTGACATGATCAAAAGAGCTAGTGACCGCTCTTAACCATGGAATGTGTGTCAGCTACAACTCGGTCAAGACGATTGAGGTGGATATCGCTGAATGGATCATCACTACAGCAGGTAACAACAGAGTACCTCTTCCTGCTGTCTTTGAAGCAACAAGCCCACTAAATGGGGCAGTGGACAACTTCGACCGCAATTAAAGCAGCTTGGCAGGAACAGACTCCACACACGATAACATCTTTATTCTCTTCCAAAATGTTCCAATTAATCTGGAAAAACCATCACAGAAGACTGAGGTTTCTGCAAAGCCCCCTGCCATTTAGAGCTGGACCACAGTAAAGCTTAGGTCTAAAGTTAGTTGCCAACAGCTCATCAGGGTGGCGGCAGTGAAGGAGCGCAGGGAGATACATACCAACTACAAGGTATCAGAGACACTCTCCAATTCTATTACACTGAGCCTGATAGCCCCAGCAACAGTTATTGATCCAACAACAGTCTGCCCCTCTCTCCCGTAGCAACTGACAGCTTTTACTGAGTCCACCAAGTCAATCGCTTCTCCAATAGAGTGACACATAAGAGTGACAATGTCCCAGGATTTGCAGCTGTGAGAAGTGCAACCGTGAATTGCAACTTTAATCCTACCAAAATTGTTAACCATATCCTTCCCTATCCAGCTACAACAGACGATGCAATCCTCACCACGATATGATTCACTTTCAGGATGCACTGAAATGCAAGGGTGATACCTACGGTGGGTTGTGGGCCAACGAAGGTGTCTACCGAATTGCCAAAGAAATCCAGCTATTGAAACCAGACCAGTTTAGCAATATATTCCTTGGTCTAGGTGGGTTTCATATGGAGAAGATTGTGCTGGCTTGTCTTGGTACATACCTGGAACCCTCTGGAATTTTTGCTGTTCTAGTTGAGACAGAGTGCTATGGTACTGATGTCTTCAAGACCGTGATCTCCGGTTCGCACTATTCCAGGGCCCGCACTGCCCATTCAATGATACGCGAGGTCCTCTGTGATGTCAGAAGCGTTCCTCTTTAAATAC
Source organism: Cladorhizidae sp. MBARI D1340-BT2 (assembly GCA_028752905.1). Classification (NCBI taxonomy): domain Eukaryota; kingdom Metazoa; phylum Porifera; class Demospongiae; order Poecilosclerida; family Cladorhizidae; species Cladorhizidae sp. MBARI D1340-BT2. Next base: position 47,883,843 of record JAQNBH010000004.1, read on the forward strand.
CCTGAGAGACGAAAGCACTGCAGGTCAGCTGTCAGTCCAAAGGGTTCACGGGCGAAGAATGGAACACCACAAAAGAGCGCACTGACACCATCCAAGCAGCCTTTCAAGCCTACCTTAAGGAAAGGGCATCGCTGTCCCAGTCCTTTGATTACTGGAACACATACGTTTCTGACCTGTTCCCAATAGTCAGGGATCTGACCAATTCTCTGTGCTCTGGAGACTGGATTCTCTACCTCAGTGCTATGGAGAAGGCAACTTGACTGTTCTTATTTTGTGGGAGAACAAACTACTGTCGATGGATACCATTATTCCTGCAGGACTGCTATCAACTGAAGGAGAAGTTCCCACTCCTCTACAGCTCCTACATGAACAGTGGATTTGTCTTGAACACCACCAAGAAAGGTAGTGGAGTACCCTTTGACCAGATGCTAGAGCAGTGCTACAATCGGACTGCCAAAGTGAGTGGGGGGATAATTGGGGTCACCAGGAAGAAGGAAGCAGTAGCTCTGAGTGTCATTACTGTCTCTATGCCTGAGCTTCCTCAACTCCAGCATGAGTGCCAATGCTGTCTCTATGCCTGAGCTTCCTCAACTCCAGCATGAGTGCCATTGTTGTTGTCTCTATGCCTGAGCTTCCTCAACTCCAACATGAGTGCCAATGCTGTCTTTATGCCTGAGCTTCCTAAACTCCAGCATGAGTGTCATTGCTGTCTCTATGCCTGAGCTTCCTCTACTCCAGCATGAGTGCCATTGTTGTTGTAATGTTATTAGAGTCCTCTTGCTTTCACTTTTTGTTTCAACATTAAACTAACTGACCGCTCAGTTCCTTGCATTCAATAAATTCAGCTGCTTGGCCTGTAAGCTAGTTGCATCATCATCAAATTTACCCCTGTAATGAATTTTACCCCCAGATTTTTCATGTAATCAAGTTAATTGTGGACATGCTTTCGATAATTTGGAGTGTCAAGGAACTAAAATCGTTTGGAAAAAATGGATTTTTTTCAGGTCTGCTGGTTTTATATAGTTGAGAACACCTCCATGACGACACACACTTGCCAGACTGGGTGGAGGCAGGTTGAAGAAGGTTGACAATGGGGAGACACATTGGACCAACATCACACTGGGTGGAGACAGGTTAAGTGGTGCTGTATGGGGAGACACACTGGACCGACACCACACTGGGCTGAGATAGGTTGAAGTATGTAGGTTGATAATAGCTCTATGAGAACACACACTAGATCAACATCACACTGGGTTGAAGTAGGTTGACAATAGCTGGGGACCACACTCAGGTTGAAGTAGGTTGACAATACCTCCATGGAGACACACACTCAGGTGGAAGTAGGTTGACAATAGCTGTGTGGGGACACACTCAGGTTGAAGTAGGTTGACAAGCTCTCATGGGGATACACACTCGGTCCTCAAGTAATGCAAGGAAACATATCCATAGAGCCTTTTATTACCAACAGCATCTATGGCCCATTTAGAGATACCACTTGATAATGAATGCCAAATCTTAGCTGTTGGTTTTGTAAGAACCGGCAGTTTATTAGTCCCTTAGATTGTGATATCAAAACCCGAAGGCCTGCCAGATCCCTGCACATGTGGCAAGTGTGCGCGCAAGAATGGGTGTCCCTGCCGGGTAGCTTGGATGCATTGTTGCAATTACTGCAAATGCAAGGGAGGTGGTTGTCATAAAAACTGCTCCATCTTCATACCTGGACTCTGTTGTGTTGCTGCCTACTAAAGTAGTTGTTCTGTATTTTTCACTTTAAGTTAACATTCCACTACTAATAGTATTTCTTCAGATGCTCGCTTAAAAAAAAAATCCATTGTCATATTCCAAATTGTCAGTTCAACTCTAGTAGATGGACACAAATGTTCTAAATTTGCTTTAAGTCCAGAAGTTAAGCAATTCCGGTACATGTAGTAATAAGTGGACCTAGAGGTTTTTAGCCATTTTCTCATAAAATAACAAATTAGGAATTTTACACTCTTTTATGAACCCCCCCCCCCCATTCCCCCTAAGCATGGCCATTCTGAACATTCTGAGCATCTTAGAAAATCTGTAGCTCCTACGGTTTAGAAGACACAGCTATGTCAGAAGTAGCACTTCCGGTGAAAAGGGGCGTGGTCATTTTCGGGCTGTTCGCCCAGGATAGAGATTTAGCACACATGCCAAGTTGTTGCTTGGGGTCATATTAGCCTATAATAATTGAGTTATCCTCTCCTAAATCATATCTAAGACAGGAGATGTATTTTCTATGAGAGTGGGGAGAAGATGAAGGAGTCCATGGTGAGGTTATATGATTTAGTAGATTCACAGATAGGAACTACTCTCCTATGCTCATGTCCAGCCTTCTCCAAGTTGTCTTTTTCACTTATGACATGTCCGCCAGGCCACATTAAGCAAGCCACTTACACTTTCGATGAGGACTTGAGGGCAGCCTTGTCAGACCTAGTGGGTAGGACCTTTTCTGATTGGGCTTGGCTAATGGCAGCATTACCTAGCACTAGTGGTGGCCTCAACATTAGAAGTGCCTCTCTGCATGCCCCAGCTGCCTACATCAGCTCTTTAGTAGAGTCTCGCTGGCTTGTTACTAGGATCCTGGGAAGTGACCATCCAACATCACTCCACCAGGATGTTTCCATCTTAGCATAGGCTGAAGCAGCAGAGAGACCAGATTGGGCTTCCCTGGAAAAAAACAATGTCCCCCTCAACCAACGTCCCTCTCTCCTAGCACTGACGAGTCGGTCATCCATCACCTGCTGGATTCAGCGCCTAACACTCGTTCCATGGCCCCGCCTCATTACCACATGCCAGAGACTGGCTGAACATCATCTCCTCCCCTACTCTTTGTATCCACCTCCCAGACAAGGAATTTAGGCTGTGCCTACAATACTGGCTGGATTTAGGATAACTTAGGAGGGAAACACCTGTCCAATTTCACAGAGGACTGCAGACAACGATGGGGTTATCAGGTGGGAAGTGGTGGGAATGGAGACAGTGTCTATAGGCAATAATCCATCTGTGATACACTTTTCTTGGCGGCACAGTCGGTTGCTTTTGCCCCGGAGGCTCCAGCCCTGATCCCGAAAGCACCAGGCACCTTTATCACTGACTCTCATCAAATCCATGTGGAGAATGTATGCTGCCCTCTGGATTAGGCGCCAACCCTCATGCTCTGCTACAGTGCATGGCCTCTTTTAATGTTTTGTCGGTTATTTCATCCCTGTGGTCTAAGTCCCTCCAGCAGATTCGAGAGGACATCTGCCAGTCTTAGCATTTCTTAGGTCCAGAAGCAACTACAAGTAATATTCCTTCCCTAGGGTTATTTGCTGCTTGGAACAAGTTCTTGTCTTCTATAGCCTTAATAAGGTGTACATGGTTGCTTAGGGAAGACACTGCAGTGCAAAATGGTCCTATGCATGATTTGGGGTAAGCGTGATTGTATAACAAACCATTGATTACTAAAGCTCAGTGAGTGTGGTTACCACTACTACACTCCATCCCAACTTCTTATAGCACTTCACACATGTTGCTCTGGAAGCTTTATATTGTACCAGTCTAAAAAGTGGGCATCCGCATTTGAGGTGCATACCTAGGGGTACAGCCTTGCACTATGAAGAGTCAGACCAGTTCCCTCATTAACCTACATTGGAGCACACTTCTTTGTTAGGAATGTGCACCTAACAACAATGAAGTACGGAAATACTTGTAGACACTTGCATTATAACTATTGTTGAAGGTCTCGGCTGTTAACAATTGTCACAGGAACTAACTATCTGAGGAAACCAACCATCACTTCTTGGCATGACTCAGCTAAGCTTGACTCAATATTGCAGCATGCTTATGACATTGATAACCTTTTACTGGTTTTTGGCTGAGTAAAGAAACAGATTACTGCTGAATCGAGAAGCAGATTAATGCATTAGTCATTACCTTCTCAATCCCTTAGACTTCCAACTGACTGATGAAGTGCTACCAAAGTATATATATCTAAGATTATTCAAAACCATACTTTGGAGGGTCCCCTCTCCACTTGCTATGAATATTTCAATTTCCCCCCCCAAACTGTGATGAGTGCAGATTTTAGATAATAGAGCTATTGCTCATTTGATCAAAGATGCAACTAGGTATAAATAGGTTCTTAAGAATAGCAATGCTGGTATTAACTGGCAGCATTGATATTCTGCACATGCATACATGTATGGCGATAATGGGTAAAGGATCATGTATGAGGATGTGTCTACAGCTAGTGTATAATGTTATATATATATTTTTTATATTTTTTAAATTATTTTATTTTATTACTTCACAGTATCATAAAATTGAGACAATCGAGGTGAGACATGAATAGAGGTACACTGAAGGACAACTAGCCTATGTGACTAGTAGCCTAAACATGCAATGGATAAAAGTTATTAAATTAATACTTAATTAAAGATAGGAGCGTGGGGTGTATGGGAACAATTTGCACAAGGACATACATAATGAAAGGTACAAGGGGAGTCAGGGTTGAAGTTGGGTTTGATGTGGCTTAATAAAACCTGCTTGATATTATGCTTGATGGTGCTGGAGGATAGATTGATATCAATAGGCGGAAAGGAGTTCCATAATCTTGGTAACCTATTAAAGTAGGTATAGTGTGTAGTGTTTGACGTGCAACGGCTGTGACTCATACGCTGGTTGGTGCCCGATCTTGTAGTGTTAGAACTAAATTTGATGAATTTATTAATGTCAAAGTGGCAAGCTGGAGATTTGAGGCTTCTCACACAGAACATCACATCATTTAGTTCAAATTCATACATCAAAGGTAGAAGGTCCAGTTGAATCAGCCTTGTTTTATAATCAGTTACATAGTCATTTAGAATGAACTTAGTAGCCCTCCTCTGTATCTTTTCAAGCTTCAGGATATCCTTGATTAAATGTGGACGCCAAATCTGTGAGCAGTACAAAAGTTGTGATCTTACGACAGATATATACAGAATTTTCTTGGCTGATACAGAAGCTGAATGTGCGCCGTAGTAGCCCAATGATCTTATATGCCCTTGAGGCCAGATGATTATAATGAGCCGTCCAAGAGAGATCAGATGAGGTAATGACTCCCAGATCTCTGTGGGTAGACTTGACAGGAATGTCGTGATCGTGGATGTGGTAAGACGAGGAAATTGGAGGATCTCCCAAGCAAAAGCTAAGGGCAGTACACTTCACTTCCTTAAACAGAAGCTTCCACGTACGGCTCCATTCCCATAGGTTGTCCAGATCAGCTTGAAGGCATAAGCTGTCAGATATGTTTTCAACAAGCTTCACACACTTGGCATCATCGGCGAACAAGAAAATCTTTGAATTGTTGACACAGGATGGGAGGTCATTAATGTAGACTAGAAATAGTAGGGGACCCAGGATGCTACCTTGAGGTACTCCTGAGATCACAGGCAATAAGCTAGAGCGGGTGCTTCCTAGGCTTACACATTGCTGTCTTTTCCTGAGATAGCTCTGAATCCAGGACCAGAGATCACCACATATGCCTATGCTCCTCAGCTTGACCAGAAGTTCATTATGCGGAACACTGTCGAATGCTTTTGCAAAGTCCAGGTACAACACATCCGATTGAGAATTAGTATGGACTGACTCGCTAATGTTCGCATAAAATATCAGTAGTTGTTGCAAAGAGGAGCGTCCTCTAAGAAAACCAATATCTAGCTATTGCACAGTATTGTCCATCTCCCTCCAAGTCTTTATGTATGCCATAAAGGCTGAGTTAATAGTGTAACCGGTCCAGTGGTTTCCTATCTCTGGTGGATCTTCGGAGTGGTGTGGGGGTGGTTGGGGGGCCTGGTGTTTCGGGGCTGCCCTGTTTCGGAATGAGGGGGGCAGCTGGTGATGCTGGAGTCTTGATCGGTTGGCTTGGGTTCGAGATCTCTGGTGGGGGAGGGGTGGTAGGTCGGGTTGGGGAGTTGCTGTCCTGGGGTGGTGGGTTAGTAGATCTGCCTGGGCTCGGGGGTGGGTGGTATTGGGGTGTTGGAGCCTGTGTCTTGGGAGTAGAGGTGTTTCTTGGTATCGGTTGGTGGATGGGGGTGTAGACCCTCAGGAATCTTCTGTTCCTCAGTGTTGTGCGACCGGAGCCATCAAGTCTGACTAGGTATTGGTGGTATTGGTGCACCTCTATTACAGAGCCAGTCCTGTCCCATTTGGTGGGGTGGTGGCCTACTTGGTTTTGTACTCTCACGTGGTCACCAACCTTGAGTGGGGTCAGAGGCCTGGTGTGGAGGGTCCATCTGTCCTGGGCATCTTGGTGCCTGTGTGTAAGTGCAGTTTCCCTTGAGTCCAGCAGGTCCTTCCAAGGTTGTAGACGCTTGTACTTCCCAGGGAGGATGGGGATGAGGTCTCTGATCGTTCTGCCGAAGATGTAGTTGGCCGGAGACTGTTTCGTTGTCGGGTCAGGGGTATTCCTATAATATTGGAGGATGGCCTGTTGGAAGGTGTCTATGTCTATCTTCCCATCTGGCTTGGTGTTGTCGGCAAGTATCCTTTTTACCGTTTTAACCCCCACCTCCGCTCGGCAATTGCTGTGGGGAAACGCTACTGAGCTCAGCCGGTGATGCACCCCCCAGTTCTTGAGAATGGTCTTGGTGAGGTATGATGCGAATTCTGGTCCACCATCTGTGGCTAGTTCCTCTGGTATGCCATATGTGGAGAATGTGGTGCGGAGTATACTGATGAGACCTTGAGCACCATTAGATGCATGGGACACAATAGGCCAGTTAGAGTACTAGTCAACAATGATATGACCTTCCAAGGTGGTGAAAATAGTCGGCACATAGGTATTGGAATGGGTAGGCTGGTGAGACAGGTTTGGTTGGGGGTAGGACTGCCTGAGATGGAGCCATCCTGTTGCAGCTGCTGCATTCCTGTCTGGTGGTCTTGATGTCCTTGTTGATGCCAGGCCAATATATTGTGGTCTCTGCCTTTGATGTCATCAATGAGGTCCCCTGGTGGGCTGCATGTAGGGCCATCAGGCAGGTTGGCCTTAATGCTGATGGTATCACAAGTCGGTCACCATATACCACTACTCCATCAATGGAGTATAGATTGTGTCTGATGCTATGGAATACCCGGATGTTGTGTGGGACGAGGAGTCTGTCCTCTGGGAAACCCTCCTCGATTCTGGAGAGGAGGAGGCACATGTCTTGGTCAGACGAGGTGGCCGTTTGAACCTGCTCCCAGTCTATGGGCTTGATCGACTCCAGGGCTGCCATTAGTGAGTCCAAAATTGTGGATTCTACCAATTGCGAGATGGAGTGATTCTCTGTGGGAAACTTCTGTGAGATGTAGCCCAGGTCTGCACAGGCCTCCCTGCTAAGGTATAGCTTATTGACGTCTTTGGACACGTATACAATCTGTCTGGTAGATAGCGCTGAGCTGGTGTCGGTAAATCTCAGGACGACTGCTCCTAAGATGTGGAGGTGGCTGTTGTTGGCTGCTCTCATTTGTAGTCTTATAGGGATGAGGTTGTTAGCGGTCAAGCCTAGTTCCATGAGGATGTGTGTACCTGTGAGGCAGCTCTGACATCCTGTGTCTGCCATCGCCCATGCAGTGATCTTCCTGTCACCTGTGGCCAAGGTGTGTCCTAGGTGGGCATAGTCTTCAGTGGTTATTTCGATTTGGAGCTGTACATGTGGTTGTGGTTTCGATGTCGCTTTGGCCCATCTGCCACTGGTCTGGTCGTACGTGTGGTGCTCCATGGCGGTGTTGGGGGTATTGATGACACACATGTAATCACTTATGGCATTCTCCTGCTGTGTAGGCTTTTGTCTACATACCTTTTCCAGGTGGTGGGGCTTGCCACAGCCGGCGCATGTGGTCCCGAATGCTGGGCATTCTGTCGTTCTGATCCTGGTGGGGGAGTTCTTCTCATGGCCCCTTCCTCCACAGTAGGAGCATGCTTCCTCTCTCTGGGGTGATCCTGTCCTGGATGGTCTCTTCTCTATGTCTGGCCTCTTTGAGCATTTGTAGGTGCTCCCCATGGCCTCTACTTGGTGGGGTATAGACAGTCTGGAGGCTGATCTTTTGCCAGCCTCCTTAGCTTCAATGAACTTGAGTGTCTGTTCCACTGTCAGGTCCTGGTTTTGCACCCCCAGCAGATCTTGTTGGATGTCCAGGTCGGCCAGGCCCCTGCATAGTACATCTGCTACGTTATCCTCCACCTGGTGGCCACAGTTGGCGCATAACTTAATGAATTTGCAGACGCTGGCTTGTCCCCTTAGTCTCGCTCCAAAAGCTCTCACTGGCTCGTCCCTGTCCTGCTTCATGGCGTGCAGGGCGGTCCTGGCTATCATAGTGTTCTCCGCTAGGGTTTGGATAGATTCGAAGATCTCCATCTCGGTCTTATCTACTAGGGTCACCCCTGCATTGCGGGTCAAATCCCTTCTCAGCTGGTCATCGCAGAATTCCAGTAGTTGGATACAGAGTTCCGGTCCGGTTAGTTTGGTCGCTCTCACATAATCCCCCCATCTGGATTTGAAGTAGATCCAATCCTCCGTGGTCCCCCCTGACGTGATGTCTGGCCTCCTCACCTTCTCTACCCTGGCTGCCTGTGTTGGTGCAGTCGCTCTGTGGTTCAGGGCGTGGGTTGACAGCATTGCAGCTGCTAGTGTGGGTTCAAGGTCTGGTAGGATATACGTACAGCCGGCGAATGGGCACTTTACTTCAGTCATCGTGATGGTGGGCGCTAATTCGGGTCAGCCTCCTCTCCGATCTGCTGGCTTCTTCGTGTGGCTGCAACTTAGTTTGGGGTCCGTCGAACATCAACACTGCGAGTTAATACCAGCATAGATATTGCTCATTTGATCAAAAATGCAACTAGGTATAAATAGGTTCTTAAGAATAGCAATGCTGGTATTAACTGGCAGTATTGATGTTCTGCGCATGCGTAAATGTATGGGGGTAATGGGTAAAGGGTCGTGTATGAGGATGCTAGTGTATAATGCTATCTAGCTATTGCACAGTGTTGTCTAGATTTGAGTCATTTGGGTTATCAATGGTCCCATTTTCGATCAGTTTTTTTCTTGTGGGGATAATCTTTTTTTTAGTTTTTGATTATTTATTTTCCCTTGATGAAAATCATTATTGGGTTATGGATTACACAATGCTGTTGACCAAAACTTGGTGATTTTGCAATTTTTCTTTTTTCTGGGTAACTATCACAGAGATGTTCAATATTTAATTGTTGATTTGATTTTCTTCTTGGCTGAATGTTCTAGTCTTCATGAATAAGATGATAGAACTCACATGAGGTTGATATACCCACAAAATGCAAACCGCACCCTTGCACACATGATGCACGTGGCTGGATGTGGCAGAAATGAGTGCAAAATGGGACAGAGGAGGGGGAATAAATGAAAACATATATTGGGGGTTGTGTAGCAATGCTTATATTATTGTTTACCTCATTTTAAAATGAAGGCCCTCCAAAAACAGCTTGGTTAAAACTCACATTAGCAGTATCATAAACAGTCATTCGGCAGATTTTGACCCCAAAAGCATACAGTCAATTTTCAGTTGATTATTGAGCAATGTCTTGAAGTGACAAGTGAGAGTTGGGAGGACAGAATGAGAATCAACCAGGACACTATGAACAATACTTTTAATGAAAAGATCAAGCAAGTTACCTTTCCCGTGAGTTGGATGATAAAAAATAAACCACAAAATATATAAGAAGATAAAGAAGAGGCATCATGTTTGACCAACAAAGTCACTTGCAAGCACAATCTGATTTGAGACTAGAGATAAGCAACAAAGAACAGTGGAAAATTGGTCAAACATCTGAGTTGCTATGTCTAGCTATCAAAGTTTTGCAGAAATAGGATTATCATCCATCAAGTCAGAGCAACTACAGGTTGTGACAGGAAATATGAAATATGGATGATGTCTTTTGGTCTTTGCTGCTCTGTCAATAGGCTTTCGGAAGAGATGTTTTTAATGTCTCCCTCTGTTGTATGAAGGACTGTTTCCAGATCCATTGTCATAGTAGTTACAACTTTCAAATCCATAATAAAAATCATGTATTTATATTTTTATTATAGTCTTGCATAATAAAAATTAATATGAACTTTTACTTCTGTATACTTCTGTACAATATAATATGCCATGTGTGTGATAAAAATTCAATTATTATTTAAATATAGCCAGCTACCATACATCTTCTCTTTACCCTGAAGTAAGTAATTTCAATAGTAGCACTCTACATAATATAAAGCTGCCTGTAGAGAATAGACTATCTAAGTCCATTTGCTTATTCGTGCTCTTCGTAATGCTTTCTATCAGATTCTGCTCAGAATTTCCATGCCCTGAAATACATCATTCTTACAGACCACCATCAGCTAACATGCTGCTTACATTACGCACGCAAAACTACACGCTCAAAAATTATCATTTTGTGGTGTTGCCGTAACCTCTCTCCCCCCTCTCCCCTAGGCAGCCCCGACGGTATTCTCTTCTCTCCTCTGTATCAAAACCCTATTCAATAAAATGTAAAAATTAACAATTGAAGACAATGCTTCTGTCAACTCACAGCATTTCAGTACATGCTAATAGTGTAAGGATATAGGAGCAGGCTCGCTAGCAAATAGGTTTGTGCAACCTTGGTTTTTGTAGGTAATGCTTCCGTGTGAGGTATTGCCGTTAGAAACGTGAAAATTGCATACGCAGGTTATCCCACAAAATGACCGAAGTGCAACAGGGCTGTGGCCACTTGAATCCCGTGTCCGAAATCTGACATGGCTTTAACCTTCACTGTGAAGTTAACCCTTTTCCCCACCCTTTCACTCTCCAAAAGGTCCTTGCCCAACCAAAGCTTTCCCTGGAAGTCTCTAGCTAGTGGTCAAATAATCATCTTCATTCTAGTTTATAAAGACACCATTTGCACCCCAGGAAGTACCCTTATACAAAATCTGTACTTCCTCGGAAAAATTATCTTCAATGAGCCTCTTTGAGCAATGTTTTCGCTGAAATTCTATAGCAATCCTAAGATTTCACATGAAAACATTTTGAAAATTGCATATAAATGTGGATCTACAAAACATACGAAATTTGAAATCTAGCTACCATTATTATCATCTCCCATAATATTACAGCTATTGGTCAACTGACACACATGTGGTTTCAATTATAATTTTTGGAACACAAGCATCCACAGGTAATATAGTCATAATCTTCCTATTGCTCTTGATATGATTGAGATGCTGCAGAACTAGCTGTAGTCATAGTTGGTCTTGCTTCTGCAGTGGTGGTCTTCAGAGGAATCAGCCGTCCATACACAAACCTGGCCAGCTCCTTCTTGTCAGCGAGGTCTTCGTGTTTAGAGTAGTGGCAATCCTCATACTGCTTAGCAGAAAGTGTCTTGGCACAATACTTTGGGTGCCATTGATGGATTAGACCCACATCTGGGGCTCTCATCACTTGTAGCCTTTTTTTCAAAACCTCATGAAAAAATGAAACATCCTCACCCCCCCAGCCTGTAATGTTGGTGTCCATACCACCAACACCGTCATAATCAGATTTGTAGATGCAAAGCATTCCAAAACCATAGTAGTCCCAGTAACCAGTTTCTCTCGAGATTCTGGAGTGATTGGACTTGCTCTTGTTCCAGTACACATAATCCATGTTGTAATTTTTGAACATCTCAGGGAAGTAAACACGGGAGCTCTGTAAAGCATTGCTGCGACAGCGGTTCAGGAATGAGGGACTGATGACCATGTCTATATCACAGATGAACACTAGATCATTTGGGAGTAGCTGAGACAGGCCAAGATGGACAGCTTTGCTTCTAGAGAACTCGTCCTTCCCTTTCACCATTGTAATATTCGCAAATTTATATTTAACGTGATACTGAGCTAAGATAGTCTTTACCATAATCACATCTTCTTGGCCATACACTGACAAAACCAGGTTAACATTCCTTCTTGAGATGAGGACAAGATTCTCGTACATGGACATGAACTTTGTGAGCTTTTGACCGACCCCACTAATTGGTATTACAATATTTACTGTTACGGAGTGGACAAATTTATCTTTCAAAGAAATGTAGTTCTTGGCCAATGGACGCACTAGACTTGCTCTCTTTGATATCTTATTTCTGCCATCTGTGAACAGATAGTCAAAGATATATTCATTGCCCATGGTGGGATCATGCCTCACCCAGCCATTAACTAGACTCTTGAACTTCAAACCTTTCCGTAACCCTATAGAAATCTTCTGCAGAGCCTGAATCGAGGCTTGCTGCAGTTCTTCTTCCACATATCTCTTACTTTTAAGAATGTTGTTTGGTAGAGTGCTCTGATCATGGTAGATGGTCTTGGAATCAAAATACTGCCAGGGCAAGTACTCGTGAATGGACATGGGTTGGAATGGTTGAGACATAGTTACTATTACTCCATTAGGAGGGCACTTGGAGGATGACTGGTTGTGGGACTGGCCAACTTCTCTAAGCAAGTTTGAATTGCAATGCTTAGCTGAGAGAAAAGAAGGGCCCAGAGAGCTGCACACTTGCTTGACCTCTTGCTGCAAGTGCTTTGTTTTCTCCACAGTAGCCATGAGCTGTGTTTTCTTGTAGTGGTAGTGGAGAATGTACATATCTTTAGTTTGGCGAAGAGGGGAGTATGTGAGCAAGAAAGATAAGTGCTTGTTCTGGCTCTGCAGCAGTCTAGTAGAGATGCTTGTTTGGCCTTCCTCTGCTTCTACAAAGTACGCCTGCATCTAGAGGAGGGAAGCAGGAGGAAGAGGGGAAGGAGGAGTACAAAAAAACAAGGAGAGCAGGAGGGAGGAGTTTATAGCAACTTCATAATCAAGTCAATTCCACATACACAGGAACTGCCACAAGAAACTTCTCACAGGAACTGCTGTTATTTCAACTAGAGCCATGGTTGAGACTGCTGGGAATTATTTGCATTGCATTATCTCTGTGTTTCTTATTAAAAAAAATGTAGGCATAGGCTTGGCCACAAAATTATGTACCAAAGTACAAACACCAAATGAAGTTTGTGGGAGGAAGCCTGCCACCTCTTATACTGGGCCAGAAGATAGAAGGAACTGCTAGTGAAGGAGGCATTGCACATAGGCCTAGCACCAAAATGTGAGCGGTTCAATTGAGATTGTGGAATTGACTCGCCTGGCTACTGCAGGGCCACTCTCAAGAGCCCGAGCATGAAATGAACAACATAATATTTCTGTATTCAGTTATTTATCATTCTTTGTTGATGTCAGTTAATTTTATTTTACTATTAGCTTCTCAATAATCAACTTCAAAGTGTTTCTCTAGACATTTTGACTAAATGCTCCAGCCTTTGTCAGGAATAATGAGATGGTGAGGCTTACATAATAATAATAATAAATAATTATAATAATATATTAATAATAACAATAATAACAATAATAGTAAAAATAACAACAACAACAATAATAATAATAACCCTTTCAAGAAGGAACCTATAATAGATGGCAACCATGACCAGCCCATGATGGAGATGGCTTCTCAATAATCAACTTCAAATTTTATTCACACTCGACGTTTCGACTAGAGAATCTAGTCGAAATGTCGAGTGAATAAAATTTGAAGTTGATTATTGAGAAGGTGATTTTAATAATAATAATAATAATAATAATAATAATAATAATAATAATAATAATAATAATAATAATAATAATAATAATAATAATAATAATAATAATATAATAATAATAACAACAATAATAATAATAACAATATCAACAACTACAAATAAAATAAAATAAATGGAGTACATTGTTTCTCCATGACATACATTTTTAACAGCATTCGTTAATTCTAAGCATTAAAAAAATTCCGTTAGGTAGGAGGGGGAAGGATTCATAGCCGAGGTGAAAACGAACTCTATTCTCCATCTGTAGCATCTCCAATAGCTGGTTCTAACAATGATCGGCACAGGGACGGTCAGCCAAGGCGATAACTGGAGGTTTGTTTAGCTTTGCCAATATAGAGAGCAACTCTGATAGCAATTCCGATCAATCTTTCGGTAGCTGTTTCGATGTATATAGCGGCTCCAATCAATCCTCAGATGCTCTGATGTCAAGGGCAATTCCACCAATTCTCTGAGAACTGACTGCAGTCAAGCATCATCCTGTGAAAAGAATTTTTTTTTAATAAAAAAAAATCTGTTTTCTGTTTTTCCATCGCCGTTATATTTTCTGTAGGTTGTTCTAAATAACTGAAACAGCACGTTTATTTTGGCTTGTACTATACTTCACATATCCAGAAATTTCACTTACCTAAATGGGTTTGGGTCCCATAGGGTTTGGATATGCGAGGGTTTACTCTCTAAGAATTGGCTCCATTGAAGTAGGAAAAATCAAATCTCATTATGTTAAGTTCGATTATGTTGGGTTAATTATGTTAGGTTAATTATGTTAGGTTAATTATGTTAAGTTAGATTCTGTTAGGTTAATTATGTTAGGTTCATTACAATTTACACCAAAATATCTACAATAGAGCACCTGGATTTCTGAAATGTGAAGAGATTCAGAGTGCAAGTGGTGGTAATTTATAGAGTGGAAGAGGCGGGAATTCAGAGTGAAAGTGGTGAGAACACTTTGTAAAAAGATGGTATCTTTCTATAAGCCATAGCAATAAGATAGGTTTTCAGCAAAATTTATCAATGCCGAGCAAATTTAGTATGTATGACCCACTGTATGGAAAGACTTAACCGTGAGGATGATCCCACTCTATGGTATGACTTAATAGTGAGATGGCCCACTAAAATCACTTATACAGTGAGAACACTTAACAATAAGGATGACCCATCTCTATGACTTAACCGTGAGGATGATCCCCATCTATGGTATGACTTAATAGTGAGATAGCCCACTATATAGTACGAGTTAAACAGTGAGAACACTTAACAATAAGGATGACCCATCTCTATGACTTAAGAGTGAGGATAACCCACAATATAGTCTGAACTTACCGATGAAGGTATCGAGCAAAGGATATTCAGATGTTCACCCACACACGCCTCTATCTCATCATTGCGATGACTATCAGTCACATCCATGTTCTTATTGAGGCAGAGGTGGAGTTGATGGGTGAGGAGTGGTAGCAGCGCTTGGTTCAGCACTGTACTGCTCCCACTATGTCGTCCACGTACCTGGCAGTGTGGTGGGAGGCCCAGTAACAGGGGCTCTTCTGGGCTCAGCCTCCCTAAGACAGCCTCCAACTGGTCCATGTGTACATAAGTATCTTCAGTCACCACCACAAACCACTGATGTGATTTCCCATAGTGCTCACTCAAGTGTTGCAGCAATGCCAGTCGAGTGTGCATGTTGGTAGAGGTATTGAGTTTGACAACTTGTAGGCCCAACCTCCTAGCTTCCTGGATGCTGATGTTAGACTGACCTTCCATGTAGAACACAAGGTGGGAGGCATCACGCCCCCACGTAGCATACACACTCTTTGCCCATTCTAATTGTTTCCCACCAATAATCACAGCCATTACCAGTGTTTCCCTCATTCTCTTTCCACTCCTTATTGATAGAAAGACTGATCTTCCTCTATCATCCCCAAATCCTACTCTACCTGGAGTGACATCCACTGAGCTTAGCTGCTGTTTGAACACACCATCTTTCTTCACTTCCTTCAGTGTGTCTGCTCCACCTATAGCCTGTTCTGCTTGTTGCTCGGCCCCGGCAAGAATAGGTTGTTGTATGCGTGCAGGTGTTGAGACATCTAGATAGTGCAAAGAAGAAGTTTGTGTTGTGTCTTGGAAAGAAGAAGAGCCATGACCATCCATGACTCCATCGTCTTTGCTCTCCAGCCCCGAACCAGATTCCTGTCTACAAACACACCTGTCTTCTCTTCCTCTTCCTCCATTTAGCTGTCCTAGCAGACTTCCACTCATATCCTGTAACACTAGAAATGATGACATCACCCTTGGTACCATCACCCCATGGAGAGGAGATAGGGACCAGATGAAGAGAGTGACAATTGTGAGCAGAGCTGCACCCAAAATCATCCCCAGTACCAAGGCGAATCTTACCGAGTGACAGTTCCTGTATCGTAGTAAAGCCATAACTCCAGCACTTCCACCTAATGAAGGAGAACATGTTAAAATGTTTCTTCTCCCATAGAGAACGCTCTGAAACTGAAACACAGTCACATGTGCTTGCCTTACAATGACTCTGCACTCTCTAGTATCTATACCAGTTGCCAATACACTTATATAGCACTCATTTTCCAGTAGCTAAAGTTTAGAGAATTGCTTTAACCGAATTGTTTCACTTAAAATAACTATTAAGTTTATCGTAATCCCTTACCAGACCCCCTAAACCCCCTAAACAAATAGCACACTTTTTGTATCCAGGACCAAGTCCACAAAACTGAAATACTTCAGCTCCATGAAAAAAGTGCTATACTGTAATTCAATATTATATCCATCTCCAAGTCTTGTTGAAGATCCTGTTAACCCCACATAGTTGCATTAATGTGATTTTAAAAGGTAATATATTTTGTGTGTTTCCAATTTGGTGTGGGGAAGGGATAGGAGGATGAAGGTTGAGATAGATGGTGGGGGGGGGGGGGGGGGGTAAGTAGATTGTAGGCAAGGGAAGGGTAGAGGTCTCAATATATTTTTATTCTTTAAAACTTCAAACAACACTCCAACACATACATACACGCACACATTACACACACACACACACAAACATCACACGCACGCATAGTTTTGGATCTTCAGCAATAAAATTTTGCAATTCACTTATCCAAATGCAGTCAACTAAGTGGTTTAATTTGCATGGTTGTCCATCATTTAGCTATAAGCCTGTGAGGACAAATATCTGTGAAGCTCCACAGCTAAGCTACTAAAATTTCTACACAGTTTATACTAGCTAGCAACTTACTTGATATAAAGCTTTCTAGAAAGAGCACTCGATAACCTCAAAAGAGCACTCGTGAATTGTGGAAAACTATAGCTACAAACCACAGCTTTAGCTGTCGCTGCTGCAAGCAACACCACAGATGACAATTAGCTGCGCTGAGTTTTTAAGAGGTAGCCTGTTGTCTAGCTAAGGCCTTATCCTATTAGTGTTTTAGGCAACTATTTATAACTAATCGGAAAAGACAACCTGAACCCTGAAAATGTGCAGAAGGAGGCTGCACTTGGAGGGACAAGGTCTGGAAGCTATGGTTGACCATTTAAACTACCATATCTTTGCACACATTCATGCTATGGTTCTAATTTTTATACAAATGCAGTATACTTTCAGATGGTAGTCTTTGTTTTGCCATATATAGTTGGAATGTGAATTCAAATCATCCTCCAACTCATTCATGTATTAACTTACCAGCATAGATTCTTGAATGGCTATAACAACTGTGATTGTACAAACACTACAACTTATCTAGAGATTTTTTTTAAGTGGATTTATGTTCGTGTGAAGATAGGGGTGTGTCTAACTTATATAATACAAACACTAACAAAACCGTGTGGTTACAACTTTGGAGCTCCAAAGATTCTGGACACTTTGATGAATGAACTTAATAAATAACTCAAATGTCTTTGTGCTCTCTTTTGGTATTAAAAGCATAGGTATAACTATGCTAAAGTTAGATGCAATCAAACATTAGATGCAATCAAAGAGGGAGTCCTCAAAATATGTGTGCCTGAACTGTTTGTAGTTGATAGTTCCTGATTGGAAAGTGCTAGCCAGTTGAAATTGTTATCTGTGACTAGAGCATTAGTTCCCACTGGGAGTAAATCCCCCCCATGGGGTAATAAGCCAATATTTTGGGGGTAATGTAGCAATGCTGACCGATAGATTTTTTGGTTGCTATTTGTGTTTTGTACAGACATAGAAAATGTTAAGTCAGTGAGTATTGTAATTTAGAACTTTCTAGATTAGGTTTAAGATAACTGCTTAATCTTTACCATGATAGATGCATAGGTGATGTCATCCTGTATGTATAAGCTAGGTGTATTTACTTATCTTTACCTTATTAGGAATTATTTAGGTCATTTAGTGTGATCTGCTTAATGAATTCAGACAAGAACTTTTCTACGCTTCAAATTATCATACAGTTAGAGTTTGGTTTTCTTTAAACAAATTATATTGGCCCAATAGCTTGAGTGTGTTCTATGTGGATAGCAGACTGTGAGTATAAGAGCAAGCATCTCAAAGGTTTTATTATTTTTTCCACAGATATATACAAAAGTTGTTATGCCTAGCAAGAAGCAAATGCTTTACTTGCTTATGGATTTGTCAATTTGCCCTCGAAGGGCAAAGGCCGACCACAGTGTGTTATTTGCAGCAAAATTCTGATCAATGAAAGCCTGAAGCCATCAAAATTGCAAACCATCTGCTGAGATGTCATCCTGACCTCCATTACAAAGACCATACCTACTTCGAATACAGGGCAAAGCAGTTGAAGGGTATTCAATCCAGACACACTGGGACTGCAGCAAAAAATCTTCTTGCCACTCTTGAAGCTTACTATGAGGTGGCCTACAAAGTTGCATAGCAGCAGAAGGGGCATACGATTACTGAAAATGTGATCATGCCATGTGCACAAGTGATGATTGCCAAACCATGTGGTGAAGAGCAGACTAAGAAGTTCAGTTCTATATCAGTTTCAAGTGGATATACTGGCACCAGTAGTGGAAGAATTCAAGACCAGTCCATATGACAAATTTTCTCTGCAATTTGACAAGTCCACAGATGTCAGCAGTGGCGCTATTTTACTGCTTTATTCGTTATATTCACTGGTCGGATGTGATGGAAGAGTTTTTGCTATGTGAGAGTTGCTACGATGACTAAAGGAGAGGATGTGCCAATCGATTCCTCGAGAAAAATGGACTGGCTTGGAACAATGTTCAACAGGTGTGTGTTGATGGTGCACCCAGCTATGGTGGGTGGTAATCACGGGTTCAGAGGCTTTGTTCAAAGGAAAAATGCAGATATCACTGTTGACCATTGCAGCATTCACCGATATATACTTGCATCCAAGATATTCCAAGATGCCCTGAAAGCAGTACTTGGCCAACTCGTTAATTTTGTTAACTTCATTAAAGCCAAAGACTTCAACAGCCGTGTGTTTAAAGAATTGTGCAAAGAGATGAGCGAGAAGTATTAAATGCTACTGTACCACACCGAAGTAAGGTGGCTAACTCGAGGCAAGGTTGTGAATTGCGTGATTGAGCTTTAGGAGACAGTACAACTATTTTTGCATAAATGGATCATACTTGACATACCACTTTCCTGACCTTGAATAGCTTTTCCATCTATGCTATTTGTGTGACACCTTCGATGAACAAAACAGAGGGAACTTGGAAATTCATGGAAGGAATGTGACAATCATCATCGCAAAACAAGCCATTTCTGCATTTGTTGGAAAGCTAAAGTTGTGGATCAAGAGAGTTGTGAACGGCTTAGTGGCAGTGTTTCCCACACTTGACAAATTTGTTGATGAGAGCGAGGATGGTCGAGATACCCTAGAAATTTTGAAAGCAGACATCCAGGCCAACTTGGATGAATTGGTCAGAAAGATGGAGGAATACTTCCATGACCTGGACACCTCTTGCCTTCAGTGGCGTCAGCAGTCTTTTGTGGCCCAGGTCAATGAAGATGACTTTCCAGCAAAGAGGATTGTTTGCTTATGCGTGCGTCTATCAACAAAATCGTGTTCTAATTCAAAGTGTACAGTTTGTTTGTGAGCGTTTTGCAGGTTAACACCTGATCAGGTTGTTCCCATTTTATTAGGACTGTTAGCGAGGTACCTAACAAGGTACCTAACACTTCCCCCGCCACCTTTTGGAGGTCGGGCAGAGGTGGCCATACACGCCTGGCGAGATCGCCCATTAACATTGTCATTTTGTCACCAGGCCAATAGGTTACTATGTAATTGTCGTGATCAGCCTCTCGCACCAGCACATGATAATAGTCCTAGGCCAAGTCGAGTGTTGACCAGTTTGTCGATTAGGTCATCGACCCTGGGCATTGGGTCGGGGTCATTCTTGGTTACTGCATTTAGTCGGTGATAGTTGATGCACATACAGAGTGAGTCATCTTTCTTCCTGACTGTCACTATTGGTGATGTCCACAGGCTTTTCCATGGCTCGATGATCTCTGTCTCTAGCAAAGTGCCGATTTCTTGCTTCACTTGGTCTTGCCATGCCTTGGGGATTCGGTAAGGGAGGGATGCATATCAGCTGGGTATCTGCAATGTCAATGCAATGTTCGGTTGCCTCCGTTCTCCCAGTATCATTAATAAAGAGTTCTGGAGGACCATCTAGCAGCTCTAGCAGCTGGCGAGATTTGGATGGACCCAGCTATGGCTCCAGCATTGGGACTCCCATCGCAGTGATCCCCCATCATAATGATAGATAGTGTTGTCATTGCTATCATCCTCCCGATCTATGCATATGGCCAGGATTGCACTACCTGGGAGTTCCATTGTTTCAGCATATTGATATGGAACGCTCTGGTCCTTTAGCATTTCTCTGGCATGTCCATCCGGTACATCATCGGTGATACCTGATCTGTGACCACATACTGCCCATGCTATTTTGCAGTTAGTTTCCGATCCAGTTGGCAAAAAGGCCAGCACTTGCTCTCCAACAGCCAATGTTCTGTGGGTTGTACTTCGATACCTCTGATGCATATCATTCTTGTTTGTTGGTTTGAGTTTCCCAAGCCAAGGTCTGCATCACATCAAGGCATTCGTGCACACACTCTGCTGTTGTGGTCAGGTGGACTTGGTTTGTCGACTATGCTGCCTGAAGAATGTCCAACGGGCCTTGGGCATGGCGCCCGAACATCAGGTCAAATGGGGATAAGCGGTACTCCCGGGATGCAAAGAGCATGTATGGCAACATGATGTCCCAATCACGCTTGTTCTTTGTCGTCTTCAGAAGCACCTGTTTCAAGGTGCCATGGAACCTCTCCACCACCACATTAGTCTGGGGTTGGTAGGGCAAGGATTTTAGGTGATATGTTCTTAGCACCTTATACAGTGTCTTCATCAGATCAGAGAAGAAATTTGACCCCTGGTCAGTAATGCCCTCTTTGCTAAACGAAGTGGCACTGCCTCGGGATAGCATGTGCTTTAGTCGACAAGGGTCAATAGGTATTTGAATCCACTCTAGGTTCTTGGAAGAGGCAACATGATGTCTATGGCCACTCTTTCTAAGGGCTCAGAAATCACAAGCAAGGGATGTAATGGCACTTTGGCGGCTTCTTTGCTGCTTTACGGCAAACACAACAACTCCTACGTGATCTTGTGGACCACAGACCAGAAAAGACATTGGACTAGTAGGGCTGTTGTTCTTTTTCTCCTGAGATATCCTGCCATCAGCATGGATTGTGCCATGGCAATGGCTTGTTTCTGCCTTGCTGTGGCAACACCAGCTCATTACCTTCTCATAGGTTGGTTACTCTGGGGGCAGCATCAGGAATGATGTCAGGGCATCTTCCTTAAGGCGTGTTCTCATGTAGAGCAGCCAGTCCCTATCCCAAATGTCAAACGTGGCCATGTGGTTCACAAATTGGGAAAACTCGTCTTCCAGTGCAACTCCATTGCTCATGGGCTATAGCCTAGGAGGTTGTAATCGAGGTCTCACTTGAGCGACGGTCAGTGCCGCCAACATGTGTGTCAACTATTGAAATTCTCTCAGTTGCTGTAGCTCTTGATGGGCCTTCTCTTCATCCTCCAGTTCCCACTTCTTGAGGTCCACCTCCCCCTTTGCCTCTCTCTGATGGTCTTCCCGTTCTTCTTTCCACTGCTGTTGCTGTCTTGCTGCCTCTGCATGTCATTGATGCTATAGTTTCTTCTCCTCCCGATCAAGCTAAACCTGAACTAACCTAACCTGTCTGTCTTCCTCCTTCGTGGCCACCTCGATCTGCTGTTTCTGCACCAATATGCACAGCAGCTCAGCATTTGGGTTCAACTCTGCTGTTGCTGTTTGCTAAGGTTTGCTGCTCCTCTGGGGAGAGTAGTCCATAGTTGTGTTCCCACCATTGTCGGAGGTGATGTCTGCTTCATTTTCCTGCCCATTCTGCTTTGTGTCCACATAGACATCAATGGTTGTCTGGTAGTGTGTCTAGTCAGGACACTTTATCAAAAGTTCACTGGTAACTAAAATCCAATTTGCCTCACTTTCGCAAAATACTTGTACACATCTGCACTAATACTGGGTTAGCTGTCTCTCTTCTACATCTCTTACCCTCAACAGTTGGATATCATCCCATCACTGTCTATAGCTAGCAATGCTGCCACTACTCAAACTGGGTTAGAACCTATTATGCTGCCACTAAATTTAGGGTATACACTGCCCTTAACAGTCTAGCTAAGGCAAACTTAGAATTTATAATAAATAGAGCTAGAACTCATGACCTCAGACTATCAACACATAGGACAATCATGATATCATCTCACACTCTTAGATAAGTCCTGTAGGGACATACAGTAATTCTACTACTCTCACACTGCCTGGCTGCAAGGGTATTTAAACCCCTATGCAGTCCATGCTTGGGCAGTCCCATCCTATCTTCATATTCTGCCACTCGACTGTTGTTTTAATATAAGCTACTTAAGATCTAAAACTCTTTTGTCAAGCTTGGGGTTTAGCTAGAAAAAGTTAGGGAGAGACTTTGGTGGCAGTGAATTACCAAGGTTGGTATCCGTTAGCCTCTTTTGGTTGGAGACTCGAACATCTGGTGGCAAGCGGTGGTTCTTACCTTGTCATCGAAGTGGACTAGTTAGTAAGACAGCTATTGTGTTGCTATACCTTATTTTTCCCAGAAACTTATAGAAGACAGCTGGTGTTTGGCTAAGTGGAGAATTGGAGGTATGGCCAGTGCTTGGCTCAGCTTGGTTGGCTCGGAGAAGTGAGAGTGTGTATTCAGCACGTATTCAGCGTTTCTGTGTGTATATTGTTAGATATTCTGCATAGTGTTTGCATATTATTTCATATTGTGTATTTTTGTATTTCCCCCCAGAATTGTGCAAGAAATGACATCAAGGAGGAAGGCGAACAACAAATCTGAGAGAGCAGACAGAACAGAGCGAGGGGACCAAACGGAGATACTCCAAGGAAGCACTTCCAGATGACCGACATGGAGGACACAAATATGGATATCAAGAAGGGCTTGGCAAGCCATCGACCATCAACGACAAGGACTACAACAGAATCGCCCCAACTACTGGAGGCCATCCAGGCATTAATCCTGACTATGGAGGAGAACAGAAGAATTGAACGTAGAGAATAGGAAGAACGCCAAACCAGAGAAAGAGAAGAGGAAGAACGTCGAACCAGAGAAATAGAAATGGAAGAACGTCAAACCAGAGAAAGAGAAGCGGAAGAACGCTGAGTCAGAGAACTGGAAGAGAGAGAGGAGAGCAGAAGGATTGAATAAAGAGAAGCAGAAGAACGCCGAACCAGAGAACTTGAAGCGTAGGAGGAACAGCACAAAAGAGAACTCCATGAGATACTGCTGATGCAACTCAAGCTTCAGCAAGAATACCAAGACGAAGTTTGGCATCGCCAGAAACACTTGGACGACAGCCGACGAGACAGAGATACAAAAAGGATGCTGGCCGATAAAATTGCTCCATACAGATGAAGACCAGCCTGCATCCTCCCTCCGAAAGTTTGAAGACACGCTATCCACAGCAAGGATCACCAAGAATGAATGGGCAAGCCGCCTGGTACATCTACTGATGGGAACTGCATCCATAGCTTACATCTATCTCAGAGGAGGCCAAGGTAGACTACGATTTGCTGAAAATGGCCTTGCTGAGGGCGCTCGGACATTCCAAAGTAGACTTCGAGCGAGGGTGATGCAGCTACAAACATTCTAAGAGAATTACTAAGTTTGGCAGAGACATTCATGGAAAACTGCAATACAATAAAAGCGGCAGCCCATACAGTGGCAACAGGAAAATTTCTATCCCTCTACTCACTGGAGGATGCGAACCATGTGAGAGCAAGGAAACCCGAGACATTCTTTGACATTGCCAACTTCATGACAGAGCCACAAGCCGTGAATAATCAATTCCATGACAGACGACTGCCTTACACTAAACCATGGAGTCGCCCAGGAGACTGGTCGAGGAATCCATGGGATGAAGACAGTCATCCTGGGAACTGGCGCCCACATTGCGACGTCAACCAACACAACAGGGAAGGACATCATAAACCACAGTGCGGTGAGTCTATGGGTGACGTAAATAACCCATTTTTCAGTAGCTCTCAGGGAAAGCCTCAAGATAGGTCTGGAGATAAAGTTAACTTTGTGCCTACATGTTTTGGGTGTGGCAAGAAAGGCCATAAATGCCATGACTGCCAACAGAAGCAGGTTAGATGTATGAACAATTTTGGGGATGAGAGCGAAGTTAGGATGGAAAAACCCAGCGTAATGTCTGGGTCGATAATAGCATCCATCAGACAACCAGGTCTATATGTAGAGGGCAGGGTAGGCCAGAGAGAATGCAGAATGTGCATAGACATGGGAGCAGACAAGACCGTGGTTGATGCAAGACTGGTAGAGGAAATAGAATACCTAGGAAGGAATGTTACCTCGGAGGGCTTTCAATGGGTTCAATGCCTTTAGCTAAGGTCTGAATAGAGGTAGGGAAGCACAGGTTATACCACATAGTAGCAGTGGTGGACAATGCCTCGGAAATTTTTTTATTGGGTATGGATACGGGTATCTGTTAGAGCTAGAATTTCAACAAATGCAGGCCAAAGAGGAGCTGAAGGCAGCCAACAATAAAATGCATGAGCTAACTTTAATCACAAGGAATCAGGCTGCATGTCAGGCAGCAGAGAAATGGGGTGACAATGAGCTCAGTGCAGAGTCAGGTGCCATGCCCTTTCAATTTAGTGACGAAATATTTGGGGATGAGAAAGTTGGAGAGGGTGAAATACAAGCAACACAGGATGGTGAGCCCATAGATATCCCTATCCTCGGGTTTCAGGAAGAAGCTTCAGACAAGCTTAAGGGGATGCTATATATGGGTACTTCAAAAAAAAGAAGTTAACCTCGAATACAACTGATCATAACTCTTTTGTTTCTACTCCTATGAACATAATTTTGCTATCAAAAGATAGCCGACTTGTCATGATTTCAAATGATATGCATACCATATACTTTCTTTTTGTCCTCCTTCAAGGTAACTCAAAGAAGCAAGCACCTTTGAAGAAGATGCCGCCCACTCCCCACCCTTACTAGTATTTTGTATTGGCTTGTAATTGCTACTGTGGCTAGAGCATGCATAGTGCTACAAATTGAATGGTTTAGAATCTTAAAATCCACTAGTAATGGCGAGTACAAATGTAAAATTTTACCAAAATTTTACCTTAGATCATCATTAACTTCACAAAAGAGGAAATGAATTTTTTTTGAAACCATTCGATTGGTAGAGTAAAGACAGAGCTACAAAATGGTATAAAATGTTAGACATAAATTTTTTATTGGAATGAGTTATTGTGGGCCGGAGGCAAGGAATCAACGTTTTTGTTATAGCAATGTAAACATTGAAGTTTGGGTTTTTCATTATGAGAGCTCCTCTTTGACTGTCTTTACTCGATTCTCGCCCAGTAACTTGCTGCAGGCACCATTCCCGTGTGTGTGAGAGAAAACAAGTCGATATATTTGTAGTATGGATGTGCAGGCGATCGCTTTCTGCAGGCACCATTCCTGTTTATGTGTGCAAGAGTATACCCTCAACCAATAGCCCTTGCTGCTAGGACAGACCTGCTGTTCAACTCCTTTTGACTGTGTATGTGGGTCTGAAAAGACAGCATCTTCACCTTCACAACTACCATTGGTACAGTGAAGAGCCATCTTTGTGCAGAGTCCTTTTCTGAAGGACAAGTCCTCCCTAACAGTGAGAGGGGAGCCGCATGTATTGCACTGAGCTTTCTTGATAACCACTGCTAACAATGCCTCACAAGAAATGAATCTATTTCCTATCATTCTTTTCAAGGAATCAGGGCAAAATATATCATCCTCAGAAGGAGAATCAGCAACAGACAACTTATTAAGCTCCGCGCTTACCGTGGCTCCATCGGGCTTTGGCATCAGGAGCGCTAGCTTCTTATTACTCGCTATCACAATTGGTACGACGTTAGTCGCTGGGTCTGCTTCACAGCTCGGCTTACCAGAAAACCCCTTGTGTTTTATACACCTATCCTTCCTAGGACGAGTAGAAGTGGAGGGAAAAACGGTTGGAGAAGAATCAGAAGACATTATGGTGCTCAGAAGTAGTTGGAAAGATCGAACTGAAATTTTTCCTCATGTGAGAGGTTTTGTACTGACAGGGGAGACAGCTGCATTTTTTTAAAACTTGTGATTACAACTTTAGAGCTCTGTAGATTCTGCAAACTTCATATGGACTTGATATATAGCTCAAAAGATAGGTCTCAGACTCTGTGTGCTTCCTTTTGATACTAAAATATGTTTCATAGGATAAATATAGGCAAGTTACTAGTGGAGGGACCTCAAAAACCTGCATCCCAAAAAGGCATTAGGCATTAGGCATTAGGCGTTAAAATTTTAGGTGGTCAGCGCGTGGGTGGAAAATTATTTTCGTTAAAAATAATTTTCCACCCACGCGCTGACCACCTAAAATTTTAACGCCTAATGAAAAAGGTGATTGCTGCTCTAGGGCTTCCTCTAGCCACTCAATTTTTTGGCACTTGGCGATCAGGAGTTATTCTGGATGGGTTTTTGGGGATGCAGGTTTTTGAGGTCCCTCCACTTTAGGGTCTAGTAACTTGCCTATATTTATCCTATGAAACATATTTTAGTACCAAAAGAGAGCACACAAAGAGATCTATCGTTTGAGCTATATATCAAGTCCATACTATGAAGTTTTCCGAATCTACAGAGCTCTAAAGTTGTAACCACAAGTAAATATTAAAAAAAGTAGAAAAAATACAACTGTCTCCCTTTCAGGTAAGGCTTCTTGATCGCCTTCCCGGATAATATGACATATCAATGAAATGGTGTGTGCAAAAGCCACTGTAAGTCCAGAATAGAGCATCAAATCTTCTGTAACTTGGAATCCACCTTTCCAGTATGTTGAAGCATAGTTGGGCGAGATAAAAAAATAGATAAAAAAAATAAAAATAAAAATTTAAATCTGACCCATAGCACCCCCTTAATTAAGCTGTGTAGTCAGCAAGAAGAGGACCAAACCTTAGCCGTACCTGAAAGAAGAAGTAAGAGAAGAATAGCACATAACATTCCTGATGCTTTACTACTAGGTATGGTAGTAGTAGCAGACGAGGAAGACGAGGCCAGGAATATGGTAAAGTACTTACAGAGTTGCCAGCTCTGACAGACAGGCAGAATAGTGAGGTGTGAGCCTTGCTAGCTGAATATAATGATGTAGTAAGGCAGGAGGTTGGTAGAACCAGGGATATATGTCATGAAATTGATACTGGCAATGAGAAGCCCATCAGGACATGCCCATATAGGTTAGCTCCGGCATGGAAGGACCAGCTGAGGGAGGAGGTCCGGGTGCTAGCACAGTGGTGCCATCCACCAGCCCTTGGTTCTCACCCATGGTCCCAGTTCGTAAGCCTGATGGCACTGTTCGATTGTGCATTGATTTTAGAAAGGTTAACCACATCACAAAACTTTAATGCCCCGCATAGACGAGATGATTGACCAGCTTGGGGAAGTCCATTATTTGTCAAAGTTAGATCTCAACAAAGGTTATTACCAAATTCCCCTAGCCCAAGTAGATCAGGAAAAGACAGCCTTTTGCACGCCATGGGGAAAATTGCATTTTACTATGATGCCCTTTGGATTGAGGAATGCCCTGGCATCTTTCCAAAGAATGATGGACACAGACCTAGATGACATCCAAGATTTTAGTGGTGCATATATGGACGATAATTATATCATATTTAGTCAGACCTGGGAAGACCACGTGGCACACATCGAATGTGTGCTAAACAGACTAAGGAAGGCTGGACTAACTGCCAAGCCAGTGAAATGCCAGTGGGGGTCAGCAACCCTTACCTTGCTGGGACACACCTTGGGAAGAGGCAATGTGTCCACCCGAGATCACAGGGTGGAAACAATCAGAAACAATGTGAGACCTATAACCCAAAAGGACGTACAATCCTTCCTGGGTACTAAAGGATAGGAAATTTATCCCTAATTACGCCCACAAGTCCATAGAACTCATCAATGTGATGCGGAAGAGCGCAGCTAATGTTGTATGTTGGTCTACTGCTATGAATTATGTATTTTATTATCTATGCCCTACCCTTTCCCAAGTGTCTTCCCTTACCATCCCCACTCCCACAGACACATTTATCCTAGGGACAGATGCATCCACTATGGGGATTGCTGGTGTTCTGAGTGTGGTGAGGGAAGGTGAAGAATTACCAGTGGGGTTCTACTCCAGGAAGCTATGTCCAGCAGAGACGAGGTACTCTGCCACAGAGATCGAATGTTTGGCCATGATATGAAGCATCCAGCACTTTGGTGTTTACCTGGTGGGGAAGCCCTTTACTGTTGAAACTGACCATAAGGCTTTAACACATCTCCACTCTTCAACTCACCTCAACGGCAGATTAAAATGGTGGGCATTACTGCTTACAACCCTATAATTTCACCATCCGCTATCATCCTGGCCTGAAGAATGGTAATGCCGATGGACTCTCTCGTCAGGCTTGGAATGGAGAGCAGGAAGAAGAAAAAGAATGAAACAACCTTTTCAAGGAGGGGGTGATGTCAGGCCTCAGCCCTGACTGGCTGCAGAGCAGCCCTTCAAAGATCAAACTATAACTAGAAACTATAAATAGAGCTAGGTAGAATTTATAAATAGAGTTAGGTTAGAATTTATAAATAGAGCTAGAACTCGTGACCTCAGACTATCAACACATAGGACAATCAGAACTCATGGCCTCAGACTATCAACACATAGGACAATCGTGATATCATCTCACACTCTTAGATAAGTCCTGTAGGGACATACAGTAATTCTACTACTCTCACACCGTTATCAACACCATAAGCTATTAAAGCCTGGCTGCAAGGATATTTAAACCCCTCTGCAGTCCAGGCTTACATTCTCCCTATCTTCATATTCTGCTACTCGACTGTTGTTTTAAGGGGGGAGTCGAATTGGAGTAGACCATTTTTCCCTTTTTTCCCTCTTTTTCTTTCCCCCCCATCATTCTATACCTTCACTATTAAACTAGCTGCATTTCAAGTTTCAACATTTTATTGTCAACCATTCTTGAGTTATGATACTTTTTATCCTCCCATTTCATTGCACAACTCTGCGCGATGAACAAGAAGAAGCCTGAATAAACGCAGTAAGTTGGATCGTTCATAATATAATAACCGTTCATGGCCAAGACTTGAAACTTGGCTAAAATATCGCTCAGTACTATTCCGTCATTTCCGTGCTCTCTGCACAAAAGGGGGTATAAAGGTCTGCTCCTGCGCACGCCATGTTGTTCTTTCTCAGTTCTCAACTTTGATCGAACTTCTGTGTGATTCTATGCGATCCTAAAGCCTAAAGCTATTATCATGCATCGTTCCAGTTGTCGTCGGAAGAAGAGACCCAAAGTCTTCCCTGGGGTACGACCGGTGAAGAAGATGAGAAGAGAAGCTGAAGACACGGGCTCTTCTTCACCGTCAAACCCTCCGGTTCGGACTAGTAGCGAGTCCGTAGTAGGTCCTCCCCGAGTACCAGCTAGAACAGATCAGTCTGTTGTTCAGGCTGGCCTTTGCATGCGAGCGCTGAACTTGTTGGTTTGGGGCAGGCTGCTGGGGAGCCTGTGTCAAGCGCATGAGGCAGATTGCTGGGGAGTCTGCTTCAAGCGTGGGGCAGATTACTGGAGAGTCTGCTTTAAGCGTGGGGGAGATTTCTAGGGAGTCTTCTTCAACCTTGGGACAGATTGCGGTGAATCTGCTTCAAGAGTGGGGCAGATTGCTGGAGAGTCTGCTTCTATCTTGGGACAGATTGTTGGGGAGTCTGCATCAAGACTGGGGCAGATTCGTAGGGAATCTGCTCCAATTTTGAGGCAGACTGCTGTGGAATCTGTTTCAACCTCTGTGGAATCTGTTCCTGTTACCATGCACTCTCAGACTGCTAGTCAACGTAAATTGAAAAAGGTTGCTAGTGGGGCTGGTAAAGCCAAGCTACTCGATGAAGATTGTATGGGTACAGGCAATCGCATTGTCAGCATTTCTACCTTGTCCCACATTGCTGACTTTGTGAGATGTCCAACCTGCAATTCAAGTGTTAGTTTTTCTGAAGGTGTAGGTAACCGAAGAGGGTTAGTCACAATGTTGTCTCTGGACTGTAATGGGTGTAGCTGGAAGTATAACATTACTGATCCATGCAGCAGTGAGGCTAAGGGTTTGAACAGCAAATCAGTGTTCGGAGCTAGGTTGATGGGAAAGGGGAGGACAGGACTTGCCACATTGTCTGCAGCTCCAGATTTGCCCCCTCCAGTGACTGGCAACTCTTACTCACAACACACCCAGCATGTATGTTGTGTTCTGTTTGGGGTGATGATGATGCTTGTACTTACAGTGCTGAACCCCAAACTGAAATTCATATAGTCAATTTATCATAAAATAACTCTTTCATCAATATTTTCATGTTATTTTATTGTACTTTTCAAACTGATTTATTATGAAATGTAATTTTCATGTAGTGACATCACATGATACCGTGTAACTCATTAAATTTTTGTCTGTAGTAAATAATTTTTATATATTATGAAAGGTCTTGCATTACTCCTTGTTTTCAATACATTTATAACCAATCTGGACAGTCATTTTCTGATGAGATATAGTCAGTCTGATGCATAAAAATGAAATTGGGGGTGTTGGGGGGAATAAAAAATAAAAAATCAAACAAACTATTCAAAACACGTATCTGTGATCACTCTAATATCACCATAAATAGCAAGTGTTGAAGACCTGTGGTTCGGGTACAGGAGTGCATCTAAACATTTTAAAGGACCTTTGTGGTTTTCCCCATGTTTCAGTCCTAGTTTATTGCAACACCATCATTCTTATGTCATTGGAAAGCACCTAGAATGAGCTACAGTTTGAGACCATAATCTTTGGAAATGGATTAAGCATTCAATAGTTATGACAGGGTTTTTTAAAAAACCCACAAAAGGTTCGATTCTCCCCTTTTAATGGGGTGCTTCAGGTCCATTTTGTTTTTGTTTTTTGGGTTTTTTCCCCCTTCCACATAAATATGTTGCCAGGACCTGTAAGATGCTGCATTACAAATTTGAGAAGATTTGGATGCTCCATTCTGGACTTATAGTGACTTTTGTACATACACCTCCATTCAATTCTTGACAAAGAAATGGGAAAGAAGACTGTCCGCGGAGGGTGAGTTTCATGGGGGGACCGATGTTTTTTGTTTTGTTTTGTTTTTAACTTGTGGTTACAACTTTAGAGCTCCTTAGATTCTGCAAACTTCATGGTATGGACTTGATATATGGCTCAAAAGTTAGGTCTCTCTGTATACTAAACTATGTTTCATAGGTATAACTATAGGCAAGTTACTAGACCCTAAAGTGGAGGGACCTCAAAAACCTGAATCCCTGCAACCTCCGCCAAAATAACTCCAGATTGCTAAGTGCATGAAATTGGTAGAGTGGCTAGAGGAAGCCCTAGAGCATGCAATGACCTTTTTAATTAGGCGTTAAAATTTTAGTATATGGTCAAGCGCCGGGTGGAAAATTGATTACTGTGAAAATCAACGCCCTCAATTTTCCACACGTGCTTGACCACGTACAAAATTTTTAACGCCTAATGAAAAACGACATTGCATGGTCTAGGGCTTCCTCTAGCCACTCGTACCAATTTCAATTTTTTGGCACTTAGCAATCTGGAGTTATTTTGGCGAAGGTTGCAGGGATTCAGGTTTTTGAGGTCCCTCCACTTTAGGGTCTAGTAACTTGCCTATACTTATACCTATGAAACATATTTTAGTATCAAAAGAGAGCACACAGAGAGACATATCTTTTGAGCTATATATCAAGTCCATACCATGAAGTTTGCAGAATCTATGGAGCTCTAAAGTTGTAACCACAAGTAAAAAATAAAATAAAGTAAAAAATACCCTCGGTCCCCCTTGTAACAGCTTTTTGTCAAATTCTAGTTTCCAATCGCCATTCACAGCATTACTAGGTTAAAAAAAAAAATTTGCCCAAACCTTGTATATCATTTTGAAGCTCTTTCTTTCCACTTTGTGTTCAACGATCATTTTTTTTTTTAATTCATAATAATAAAAGGTTATGTTGCTTAGTGGGCGTGGCATCTATATGAACCCATCAAACAGTTGGAATAAAAAATAAAAAAATCTGATCGTTGATAACAAAGAGTAATGCATTATCTAAACAAACAACAAATTTGATCCAATATCCAAGATGGGAAGCTGTGAATGGTAATTTTGACGTCTGGTGGCTGCACGTACCTAGATAGACCTGTAAATATATCATTATACATATCACTTGAAAGCACATAGAAAGAGCTATCTTTTGACACAAAAATTATATTTGTAGGCCTAGAATATTTGTAGGCCTAGAAACCTAAAAGTTATGACGGTTTTTACTATGTGGCATGTTTTTTTTGGTTTGACCTAAAGCACCCCCTTAATATAAGCTACTTAAAAACTTTTTTGTCAAGCTTGGGATTTAGCTAGAAGAAGTTAGGGAGAGACTCTGGTGGCAGCAAATTATCAAGGTTGGTATCTGTTAGGTCTCTTGTGGTTAGAGACTCTAACAAGGTGCCTAACTACAACATCAAGGTTAAAACTGCCAACTGAAACAGTCTACTCCCCAGTGTGATGTGATCAGGAGCAAATTAGAGAATTGTTCATTAATTTATGGCAACCATGTCGGCAAAACTAATTAACACTCAAGGGTCACCACGATTACTGAGCAATACTTGTAGTAAAACAACATTTGAAACACCTGTATCAAAGAGCACTAAATTAAAAGAGCTCTCAAATGACATCATCCCACAAAACATTCAGTGAACTGTTGCAAGGTAATGACCGGTTCAAAACCAGAAAATATGTATTTCCATAAATCATGGGAATAATGTGTCAAAGTTAGGACAATAAAATCTTGTGTTCCTTGTTCAATATTTGAATCAAAAGTATGGACAAAAACCAAATATAACTCTGAAATGGCGATGCTAACTTTATCAACAGAAAAGACTAGTCACTCTCAACCTTCTCAATAATCAACTTGAAATTGTATTCTCGCGACGTTTCGACTAGATGCTCTAGCTATCATCCTTCTCAATAATCAACTTGAAATTGTATTCTCTTGACATTTTGACTAGATGCTCTAGCTATCATCAGGAATAATGAGATGCTAGAGCATCTAGTTGAAACGACAATTTCAAGTTGATTATTGAGAAGGTTATTGTAAGGAAAGACTCGTGTTAGAGAAAAGGCTAAAGATCGCGATTGGCATTAGTAGCTGTGAACATGGATGACACTGACAAACGACCTACTGTTGTGTAGCGGACAGCTTCACTACTTCAAGAGTGTCTCTCCTCTCAACTTCCTCTTTCCTGTGCTAATGTTCACAGTGAATGGAGGTCACTTCCATAAGTGGGTTGCTGATCTTAACCAATATATGAGTTGACAAAAGAAAACAGTTGCTCTTCTACTAGACAATTGTGGTTCACATCAAACTGGACAGTCCAGGAGATTTACCATCCTGTCACCTACTTCCCTGACCCCGCCCTGTGATGTGGTGCCTTCAAAAGCATCATGACAAACTACCAATGTCTGGAGGTCATCACTCCCATTGCTACTGTTGACCTTTCAGTTTGGCTCATACCATCTCTATTCAAAGAAAGAATTGTTGTTTCAGGAGTTTCACAATGGCACACTTTATGGAAACAAGTAAGTCTGTATAGTGTGACTGAGTCCATTCCCCTTTTTAAAAACTAAATCCTGACCACCTAATAAAAATCACAGACTGCCTATTACTACTTCCCATTCAGAGGTTGTGGAACACAATCACATGACCACCTCAAGTGCAAGAAGTTGTTTCACATGACCACAAGAGGGAAGTGGACTGGCAATGATTACTGAAAAGCTGTCTAACCTAAAAACAACAATTCCCACTCATAATGAGCTTCTTGTTGCTCAATGGGATGCCTAGGAGGTGGAATATTGAGAGCAGGATGGTAAGATGCTCTAAGCATTCTGTTGAGTTAGGGGAGGGATGCTACTATCAAAAAGTTGTCCAGGTAAAGAAAGATGGTGGGTATTCCATACCCTCACGATCCACGCAGCTGCATCAGCTACTTAGTGGACATCGGTCTAGTAGATCGCTATGTATGTATTATCTTGTATAGGTAGACCCCTTACCCGTTATACGTATTCATACATGTACGCATGCGCAGACATACACTATGCTCAGTTGATGCACACATTGTCAAAGACAGGTTGTGATTCATATCCAGTGTGATCTGCGACAAAGGCGTAGCTGCGCTATTATCTATGTGTGCATCCACCGAGAATAGTGTATCCTTCGACTATTGTAGCATCGTTGGCAACACTGTGGAGGATCCCTAAAGGAAACTATAATAGGTAACCCCATTTAACGCCCACCAAAATGGAAGCGGTCAGATGTCCCTTCCCTGGATGTACCTACAGCACCCCGGCAGATCTGGATCCGGCAGTAACAGCAGTCGTCCTGTCCACCCATGCTATGGGACACAGCCGGGCGACCAAGGCTAAACCTGTGCCCGTGAAGAGACCGGAGATGACATCGGGAGGGACCACGGAGAATTGGACGTATTTTCTGACTAGGTGGAAGGCCTATGCTGGGGCAGTACAGCTCACAGAACAAGACATCGCGGTGCAACTCCTCGAGTGCTGTGATAGTAAACTCAGACGTGACATCACTCGAAATGCAGTCGGCCTGGTCAAACTGGAGGACATGAGCGAGAGGGACCTACTGGGAGCGATGAGAGCCCTAGCGGTGAAGGAGGAAAACCCCAAGGTGGCCAGGGTGGTTCTGAGCCGGATGGTTCAGGACAGGGGCGAACCAGTGAGGGCTTTCGCGGCCAGACTCCGAGGCCAGGCCGAGGTATGCTGTGTCACTAAGAAATGTACTAACTGCGAGGCCATCTCCAATCAAGGTGAGGAGAGGGTGGCGGATCAGTTATGTATTGGGTTAGCTGATGGAGAAATCCAAGAGGATCTCCTTAAACACCCAGACCAGAGCATGGGGGTGGAAGAGACCATTAGATTTGTGGAGGTGAGGGCAGCTGGTAAAAGGTCGGCAGTATCAATGACCACGCCCACCTCCACTAGCGCCATCGATGATGATGAGGGTACAGAGGCAGTGAGCAGCACGTACAGGCGCCAGCAGCGACGCCCCCCCTTACGACTGGGGCTGGGACCAGGCAAGGTCATGCCCACCCGACAACATGCTCCACCCCCCCCGAGAACCCGGCTACCCCAACCAGAGATTGACATCAACTAGGGGACAGAGCCTGCCACCTCAACGCGCCACCAGAAACACACCCATCAAGCGAGGTGTGTGTAACTTCTGTGGCCTTCCAGGCCACGGAGAACAAGAACGAACAGCTCACAGGCGCATACATTGCCCGGCCTTCGGAACCACCTGCCCCTCCTGCGGACAGCAGAATCATACAGCCCAGATGTGCTGGCAAGGGTCCATAGAACAGGAGAGCGCCATCTACGAACAGGTAGACACAATGGTTGAGGGGACCCTCGACCACCAGCAGTGGAACCCAGACACCCGTCGCTGGACCCAGGAGAAGTCCCAACCACAGCCCCACATTGATGTCATCGTCTCTGCACGCTCGGAGGACTTCCGCCACCATGGCCATTCCCTGAGAATCGAGACGTTAGGCATCGCAGCCTGCGCTATGGCAGATACTGGCTGCCAGAGTTGCCTGGCTGGCCCTCAACTCATGACTAAGCTCCGGTTGACAGCAGATGACCTCATCCCTGTCAATCTAGTCATGCACTCTGCAAGTGGCAACAACCTGCCTATCTTGGGAGCCGCCATTCTGAGAATCAAGGCCAACATCACCGGCCTCGAATCCAGGCAGATGGTATACTTTTCAGGCATTGTAAACAAGCTCTACCTGAGCCTGGCTACCTGCGTCGACCTGCGGCTGCTCCCCAGGCACTTCCCCCACAGCACGCCTATGCTACCTCTGGGAAACAACAAGGCTGGGAAGACGGGGCGGGGAGCCCAAACCGGACCAACACAACACTCCTACCATGCAGACCTGCAGACCAGAACGCCCCTGCAGACCAGAACCACCACGCCCGGCGTGGTTGCGACCACGCCACCCAGACCTCTCAAGGCGATGTCAATACCTCCTCATGTGAGTCCACAAACCCTCTCTAAGACTTGCTCATGCCCCACTAGAGCACAAGCCCCACCCAGACCTACAAGCCTACCATTCCCGGCGACTGAGGCCAATAGGGGTAGGCTGGAACTACACCTCAGGGACCTGTACAAGGCGAGCAGCTTTAACACCTGTGAGCACCAGCCGTTACCAATGATGTCCGGCCCACCACTCCGGCTCAACATTGACCCACACGCTGTCCCTAAACCCTGCCACACCCCCATTGCCATCCCCATCCACTGGCAGGAGGAAGTGAAGGCTGGACTGGACCGCGACGTCCGCCTAGGAGTGCTGGAACAAGTCCCCCTGGGGACCCCGGACACTTGGTGCCATCGGATGGTCATTTGCACCAAAAAGAACGGGTCCCTTAGGAGGACAATTGATTTCCAGCAATTGAACCGCCATGCCACACGTGAAACCCACACACGTGAAACCCATCACACCCAATCACCCTTCCATCAAGCCAGAGCTGTCCCGACCTGATCGAAGAAGACAATTTTCGATGCATGGAACAGGTACCATTCCGTTGCCCTCGCGGAGCCCGACCGTCACTACACCACGTTTATAACCCCGTGGGGTCGATATAGATACTGCTCCGCCCCCCAGGGATACATTGCCTCTGGTGATGCGTACATGGCCAGGTACGACAGCCTGGTCGCGGAGATACCAAATAAAACCAAGTGCATAGACGACGCCCTCCTGTGGTCGGAGTCCATAGAGGACGCCTTCCACCAGGCCACGGAGTGGCTCGACGTCTGCGCCAGGAATGGTATCACGCTGAACCCGGACAAGTTCCGGTTCGCACAGGACGAGGTGGAATTTGCCGGGTTCCTCATAACAACGGACGAAGTCAAGCCCTGCAGCAGGTACACCCGAGCAATCACTGACTTCCCGACACCCATGGGGATAACGGACATTCGCGCCTGGTTAGGTCTCGTGAACCAGGTAGCCTTCGCATTCTCCATGACGTCGGTGATGTCCCCGTTCCGGTCCCTACTCAAACCCTCCACCACCTTTGCATGGATCCAGGACCTCCAACTCGCTTTTGACGCGTCGAAGAAGGAGATCACCACACGGATCCAAGAGGGCGTGAAATTTTTTGACAAGGAGCGCCCAACTTGCCTGGCGACGGACTGGAGCAAGGACGGGGTAGGGTACTGGCTATTCCAGAAGCACTGCCAGTGCCCGTCCCAGGAGATCTTCTGTTGCCAGGAGGGTTGGAAGGTCACCCTGGTCGGCTCCAGGTTCACACATGCAGCGGAGTCGAGATACGCACCGATCGAGGGAGAGGCCCTAGCGGTCGCTGATGCCCTGGACAAGGCCCGCCACTTTGTTCTCGGATGCTCCAACCTGGTCATAGCCGTTGACCACAAACCCTTGGTGAAACTGTTCGGGGACCGATCCCTTGAGGACATCCCCAACACACGTCTCAGAAACCTTAAGGAGAAAACGCTAAGGTTCCGATTCACCATGGTGCACATACCCGGAGTTCGCAACCGAAGCAGCGACGCCCTGTCACGCCACCCCACCGGCATCCCCAGCCCAGCGAGAATGGCTCTGCAGGACGACAGCACGGCGCCCGACACTGCGTGCCCCCACACAGGCCTCAAGATCCCCTCCGCCCTGCTTGCGGGTATCTCGATCGCGCCCCCGCCCGAGGACGATGATGTGGGCCTTTCCACGGCCATTTGCGCAGCCATCACTGCCATCCCCCTCAGCTGGGAGGCCATCCAGATCGCCACTGCAGCGGACGACAGCCTGCAGGACCTTGCCCTCACCATAGAGGAAGGGCCACCGGACAAACGGCACCTGATGTCCCCGGCAACCCGGGACTTCTTTCCCTACCGAGACTCCCTCTCAGCAGTAGATGGCGTCATAACGTACGGAGACCGAATCGTCATCCCAACCAAGCTCTGCCGCACCTGTCTGGATGCCTTACACGCCGCTCACCAAGGCACGAGCAAGATGACCGCCCGAGCGGAATCATCCATCTTCTGGCCTGGCATATCCAAGGACATCACTGCAACACGGGCCAATTGCAGTGTCTGCAACGGCAACGCTCCATCCCAGCCGGCCATGCCCTCAGTCACACCGGAAACCCCCGCATACCCCTTCCAGCACGTATGCGGGGACTTCTTCCACCACCTCGGACTGGTATACCTGGTCCTTGTCGACAGGTACTCCAACTGGCCCATCGTCACCCCATCCGGGGACGGTGCAGCTGGATTAACCCAAACCCTCCGTGATACCTTTGCGACGTACGGCATACCAGACACGCTCACCTCCGACGGCGGCCCAGAATTTACGGCACACAAGACAAGATCGTTCCTTACTAACTGGGGCGTACAGCATCGAACATCCTCGGCGTACCACCCCCACGCTAACTGCAGAGCCGAAGTAGCAGTGAAGGCCATGAAGAGGCTAATCGCAGGGAACACTGGCCCCAACGGCACCCTGTCCGACGCCTTCCACAAGGCCCTACTGATTTATCGCAACTGCCCGGACGCAGACACCAAGATGTCCCCAGCGACATGCGTCTTTGGCCGACCAACGCGTGATCTCCTCCCCGGCCTACCAGGCAGATACCTGCCCCACACAGAATGGACAGACAAGCTCGACCTCAGGGAGAGAGCTCTCTCCAAGCGAGCCGTGGCAGGTCGTGCGAGATGGGATGAGCACACCAAGGGCCTTTCCCCCCTCAAGAACGGTGACACCGTGCTCATCCAAAACCAGACAGGACGACACCCGACCAAATGGGACAAGTCGGGGACGGTAGTGGAAGTGTTACAATACCATCAGTACGGCGTACGGACCGCCGGCTCCGGCCGCCTCACGACCCGCAACAGCCGGTTCCTGCGCCAGTACACCCCCCACCCAACCGAGGAACTACCACCACTCCCACTTGCCGACACACCATACCACAACAACACGCCGACTGTCACCCATCCGGAGCCAGAGCCGATCATTGACTACCCGCCAACCAATGCTCACACCGAGGCCCACACCGTGCCAGAGCCCACCACAGCCACCACCCCGGGACCTCCAACCAACCCCAATCCCTTGAGTATCACCCCGGCCACCCCACACACGGGACGCTCCTACGCCTCCGTCGCCCGGACTCCACCGCCGACCCAGGTCACCCGACCTGTGACCAGTCCGCCCTCCACACCTGCCTTGAACAGGCCGGCAGCACCAAGGTCCATCATTACTCCCAGGTCACCCCGTCATCCGCCTGCTCAGAGCAGCCTGACCATGAATCCACCACCACCCCGACGCAGCAAACGCGGGCCGAAGCCCATTGACCGCTACGGCCACAACTGATCTACTAACTTCAGCAGGCACCAGTGCCAACTTGGGGGGAGGTAGTGGACATCGGTCTAGTAGATCGCTATGTATGTATTTTCTTGTATAGGTAGACCCCTTACCCGTTATACGTATTCATACATGTACGCATGCGCAGACATACACTATGCTCAGTTGATGCACACATTGTCAAAGACAGGTTGTGATTCATATCCAGTGTGATCTGCGACAAAGGCGTAGCTGCGCTATTATCTACTACTGCATTAAAAATCTTGTGGGCCAACCCTGGGCCAGATGGTAGGGCGGGTGTTGATGTACATTGTCCTTACCAAAGCATCCCAACAACCATCTATCCTCCGGGTGAACCCGCACTGTTTGTAAGGCATTGCGTATATTAACCTTTGCTATCAAGACCACACCCCTCATCTGAGGATGGCTTATAGTTGTCCACTGACACATAATATGATGATGCCTTCCCATCTGGTGATGACAGATCCCACAATGAGCTCCCCTTAGAAGAGCCTTTCAGAATAATCCCAAAGCAACCCACCGGTATCGTAGGAAAGTGGGCAAGGTTAAGGGGACCAAGCACTCTTTCCTCTACATCTTCCTTTGCTAAGTACTCCCTCAGAACTTCTAGTCTTTGCAATGCAGATGCCACATTGCGTCTTAGTCACTTACAGGTATGCACCTGCTAATGTGGACACCCATTTTTTTAGACCTGGGCTTCCAGAGCAACATGTGTGAAGTGCTATAACTTGTCCTGTGAAGTTGGGATGGAGTGGAGTAGCGGTAACCACACTCACTGAGCTCAATGGGTTGTTATTCAATTACCAGTCATGCATGGGACCATTTTGCACTGCAGTCTCTTCCCTAAGCTTACTCACTCATGTACACCTTATTAAGGCTATAGAAGACAAGGACTTACTCACTATAAGTCATTGGCCGCTAAGTGCACAATATTAATTACCCTAAGAGGACCATAGGCCAGGACACTACACGAGCACTTTCAATGACAATATCCAAATAGTGAAGGTGGAGCTGATGCCTCACATGTTGAGCACATGGACCTCAACCTAGGGGGAACCACGTGTTAGGCATGACCCAAAGTGGCTGCCTCATGATGGCCATTTTACAAGCAAACAGCGACTCGTTCTGAGACCAAAGGGATGCCATCAAGTTTTGATTGAAGGAGGAACAGATACCTCGAAAATGGTTAGAGACGATAAGTCTTGCTTCAAGAATGAGAGAGGTATGATAATTATCAGAGTGGACATATTGCGATTTGCCTTCCAAAGTTTCACCCAGAGTTATACGCTATTGAGAAGGTATGGGCTCAGCTGAAGCGAGATACAAAACCTCATTGTAAATATTCACTACAGTCTTTGCGGCGAAATATTCACATCACCTATGAATCTATAGCAATGGAGAACACACAAAACAATTTTCGTCGAGTTTGCCATTACATGTCAACATGGAGGGGCTCACACCAAGCACTTGGCTTGGATGGTGGAGTGAAAAATACAAACACCATATAAGTATATAGAACAAATATTCATAATACCTTAAACAGAAATACATTATTCAGTTTATGTTAGTCGAGCTTTATTTAAAGGGACTATATATCAAACCACAAAAAACCTACAAAAGTTGTAACATATAATTATTATTTGTAATCACCATAATTATTTTCTTCTTTCCTCTGTACAGGCAATTGTGATACCAAGTTGTTGCTAGTTCTGTGTGGTTTCAAATGATTGTGAATGTCTCTATAGCTACATTAGCCCTAGCCGTAGCCCTAGCCCCCCATCAACTGATACAGTCGAACTCCCCAGTGCGGTTGAGGCTCTAACTTGGAGTGGGGCTTCCCAAAGCACTTGACCTGGATATGAATTAGAGCATTGTTCGTTAATTAAGTTTATGGCAACCATGCCTGTAAAACTGATTAGCACCCAAAGGTCACCTCCTCCAATAAGCAATAATTGCTGTACAACATCTGAAACAGCCGTAACATAGAGCATTAAAAGAGCTCTCAAATGACAACACCACACACAAAAAATTGAGTGAACTGTGGCAAGGTTACGACCAGTTCAAAACCAGAAAATATGGACTTCTATAGACTGTGGGATAGGACAATAAAATCTTATGTGTTCCTTGTTCAATATTTGAATCGAAGGAGTGAATTGCATGGACAAAAACCAATATAACTCTGAAATGGACCATACAATGCCTCTAAAACTTTGGAAGCGACTAGTATATATATTATATACTCATATATACTTATATATATATATATTATATATATAACTGCAAAAAGAAAGAAAAAAAGTTTTATATATACAGTCTGGCTTAACTCTTGAATGTCACTTATTATTAATTCTTTCTATATTTGGCTAAAAATTTGTTCTGTAGGCTTTTAACCGTCTCACCGCCATATGGCGGAGTTGTAAATGACCGCGACAAAAACAAATATATAAAATCGTTAGTTTTAGCTACGCATGTGCTAAATATACCTGGGCATGTCCCTTGCTTAGCTAGAGCTGGAATTAAAATAGCTGAGGTATAGCGCCTAGGTAACCAAGGTATTCGTGACGTCAAACTCAGCCGATCGATTTAAAAAATGGCTTCTAGACTAAATGTGGACGATGTTTTGGCAATGCTGGATGACGACGAATTCGGTCTCTCTGAGGTTGAAAGCAGTGATGAGGAAGGAGAAGGGATATTTGCCTAGCACGGAGAACAGACTAGAGATCCTGAAGAGCTAGCAACTCTGATTGACATCGTAGATTCAGAACCCGTTTTTTGGCCAGTCCGGAGATAGTAGCGCTGATTTGCGTAGGGATCCAGGTCTTGAGACTGACGATAGTGAAGAACAGGAACTAGATGTCCCAGGCAAATAAATAGCCATGCATGTCAGATCCTTTAGCATTACTGCTTTTTTTCTGACTTGTATAAAAAATAGCATTTACCTGGGTATACTTCGCTATCCATCTATATAGCTATAATAATATAAAGCTAATAGGTAGTTAGTTAGCTATAGTTTCTAATTATCTGCCCTAGTAAAATATGACACTGTAATTTTATTATATTTACATCATGATGCATCCAGTTATCTGTCCATATTCTGCCTAAAAATACAATCAAAACAAACCATCAAATGTTATAATGATATTCATCATATGTGGTCAGTTGCTAGGCAACCTACAGTTGACCACAATGTTTGTCAACACCAATGTTATAACATCAACCATGGTTGCTAGGGACATTTGTGCACTCCTGGTTGAATATAAAATATTATGTAAAATAACGTCACTATTTTTAAAAAGTGCTGTGTAAATCAAGCGGTGGAAGGGTTAATAGTACATAATTATGCTCACAGCTATCAACTACAAATCTAACAAAGTTCAATGTTTTTAACTGGGAGAGCAGACATGATTTCAGATGTTCTGAATCTCTCCCTAGAATTATTGCAAACATAATAAGAAACTTAAAAATAAGAATTGAAGGTGTTAGACCCATTTCAGCCACGCCTATTCTGCATAGCAACTGTTGCTATCCATGATGGAGGACATGCATGTAGTGTGTTATGAATCACTTATTCCAGCCGAGCTGTTCTGTATTCTGTGCAGGAGCATCATACTGAGATTTTATTATTTAAACGAAAAAGGACCTGCACGTTGACCCCCATTCTCAAAACATTTTTTGAAGTTGCAGCATTCCTGGAGCTGCTTTGGAAATTTTTTTTTTCTAAGCTCTTTTTTCTCGAGCTTAGAAACAGATTTCGCCATGTTCTCAATCTGATCGTGTACCATAATCACATTCCAGCTACTACCTCCAATCTACGGATGAAAAACTTTGTGCTACTATTAGCACAAAGTATTTGAGTGCTTACTGCTGGGTGTTTTGCCAGATTATCCAAATGGCATGTTCCAGATTATAAAACTATAACCACATTCACTGAGGCATCAAACAGCTCAAAGATTAATTAATGCACAGCAAAATTCCTCTATGGAATCTAATGTGGCATATAGTATTGTGAGTATTCTGTCTATTATCAGTGGCTTGAGTGGTCCCTAACATGATTATTCCTTCCTATTACCCATCACCCTTTGTACATGAATACAAACATTTGCTATTGTCCATGTCTGTTCAATTTCAACCCCGTAAGTTCTGTGAAAGAATTGTTATCTTTGAAACAAAGATCCTCATTCTAGGTCAAAACTTCAAACTCATTAGCCTCTTCTCTACATGCTCAACATTATCAGTCCTTAACTGTGCACACTTTCCTCATCCTCATTTCTTAACTTCTCATGGCCTTCTACACTGACAAACTCATGTGATGTAATGACTGTTTGACATTAGTCTGGATGAGTTCCTCTACATCCTAGATGGTTTCCCTGAGAGATTTTTTTTGAATACCACAAACATGTAAAAATAAGAGATGCATGAAATGACCATCATTAGAAGACGCCATCATTAGAAGATGCCATCATTAGAAGATGCCATCATTAGAAGATGCCATCATTAGAAGATGCCATCATTGAAGACGTCATCATTAGAAGATGCCTTCATTTTTCTGTCCTAACTCTGGTATCTGTTTGCAGATAGAACGGGTTCTGGTGCCCTACCAAGAGGAATCGAAAGTGTCCAGTCATGATTTGTATCATCATATGATGGTCGTACAATGGAGTTGGCTTGTCTAGTAAGTAGAAAGTACATTATAGATAGCTATTGATCAGCAGTCAGTTCGATGGGTTCATGATATCCACAAATATCTTCTCTTCTTACTCATCTTGTGTCTTCTCTCCCAGAGGAGTAGCCATAGCTCGTAGGATCAAGGCTGGTGCCTCAGCCTCTATCAGATCACTGCTGAAGTTGAGTACTGATATTTGGTTCAAGTGGTAATTAATTTGATCATTTGTGTGCTGTGAGAAAGCTCTAGCTACAAACCACAGCCATGGCTGTATCAGCTGCACTGGACTGGGCTTAGACTAAACAAGGAGAACTATAGACTGAGAAAAACCGGACCAGCTACTGTAACTACCACTAGCTGATGAGTAGCCTCAACCACTGTGGAGTAGAATGTTTATAATGCATGCCCTCCCATTAAGAGAGTTG
Organism: Cladorhizidae sp. MBARI D1340-BT2; assembly: GCA_028752905.1. Classification (NCBI taxonomy): domain Eukaryota; kingdom Metazoa; phylum Porifera; class Demospongiae; order Poecilosclerida; family Cladorhizidae; species Cladorhizidae sp. MBARI D1340-BT2. The sequence goes on from JAQNBH010000004.1 coordinate 47,928,708, forward strand.
AGGATCCTTGGCACTCCACACTTCCTTGTGGCATGCCTACTTCAATTGGTTTCTGATGCTGAAATTCACCAGCTACTTGCTACAAAAGGTGGAGAATCCTCACCAGCTCCTGAAGGAGCCATGAACTAGAAGGACACCAAAAGGATGCATCCAATTTCTACTCTAAGCAACCAATGGACTCTCTGCTCAACAATTGCAACTTGTTTATCACTGGTCAGCAGTCATTATGGCCACAGCAGTGGCACGACACTCTCATGTGGCACGCTAACTTGCAAAACTCACATGGCCTAAGACTATTTGTTCATAATAATTTCACGTAGTCCGTGTACAAACAATTTAATAGTTAGACATAATTAGAGGAGTTACAAATTATGCATCTGTAGTAGAATTATAGCACTTGTTAAGCCCCACCCCACTAATTCTAGCATTACTTTTTATGCAAAACTGTGCATTAAACATGTTGTTCTAGAAGGAAGGTTAGCTCTGTTAATTCTGGAGGACAGCTGACTGCCAAGTTTGGAGTGATTGCTTGCTCTATCATTCCTAGACCTACTGCACACAGAACCTACTGCACACAGAAGTGAGGAGAGACTCTTGCATGTCTAGGACTAGGTTCAGCTTCAAAATTCAACACTGCCTATCATTTATTTCTCCCTGCAATCAAATGGGCAAAGAGGAACTTAGATATCAGGAATTCTTTAAGAGACAAAATCAACCAGTGTGTAGATTTCCAGCTAATTGTTGCTTCAACTGAAATACTTCAGTCTGAAGTATTTTTCACAATAAAAGTGACAAATCATTTGATGATGTCTCAGGAGAAGATAATCGTACATGAGGACTCTGCTAGATGCTTATAACACAGGACTCTTGCCACTGAGCCATCAGAGCCAACAAACACTGACACACATGCAGACATGACCATCACTAGAGTTTCACAACACTTCCTTCGTGACTAATTACTGCATACTGTAACATGTGTAGCTAAACTGACTGGGAGGTGCCAACCATCGGGGGAGGAGGTGGGAAGTGTAAGCAGACGTATTTTATGGGGAAGTGAAGGAAAGCTGGCATGAAATACATCTCACTTGTGAGATAATTAGGGTAGGAGGTACAATCAGTCGCCACACCCTTGGTTGGATAGCATGCACTGTCTCTGGTGCATTATTGGTTTATTGGTAGCTGTGTCTAGATTATGTTCATGGGAAAGTAGGAAGAGAGGGGGGAAAAGAATGTGGTGATGAACAGAACTGGTGTCTTCATGAAAAACCACATTTATAATTAACACACAACCATCCCGCCACTGCAACTGATAGGTACTGTAACGTTTAATTTGTTCCCCCCCTAAAGTTGTTCCCCCCTTATTGAAAATTTTGTTCCCACCCTAGCCCTAGCCCTTGCTCTAGCCCTAGCCCTAGCCCTAGCCCTAGCCCTTGCCCTAGCCCTTTATTTTTCAAGCGGGAACTTTTTTACTTGAAAAAAAAGTTCCAGGCGGAACATATTTTTTAAAGAAATAGTTCCAGGGGGGACCAAATATGGGGGGAACAAATTTGTCGTGACAGTACACAACATAATAAGTGCGGCACAGAATTAATTAGAACAGGAAATGCTGCGAAAGAATACATAAGCTTACTTATACTTGAGTCTGTTGTAGTGTCTTTGTGCTTGTCATCTCGTGCTCAACAACATAAGACTGGACACATCATAACCAATAGCTGGAGAAGGTTTTAAACACCAGGTGCGCAACGTAATACTTCTTTTGTGGTAAAAGACACACTGGGCGTAATTAGGCAGACCGGCCGGATGTACAGCGTGTCCGAGTGTCAGTTTAGTGTTCGGGTCATTATACATTATAAGAATGGATACCAAGGTATTTTGAAGAATTTTCAGAGGAGAGAATATCCTGAAGGCTGTAGTGACAAATAAAAGACATCTAAAGACATCTATTTCAAGTATTAGGCAATTACTCAGGACGGCTATTGCAGGGATTGTGACGATGAGTCGGATCTTGCCATGCTGATAAGCTTGGAGGACACTTTTGTAGAGATAATACTTGGACAAAGGTGCATTAATGTCACAAACATCTATTTGAATAATTTTAAAGTTAACTTGGCAGCTTTGCTGCATGTGAGCTGGAGACCCATCATGTGGACTACCATCTGGGCAGTTGTCATTTATTCTGAGAGCAGGTACAGACACTTTGCCCACCCCTCTCAATCTCAAATGCTGGCATATTCGTGTTGATCATCGCTGTCCCCTGTGCATGAATCGGTCTCCTACTGTGCACCACATCCTATCCAATTGTCCATAGGCTCTGAAGCAGGCGAGGTACACATGGAGGCACGACTCTGTCCTGAGAGTGGTGATATCTGGGATTGAGAAGTTCATGGAGCCAGGTGATGCCTGCTTTGCAGATCTTCCTGGCTACAGGGCAAGGGACAACCCCCCTGCAACTATCCCTGCAAATATTCTAGACACCTCAGCTAGACCACACGTGGTAGTAAGGAGGAACAATGAAATGTTCTTGATTGAACTGACCATTCCACCGGAGTCCATCTTAAAGGCTAAACAACGAAAGGAGTCAAAATCGATCTACCAACTGGCCCTAAGTGACCTTGAGGCACAAGGATTCCACTCCTCCTTGTACACAATCGAGATAGGAGCTCTAGGTCACTGGTTGCCATCTAGCCGACAAGCCCTGACGGCAGTTTTTCCCTCTATCGGAAAACCACAAGCATCCAAACTGCTAGATGCTGCTGCAAAAGTGGCAATTTCGGCCTCTAGCTAACTGTTTCATGTGAGACTGGATATGTCATGGAACTCTTCTCGGCCACTGCTTTAACTATACATATATTTACTATTTATTATTGTGCTGTCATTATTTGTTTATTGTCTCACAAGCCGTTGCCAAGCCCCTTCTCTAGGTACTTACAAGAACCAGGACTCCTTGTGTTCTGGGGTCATGAGATTCATTACTGCTGTGTATGTATTCACTTTATTTGAATAATAAAGTTGGTTTTCACACATTATGTATTTAGCTCTCTGTCATTTATGCAGATACTGTAAGTCATGTGCAGCATGGGAATAAGAAGCTTGAGAAATCAGTAGCCAATACCAGTCCACAGTCCATGACGTTGAATTAACCTTATTGGACCAATTCTACTTAGAAATTCAGCATCATCATTAGGATCCAAGACAAAATGATGAATAGTACAACAGACAGACGAAGTAGAAGAATGGAATTATTTAGTAGACCTGTTCCAGGAAGGGGCTACATAGTCACATCACGCACAGGGATCGTGAGCAAGTGTTATTTGTGTCCTTCTTGTAAGTGCTTCAACATTCCTAGACCATGCTTTCCTTTTTGTTCAATACTAGCTGCACCAATACATGGTTGCAGTTTAACTTCATCCTCAGTATATCTAAACATCTCAGACTCACCATCTTATTGCCTCACTTGTTGTAAAGTCCAATGGAAAAAAATGGTATTGATACTGCTAGCAGATCTGTTCCATGAATGCACAGGTAGAGGCTCATCAGTTCTGCTATTGGACTGTTCCAGGATGGTTATAGTTATATCATGCTCAGGGGGCAATTGCAATTGAAGGTGTGGTTCCTCAAGCTAAGATAATTGGATTAAATTTGCTAGCATCTGTTCTGCCTGGATCGATAAACTTCATGAGTCAACTCCCAATGAACTCTCAGCTGACATACTAAAATTACAATAACCTTCTCAATAATCAACTTGAAATTGTATTCTCTCAATGTTTCGACTAGATGCTCTAGCCTTCATCAGGAATAATGCTGTTTTGCTAGTGCATTCCATTCCTCTTGCATTACTTATGCACAATACAGTGCTACTAGTAATGAACGGCTGCCTCGGCTGGTTATTAGAGGATAAGAAGAGAATTAGTGATGAGAGCTGTAACATATGTGATAGTGGAGCGGTGGAAGATGTTGGGCATTTCTTGGCAGTTTGTGAGGAATTTAAGAGGGATCAGCTGGTACTGGTGGATGAAGTGAATTGTGTAGGGGCTGGACAGTGGCTGGGTGAATATGGAAGAGTGGGTAATGATAGAAAGGTGGGGCATTGCTGTTGGGAAAAGGTGGGGAGGGAATAGGTGATGCAGTGATGGAGGAGGTGGGCGAGTGTATTGGGTAGGGAAGTGGTGGCAGAGGAGAAAGCAACTGTTGTACTGTGAGCTGATGAATGATCGTTGGTTCCCTCCCCTCCCTCTCCTTGAACCACCTTTTATTATTATTATTACAACTTATTAAGTATTATTATCTATTAAGCATTAAGTATTATTATCTATTAAGTAGTATTACCATCAAGTATTATTATCTATTAAGTAGTATTACCATTAAGTATTATTACCTATCAAGTATTATTATCTATTAAGTATTATTACCTATTATCTATTAAGTATAAAATATTTTCAATAATGTTATTAGTGTTATTGTCACACGGTGTCTGTGTGGTGTATGTGGTGGCCTAAATAGACCCAACAACATCAACATTAAAACATGAATGCCAGGCATTGAACCATTGAAAGTATAATGGAGCGGTTAAAAAAAGTTTTGTTTTAGCTTGAGATCCTAATATTGTTAGATTGCATTGCTCTAGCCATTCCTACCCCGAGCATAGCTGCAAGCCTAATACTGCACCATGATCTCGTGTTATAATTGATATGGAGAAGTAGTATATTCCTTACAGATTCCAAACTGGTGCTAGTTGGCAAGAACCAGCTGAGATATTCTCAAGAATGACCATAATGATCATTCCCACAAGCCAGAGGTAGTTCGACAGAAAAGGCCAGAGAGGTTGCAAGGTTGGAGATGGTAAAGCATTTATGGGAGTTATACTCCTGTGGAGATATATATAGGAGGGAAGGCAGTCAAGGGAGAAATATAAGTTTGGAGAGGGAGAAAAAAGAAGTCAAGGACACAAACTCTACTAAGACTATAGGTGGCTAGAGAGACCAGCCCAGGGAAAGCTAATGTACACTCAATTAATTACTGGGCAATTACTAGAAGTGGGAGATGTGTTGGATCTAAGAGGAAGAATAAAAGCTTGGCAGAGGTGGAGAAGTGGTGTTTGCTGGGGAAAGGTCGAGGGAAAGAAATTACACTGTAGCTCAGTTATACTTGTCATTGATTTCGTATTAACATCAATATTCTATTGAGTTATACATGCGAGCAAATAGGGGTATCCCTTATTCTCTATGGCAAGTATAACTCAATTTTAAGACAATCGCTAAGGATTTGCTATCGGAAGAAAAGATAAAGAAGTCGGAGCAGTAAAGAAGCCGATCAAATTTAGGAGCACCACCGCATGGTTTGGAAATGCCCACCATTCAGTGCCCAGTTGAAGGTTGCGAGTACCAGACATTGGATGTGGAACCCGTAGTGGCTGCAGCACTCATTAAAGCCCATGACAGTCCATGGCTCGTCCCATGCCAACACACCTGCGACAAGAGCTGAGAAGGTGAAGCACCCGAGCATATCATCTGCTGGAACAGAAGAAGACTGGCAATACTTCAGATCTAGGTTGGAGTGATTACGTGGAGGTGACCAAATTGTCAGGCACTGACAAGATGATCCTGTTACTCGAATGCTGCAATGACCTGCAAAAAGACTTGACTCGAAATGCAAGGGGATCTCTCACAGGGAAAACGGAGTTGAGGTGTCTTCAACCAGGAGAAGCTTGGCAGTCAGAGAAGAAAACACCATGATGGCATTGACGTTGCATAACATGAAGCAGGACAGAGATGAGCCAATCCATGCCTATGGAGCCAGGCTTCAAGGACAAGCAAGTGTGTGTAAGTTTGCACAAAAATGTGCTAACTGCACAGCCAATGTAGACTATACTGAAGCTATATTACGAGATGTGCTATGTCGGGGACTGGAAGACTCAGAGATACAGCTTGATCTGCTGGGTAATGGAAATCAAAACATGACCCTTGAAGAGGTACTCAGATTTATAGAATCTAAGGAAGCTGGAAAAAGATCAGCCACACGCTTGCTCCTACCACATGCGACTGACGCTGTGACTGGCAGCACATACAAGCATTAAGGAGAGATGCTGTGGAGGCGTCACTGGCAAGGAATCGAGATTCCTGCTCGTACTACTGTGGGAAGAGAGGCTATGGTAAAAATGCCCCCACCCGGATAAGACACAAAGAGTACCCAGCATATAGAATGGTTACACCATTGTAACAGGAACGATCACTTCGAAAATGTTTGCAGAGACAAAACCAAGACAAAATCAAGCAGGACCAGTGGACAGGAGAGTGCCATATTCGATACTCTGTGTGAGTTAACCACATGGCAGGATGTAGCACACGTTACCCTAGACCTCCATATCTATGATCGACCATCAAACAAATGGTCCAAGAATCTATCCAAATCCCAGTCATTCATCAGATTATCCATAATGCAGAGGGTAGTCTATGAGCACTTTGGATACCACCTGTCCACCCCACCAAAAACTGCCTTCATTATTGCCATGGCAGATACAGGATGTCAGAGATGCCTAGCAGGATTCAAGATCATCAAAATGTTAGGGCTTATCTAGCAGAGATCTTATCCCAGTCAACATGAAGATGTGTGCTGCTGACAATAGAGATATTCAAATCCTAGGAGCCGCAATCCTTAGATTATCCGGGAAGGACCAGTCTGGCAATGAGAGAATGACTCGGCAGATCATCTACATCACCAACAGCACCGACAAGTTGTTCCTCAGTAGGGAAGCATGCATGGACTTGGGCATCATATCAGACAAATTTCCCATCATGGGAGAGGTGCCTGTTCAAGGAAACCACCCCATGTCACTAAACACCACCATATCGATTCCTCCCAGGATACAACCATTCCAGACTGCGATTGCCCAAGACGAACCAAACCACCAACCCTGCCTATAGCCTCCGATACCCAACCCGAAGGGGACATAACTAAGCTCAAGAAACACCTACTGGATTATTACGTCTCCAGTACCTTCAACACCTCCGAAGATCAACCTCTGCCCATGAAGGGCCACCACTGAGGATAATGGTCGACCCTGCAGCAACACCAACTCCCCACCACACACCAATACCAGTCCCCATACATTGGCAAGATGGTGTCAAAGAAGGACTAGACAGAGATGTCAGGTTGTGAGTCCTAGAACCCATCCCTATAGGTAAACCTGTCAGCTGGTGCCACAGAATCATTTGTGCCAAGAAAAATGGGAAACCTAGAAGTACAATTGACTTCCAACCACTAAAAGGGAAACCCACCACACTAAATCTCACTTCCATCAAGCCAGATCGGTCCCTCATGGAAAGAAGAAAACAGTATCTGATGCTTGGAATGGCTATTACAGTGTTCCACTGCACAAACAAAACCACCGTTACACTAGTTTATTACACCATGGGGCAGATATCGATATTGCACTGCACTTCAGGGATACACTGCCTCAGGAGATGGTTTCTCAAGGCATTACAACGAAATTGTGTCATCCTTCCCACAGAAGACTAAGTGCATATCCTCTGGTCCGACACTATTGAAGACTGTTTCTTCCAGGCAACCAAATGGCTCGACATATGTGGGAAAAATGGAATCACACTCTATCCAGAGAAATTCACATTTGCCCAAGATGTAGTAGAATTTGCTGGATTTAAAATAACAAGCGATACTGTTTGCCCTTAGGAAATATCTTGGGGCCTTCACAGAATTCCCAACACCCAAAAATACCACAGACATCAGGTCATGGTTTGGCCTTGTCAACCATGTATCATATGCTTCAGCATGGCTGAAGAAATGCTTCCATTCAGAGAACTCCTCAAACTGAGCACACCATTTCGCTGGGACGACAATCTCAACCAATCATTTGAGGAATCCAAAACTGCCATCATCCACTAGATTGCCAATGGAGTGTGAGGATCTTCGACAAGAACAAACCAACATGCTTGGCAACAGACTGATCTAAATATGGCTTAGGCTTCTGGCTCTTCCAGAAACACAGCTCATGCCCATCAACTGATCTTTTGTGCTGCAAACATGGATGGAGGATCACCCTGGTGGGAAGCAGATTTACTCACCCTGCAGAATCCAAATATGCACCTATCGAAGGAGAGGCCCTGCTGTAGTGGATGCCCTAGATAAAGCAAGACACTTTGTCTTGGGATGCAACAACCTCACAAGCACTGCAGAACTGCCATATGGTAAACCACGAAAGATGGAATGAACACACCAGATCTCTGCCACCATTGTTTGTGGGAAATCATGCGAGATTACAAAAACCAGACAGGCAACCAGCCCGAAAATGACCACGCCCTTTTTAATCCGAAGTGCTACTTCTGACAGCTGTATCTTCTAAACCGTAGGAGTTACAGATTTTCTGAAGTGCTCAAAATGTTCAGAATGGCCATGTTTAGGGAGGGGGGGGGCGGCATAAAAGAGTTTAAAATTTCTAATTTGATATTTTACGAGAAAATGGAAAAACTACTGGGTCAAGTTATTACCAGATACCATACACTGTAAATATGTACTTGTAAAAGTGTGCCAGCACACTTTCGAATAATAATGATATTCATAGTAATATAGCAAACCCAATTGAACTAGGCAACAATGTGTGCATGATAAAAGACTCTGTGCTCCTTTAGAGTCAGAGAAGGTAAGATCCCAAAATTTTGTTCTCTATTGATACTTTATTTGCTTGCTTAGCTCTACAGGTAGAAGGCTGAATAACACTACAGTTTACAAGAGATTGAGGCTAGGAGGTGTCTTTTGTTTGAAGTGGAAAATATTTGATGGTTAAAGCAAAGTTTATTTAGTCTTAGCTTTGTCTAACAATCTAATAGTAGTATAAATGTTTCTTTTCAGGATGAGGTACCTCTCGCTGCTCCTTGTGCTACACTTAAGCCGATCAATCTCGAGGTATGCATCCTATGCCAGGCGAAGAACCAATCTGAATACCTCTCTAGTGGTGAAACTGGCAGGAGTTATATTGTTTCACTCACCAAACAAACAGAGAATGATAACACTCAAGCTGCTAGGGTTCTTTGATGAAATACCACACCTCATCTTGCTACATAATTTTCCAAAGGGATATGGCCAAGACTGACAGCATAACCCAACCATTAGAACAATCAGGACCATCTCAGCAGGAGCCTATTAATGATACATCTGAGCGAGCAAGAGATTTAAGTCCAGTGTAACTACAAATGTCTGTATCATTTGTGGTGCAGATCGCAAGACAGTTAAACAGAGCACACATTGTTCAGAATCTGTAAAAAAACACCCATAACCCCAAACCTGCCATATTGTTCAAGGACCTTGTGTACACTGAAACAGTGGCAATGTGTAAAGTAGATGATGTTTTTGCGGCTGATATCTGATATCACAACCATATTGTTGTAGAGGCTAATTCAATAAATATCAATCTAAAATTGAGAAAAATCCTCGAAATGGAGGATTTGGTAACAGCCGGAGCGACTCTTTCAAGGCCAGATTTTTAGCCCTTGGGCTTGATTTTAATAGATCAGCACACAGTCTGACTTCGATCAGGGACAGTTTAAATGAAGGTTCTGCTAGAATAGTGTCAAATGGCTCAAGCTGTATGGAGACACCGTCTGCTTCACATTCCCAAGTAACAAACGAATATCCCAGTTGGTACTTTGTACCAACAGTTCTCCAGAGGCCTTGGTAAAGTCGCTGAGAGTTACACCTGTCCAACAGATTGCAACTAAGCTGGCACAGGAGCTGAAAGAATACAGCATTGGACTGCAGAAGAGCTTCTGTGAGCCCCAAGACCTCAAACTACTACGGACAAATTCATTAAGAACCCACCACCAAGATGGGAGGAGTATTGCTCCTATATGTTCAAGGGGAAATCAGCTTCTCAGCACAAGACTGAAGTAGGCTTTCAAATTCTGCACTACATCCTGACTGATGGCAAGGAACCAAAACCTTTCCATGTCATGGTGGCTCAAAGAGTGCACAGTCTGACATGATCAAAAGAGCTAGTGACCGCTCTTAACCATGGAATGTGTGTCAGCTACAACTCGGTCAAGAGGATTGATGTGAACATCGCTGAATGATCATCGCTACAGCAGGTAACAACAGAGTACCTCTTCCTGCTGTCTTTGAAGCAACAAGCCCACTAAATGGGGCAGTGGACAACTTCGACCGCAATGAATGCAGCCTGGCAGGAACAGACTCCACACACGATAACATCTTTATTCTCTTCCAAAATGTTCCAGGAAAAACCATCACAGAAGACTGAGGTTTCTGCAAGGCCCCCTGCCACTCAGAGCTGGACCACAGTAAAGCTTAGGTCTAAAGTCAGTTGCCAACAGCTCACCAGGGTGGCGGTAGTGAAGGAGCGCGGGGAGATACATACCAACTACAAGGTATCAGAGACCCTCTCCAATTCTACTACACTGAGCCTGATAGCCCCAGCAACAGTTATTGATCCAACAACAGTCTCCCCCTCTCTCCTCTCTCCCATAGAAACTGACAGCTCCACCACGGCAACAGACTTTACTGAGTCCACCAAGTCAATCGCTTCTCCAAAAGAGTGACACATAAGAGTGACACTGTCCCAGGATTTGCAGCTGTGAGAAGTGCAACCGTGAATTGCAACTTTAATCCTACCACCAAAATTGTTAACCCCATCCTTCCCTATCCAGCTACAACAGACGATGCAATGCTCACCACGATGATTTACTTTCAGGATGCACTGAAACAGAAGGGTGATACATACGGTGGGTTGTGGGCCAACGAAGGTGTCTACCGAATTGCCAAAGAAATCCTGCTCTTGAAACCAGACCAGTTTAGCAATATATTCCTTGGTCTAGGTGGTTTTCATATGGAGAAGATTGTGCTGGCTTATCTTGGTACATACCTGGAACCCTCTGGAATTTTTGCTGTTCTAGTTGAGACAGAGTGCTATGGTACTGATGTCATCAAGACCGTGATCTCCGGTTCCCACTATTCCAGAGCCCGCACTGCCCATTCAATGATATGTGAGGTCCACACATCTATGATGTCGGAAGCCTTCCTCTCTAAATACCCTGAGAGACGAACGGAACTAGGAGCACTGCAGGTCAGCTGTCAGTCCAAAGAGTTCACGGGCGAAGAATGGAACACCACAAAAGAGCGTGCTGACACCATCCAAGCAGCCTTTCAAGCCTACCTTAAGGAAAGGACATCGCTGTCCCAGTCCCTTGATTACTGGAACACATACGTTTCCGACCTGTTCCCAATAGTCAGGGATCTGACCAATTCTCTGTGCTCTGGAGACTGGATTCTCTACCTCAATGCTATGGAGAGGGCAACTTGACTGTTTTTCTTTTGGGGGAGAACAAACTACTGTCGATGGGCACCATTATTCCTGCAGTACTGCTATCAACTGAAGGAGAAGTTCCCACTCCTCTACAGCTCCTACATGAATAGTGGATTTGTCCTGAACACCACCAAGAAAGGTAATGGAGTACCCTTTGACCAGGCGCTGGAGCAGTGCTACAACTGGCCTGCCAAAGTGAGTGGGGGGATAATTGGGGTCACCAGGAAGAAGGAAGCAGTAGCTCTGAGTGTCATTGCTGTCTCTATGCCTGAGCTTCCTCAACTCCAGCATGAGTGCCAATGCTGTCTCTATGCCTGAGCTTCCTCAACTCCAGCATGAGTGCCAATGCTGTCTCTATGCCTGAGCTTCCTCAACTCCATCATGAGTGCTAATGCTGTCTCTATGCCCGAGCTTCCTCTACTCCAGCATGAGTGCCATTGTTGTTGTAATGTTATTAGAGTCCTCTTGCTTTCACTTTTTGTTTCAACATTAAAGTAACTGACCGCTCAGTTCCTTGCATTCAATAAATTCAGCTGCTTAGCCTGTAAGCTAGTTGCATCATCATCAAATTTACCCCTGTAATGAACTTTACCCCCAGCTTTTTCGTGTAATCAAGTTAATTGTGGACATGCTTTCAATAATTTGGAGTGTCAAGGAACTAAAATTGTTTGAAAATAAATGGATTTTTTTCAGGTCTGCTCATTTTATATAGTTGAGAACACCTCCATGACGACACACACTGGCCACACTGGGTGGAGGCAGGTTGACAATGGGGAGAAACACTGGACCAAAATCACACTGGGTGGAGGCAGGTTAAGTGGTGCTCTATGGGGAGACATACTGGACTGACACCACTCAGGTTGAAGTATGTAGGTTGACAATAGCTCTATGATAACACACACTAGACCAACATCACACTGGATTGAAGTAGGTTGACAATAGCTGGGGAAACACTCAGGTTGAAGTAGGTTGACAATAGCTCCATGGAGACACACACTCAGGTTGAAGTGGGGACACACTCAGGTTGAAGTAGGTTGACAATAGCTCCATGGAGACATACATTCAGGTTGAAGTAGATTGACAAGCTCTCATGGGGATACACACTCGGTCCTCAACTAATGCAAGGAAACATATCCATAGAGCCTTTTACCTATGGGTCCAAGCCCCATTTAGAGATACCACTTGATAATATGCCAAGTCTTATGGTTTTGTAAGAAGGGGCAGTTTATTAGTCCCTGAGATTGTGATATCAAAACCCGAAGGCCTGCCAGATCCATGCACATGTGGCAAGTGTGCGCGCAAGAATGGGTGTCCCTGCCGGTTAGCTGGGATGCATTGTTGCAAGTACTGCAAATGCAAGGAAGGTGGTTGTCATAAAAACCTTATCACTAAATGAACACTGCTCCATCTTCATACCTGGACTGTGTTGTGTTGCTGCCTACTAAAGTAGTTGTCTGTATTTTTAACTTTAAGTTAACATTCCATTGCTAATAGTATGATTGAAAATACAATTTCTTCAAATGCCCGCTTTAAAAAAAATCCTTGTTCAAATTCCAAATTGTCGGTTCAACTCTAGTAGATGACACAAATTGCTTTAAGTCCAGAAGTTAATAAATATATGGCAATTCCTGTAAGTAGGTACATGTAGTAGTATGGTAGCTTAACAAGGGTTTTTAGCCATTTTCTTTTAAAATATCAAATTAGGAATTTTACACTCTTTTATGACCACCCCCTCCCCCCCCTAAACATGGCCATTCTTGAACATTCTGAGCACCACAGAAAATCTGTAGCTCCTACGGTTTAGAAGACACAGCTATGTCAGAAGTAGCACTTCCGATGAAAATGGGCGTGGTGATTGGGGTCATATTAGCCTATAACAGTTGAGTTATCCTCTCCTAAATTAAGCATGGGCGGATACAGGAGGGGGCCCAGGGGGCCCAGGCCCCCCCTAAAATATGTAGTAAATTATTTATCCCATTATTATGATCAAAGCTAGTGTCTGCTTACTACAAGTTAGTGGTTGATCATACTGATAGTGATTGTAATAATCAATTAACAAACTCCAGCTGGCAGTTTCTGACCCTTGACTTTCTGAGTGCAAGATGAAAAGAACACTTATTACTGATTTCTTTGTTGTGCCACTGGAGAGGTTGCTGAGAAAAGATGGAGACCTGATGATGACCCTTCAGCAAATCACAACCCTGGCTCAGTTGGAGGTACATGTAATGCAGTTCTCACTGTTAGGCCAGAGCCTGAGGGTCCTATTGATATCAGTGACTACCTGGAATGTGCTAGCCTACCAGAAAAAAACTAAACTCTTGCTACTCAAACAGAGATGTCCTGACAAAACTTTCAAATTTCCAGATAAAGTTTATAAGGACAAAAACAGTTCTATGGGTATTAATAAGCGGTATTGCCAGCATGAATGGTTTAAAATCTACCCATTTATTTCTTACTCCACTAGGGAGGATGGAATTTACTGCCTATTGTGTGTACTTTTTCCTGTCAAACCTGTACATGGGCAAAGAGGATCATTGTTGATAACCAAAGCTTACCAAAATTGGAAAGATGCCCGAAGCGATTTGCGAGCACACTCTTGCCTTGAGTACCACAAAATGTCAGAAGTTCGCCTTAATGCATTTATTCAAACACCATTGACCCGGATTAATTACTCAATATCTGAGCACACTGCAAAAAGAATTGAGAAAAATCGGAAAATTTTGGGATCAATAATTAAGTGTGTTTCATTTTGTGGGAGACAAGGAATTGCATTACGTGGTCACATGGAAGAGGAGGCTTCTTTGAATCCAGGGAATCTACTATCTCTAATCGACTTTCGTGTAGATGCTGGAGATACTGATTTAAAGCAACACTTAGAAACATATGCACGCAATGCCAAGTATGTTTCAAAGACAGCACAAAATGAGCTTCTGTTTTGCATTAAGGATTTTATGCAAAATGAGATCATAAAAGAAATAAAAAATTAGGAAAATGGATCCTTATATGCAATTGAAGCTGATGAGGTAACCGACAAATCAAATTGGGAGCAACTTGGGATTGTCCTACGTTACACTGTAGGTACCACCACTGTTGAAAGATTAATCGAGTACGTAGCTTGTGAACGAATTACTGGAGAAGCATTGTGCTCTGAAATAATTAAAGTTCTCAGAAGTCTGAAATTGAAGCCTGAAAACTGCCGAGCACAAACTTATGATGGTGCTTGGAATATGGCAGGGTACCTAAATGGTTGTGCATCAAATTTCATGAAGTTTGCTCCTAAAGCTCCTTACTTCCATTGTTGTAGCCATGATCTTAATCTTGCTCTCACAAAAGTATCATCAGTGCCAGAAATACACTGCATGCTATCTACAATCACTCAGCTTGGAATCTTTTTAAAATACTCACTGAAAAGGCAAAGATATTTAGAGAAGCATATAGATAACTACAACTCAATCAGAACTGAGGAGCTGTTCGATCCTCTCCCACCACAGTCGTTCTATTATTCCTTATTAGGTCCTGCTGTCACGTTCAATTTGATTCCAATCAAGAAAGTTAAGTTGCTTTGTACAACTCGCTGGGTCGAAAGACACACATCTTTGTTTGATTTCCAGATAATGTATGAGCCTTTGCTTGAATGTCTAGGTGGGATAGCAAAACAGTAACTGAAGCAAATGGTCTCCTATGTCAGCTAACTTCATCATCATTCATTGCTTCCTTTCAATGTGCCAGAATTTTTTGGGGTTTTACATCATCACTAGCAACTATGCTTCAGGGAACCAGTATGGATATTATTGCAGCATACCAGCAGATTCAAGGTGTTTTAGATGTATTCAAAGATATGAGAAAAGAGCCTGAGGAGTCATTAAAAAAAATGTATGAGAGGTGCTTACAATGGCTGAAGTAGCAAACATTCAAATTTCTGTGCCTCGTAGATGTGCCAAACAAACAATGCGAAGTAATGTTAGTGGTGAAACTTCATATGTGTACTGGAGGTGAGCTATTTTTGTTCCTTATCTTGATAACATGATATCTGAATTATCATCTCGATTTTGTCACTGCAACTTTGGTTTAGGATTTATTCCTAGTAACTTATCACAACTAATGGATGATAGGGTTGACAAAATTGCGACCTATTTTGAAGAAGACTTACCTAGCATCCAGTGTTTAGCACAAGAAATCCAGCTATGAAGAAGGCTTTGGCGGGACAATGAGGAAAAACCTGATACCATTCAAGATACTTTGGAAGAAATGAATCAGCGACTATATCCTAACATTGCAGCTATTTTGCGTATACTACATTTGATTCCTGTGACCAGTGCTTCAGTTGAGCGAAGTAATTCATCATTAAAATTCATCAAATCTCCTCTACGCTCAAGAATGGGTGAAGAAAGACTGAAAGCGTTGATACTGTTGTATGTTCACAAAGATATAGCTATTGACATCAATAAAGTTATTGATTTATTTGCTAACAGGAGTCCTAGATGAATGTTACTTAGTAGACCATTAAATGATTAACTTTTTGGTCAAAGTGATGAATCTGCTTTTTATCTCTCTATAGCTATATTACTGTAAAGTCTGGTTGTTTAGCGCCTGTGGATGTTTTAGCACCCATCTGGTTGTTAAGCACTGCTCTCGCTGTCATTAGAATGCATCTTTATTAAGCACTAGTTAATTTTGATTAAGAATAACGGTGTGCATTATATTAAAAGTGCTGTTTAATAAGCACCTGTTCGATGTTTAGCGCTGGTTTTCTTGTCGTTTCAATTAGAAGCTATGGCACTATTTGTTTGTTTGGTGGCTTTTGTTTGTTTGGTGGCTTTTGTTTGGGGGCTTTTGTTTGTTTGGTGGCTAAGCAACCAGAGTTTACAGTATATCAATCTGAATGTCTATCTCTCTGTGTGTGTGTGTCTGTGTGCGTGTGTGTTTGTCCTTTATAGACTCCTCTCCTGGAGGTGGTAAAATGGAACAAGCAACATTTTTGAAAATCTTTTGACCTTGGGCATATTTTGGGTGTGGCTATACCTGGGCAGCGTCTGATGTTAAAGTGGCCCACCTTGAACCAAGTTAATGTTTTAAGGTGTTAATTTCCTGCAATCAATACATAATTATATTACTTGGAAATTAATACCTGAAAAGCATTAGCTGGTGTCTCTAATAGGACCTTCCTCAGGAGTAGCCATCTCCACAAAACCAGGCCCAAGACATGCCCAAGGTCATAAGGTCAAGAGGTTTTTAAAAATGTGGGTCATGCCATGGAAGCACCCCCAGGAGCAGATTCTATTGGTTATAATTATAGATAGTATATCAACTCTTGCACAGAAATGTACGGGTTAGTATCAGTGCCCACATAGCAGGCCTGATATTGCTAGTTATATTAATATGCTCACTTTTACATTTACGTGGGGATGCCTCCCACACCCTCTCTGATGCAAGATCCTCTAAATCTCCAATATTAATGGGCCCCCCCAATTCAACATTCCTGGATCCGCCCCTGTTAAGTGCATACATATCTAAGCCAGGCCCTAGACTATACTGTGAAGATGTATTTTCTATGAGGGTTGGAGAAGATTAAGGAGTCCATGGTGAGGTTATATGATTTAGAAGATTCACAGATCAGAACTACTCTCCTATGCCCATGTCCATCCCTCTCCAAGTTGTCTTTTTTACTTAGGACATGTCCACCAGGCCACACTAAGCCACTTTCGATGAGGACTTGAGGGAAGCCTTGTCAGACCTAGTGGGTAGCGCCTTTTCTGATTGGGCTTGGCTAATGGCAGCATTACCTAGCACTAGTGGTGGCCTCAACATTAGGAGTGCCTCTCTGCATGCCCCAGCTGCCTACATCAGCTCTTTAGTAGAGTCTCGTTGGCTTGTTGCTAGGATCCTGGGAAGTGACCATCCAACATCACTCCACCAGGATGTTTCCATCTTAGCATAGACTGAAGCAGCAGAGAGACCAGATTAGGCTTTCCTGGAAAAAATCAATGTCCCCTCAAACAGCATCCCTGTCTCCTACAGCATTGAAGAGTCGGTCACATCCATCACCTGCTGGATTCAGCACCTAACACTCATTCCATGGCCCTGCCTCATTCCCACATGCCAGATACTGGCTAAACATCATCGCCTCCTCTACTATTTGTATCCACCTCTCAGACAATGAATTTAGGCTGCGCCTACAGTACTGGCTGGGTATGATATTGATTAGGAGGGAACCACCTGCCAACTTTCCAGAGGACTGCAGACATCCATGGAGTCAACAGGTGGGAAGTGGTGGGAATGGAGACAGTATCCATAAGCATGAATCCATTTGTGATGCACTTTTCTCAGCAGCACCATCGGCTAGTTTTGCCCCATAAGGAGGCTCCAGCCCTGATCCTGAAAGCACAAGGCACCTTTATCACCGACTCTCACCGATTCCATGTGGAGAGGGTATGCTGCCCCTCTGGATTAGGCGCCAACCCTCACGCTCTGCTACAGTGCATGGCCTCTTTTAAAGTTTTGTCGGTTATTGCATCCCTGTGGTCTAAGACCCTCCGGCATATTCGAGAGGACATCTGCCAGTCTCTTAGCATTTCTAAAGGCCCAAAAGCAACTACAAGTAATATTTCGTTATTGCTGCTTGGTGAATAAGTTCTTGTCTTTTACAGCCAAGGGGAGACAGTTACATTTTTAATTTTTACTTGTGGTTACAACTTTAGAGCTCCGTAGATTCTGCAAACTTCATGGTATGGACTTGGTATATAGCTCAAAAGATAGGTCTCTCTGTGTGCTCTCTTTTGTACTAAAACATGTTTCACTATAGGCAAGTTACTAGACCCTAAAGTGGAGGGACCTCAAAAACCTGCATCCCAAAAACCTGCATCCCAAAAACCTCATCCAAAATAACTCCAGATTGCTAAGTGCTGAACATTTGAATTGGTACGAGTGAGAGGAATCACCTTTTTCATTAGGCGTTAAGATTCTAGTACATGGTCAAGCGTGTGTGTGGAAAATTGATTACGTTAATTTTCAACGTAATCAATTTTCACCCGTCCGCTTGACCACGCACGCCTAATGAAAAAGGTCATTGACGGGCTTCTTCTAGCCACTGGTACGATCTATTGGATGAGGTTTTGGGGATGCAGGTTTTTGAGGTCCCTCCACTTTAGGGTCTATACCTATGAACTGGAAAAAGTGCAGGAACTGGAAAAAGTGCAGAGATTTGCACTTCGGATGGCATCCAAACAGTGGCACACAGACTACTCCACTTTGCTAGCTTGGTCTGAACTACCAAGTTTGGCATCCCGTAGAAAATTTCTGAAACCATCCACTCCACTCACCTGCCACTGCAAACTAGACAAATGGACATTCGGCTAAGGAGCTACAACGAGACAATGATGGAAGTTCCCTTCGCCAGAACTGAATCGTACAAGTCATCATTTTCCCCACATACACTTACTTTATGGAACATATTACCTGTTGAAATTAGAGCATGCCAAACTTTCTCAGACTTTAAACGTCAATTACAAAGTTTTTTGTATCATTAAGTTTCCTTTATTTTTATCAGGGAAGTCACTCGTATTTGCATATATTGCTACTTGGCTCGCCCTGCACCCTGTAATGCAAAATTTTCATTAATAATAAAAAAAATTAAAAAATGAAACATATTTTTAGTATCAAAAGAGAGCACACAGAGAGACCTATCTTTTGAGCTATATTCAAGTCCATACCATAAAGTGTGCAGAATCTACGGAGGAGCTCTAAAGTTGTAACCACAAGTAAAAATATAAAAAATTAAAAATGCAACTGTTTCCCCAAGGTGTACATGGTTGCTTAGGGAAGACACTGCAGTGCAAAATGGTCCTATGCATGATTTGGGGTAAGCGTGATTGTATAACATTAAGTGACTGTGGTTACCACTACTACACTCCATCCCAACTTCATAGGACAAGTTATAGCACTTCACACATGTTGCTCTGGAAGCTTTATATTGTGCCAGTCTAAAAAGTGGGAGTCCGCATTAGCTTTGCTTACAGGTGCATACCTAGGGGTTCTGCCTTGCACTTTGCACTATGAGGAGTCAGACCAGTTCCCTCATTAACCTAACACTTCCTTATTAGGAATGTGCACCTAACCACGATGGAGTACAGCTCGTAGACACTTGCATTATAAGTATTACCTTTTTTGTTGAAGGTCTCGGCTGTTAACAATTGACAGGAACTAACTTTCAGAGGAAACCAACCATCACTTCTTGGCATGACTCAGCTAAGCTTGACTCAATATTGCATGATTGTATACAACCATGCTTATGACATTGATAACCTTTTACTGGTTTTCTGATGTTTGGCTGAGTACAGAAACAGATTAATGCTGAATCGAGAAGCGGGTTAACGCATTAGTCATTACTTTCTCAATCCCTTAGACTTCCAACTGACTGATGAAGTGCTCAACCAAAATATATCTAAGACTATTCAAAACCATACTTTGGAGGCCCCCCTCTATATACCACTTGCTTGATGAAGATTTCAATTTCCCCTCCAAACTCTGATGATTGCAGATTTGAGTCATTTGGGTCATCAATGGTGCCATTTTCAGATCATTTTTTTTCTTGTGGGGATTATTTTTTCTCCTTGATTCGAAAATTATTATTGGGGGTTGGGTTATGGATTACGTTGACCAAAACTTGGTGATTTATTAATTTTTTTGCAATTTTTCTGGGGAACTCTTTTCTGGGTATATAACTATCACAGAGATGCTCAACATTTATTTGATTTTCTTCTTAGCTGAATGTTCTAGTCTTCATCAGGAATAAGATGAGGTTGATATACCCACAAGATGAAAACCACACCCTTGCACACATGATGCACATGGCTGGATGTGGCAGAAATGAGTGCAAATCGGGACAGAGGAGGTGGAATAAATGAAAACATATATTGGGGGTTGTGTATATAGCAATCCCTATATTGCTTTGACCTCATTTTAAAATGGTGGCACTCCAAAAACAACTCAGTTAAAACTCAGTATCATAAACTGTCATCAGCAGATTTTGATCCCAAAAGCATTTCAAGTATACCTTGAATCCTTCGCGAAGGTAGTAGCTAAATTAGCAGCACCAAAAACCATTGAAACCATGAAATTTCATTTTCAAGATCTTGTATCTATCATCTATCTACTTTTTACCCACACAGGCTAACTTGTGTATAGTACATCTGTTTGTCATAGTTTTACTACCGTAAAGACTCCAAACTCTAGCCAAAACATTGACACAGTCAATTTTCAGTTGATTATTGAGAAAGTCATTGCAATGTCTTGAAGTGACAAGTGAGAGTTGGGAGGACAGAATGAGAATCAACCAGGACACCATGAACAATACTTTTAATGAAAAGATCAAGCAAGTTACCTTTCCTGTGAGTTGGGACATCAATAAGATTATGTTAAAAAATAAATCACAAAATATATATATATATAAGAAGATAAAGAAGAGGCATCATGTTTGACCAACAAAGTCACTTACAAGCCCAACCTGATTTGGAGACTAGAGAGAAATGTGATAAGTAATAAAGAACAGTAGAAAATGGATCAAACATCTGGGTTGCTGTGTCCAGCTATCAAAGTTTTGCAGAAATAGGATTATAAGAGCAACTACAGGTTGTGACAGGAAATATGGATGATGTCTTTGGTCTTTGCTGCTCTGTCAATAGGCTTTCGGAAGAGATGTTTTTAATGTCTCCCTCTGTTGTATGAAGGACTGTTTCCAGATCATGGTGGTCGTCCCCAGCCCCGCCTTTGCTCCCACCCGGTCACCCACGGTCCTGCATGCTGTGTAGGTTGGGTTTACCCTGCCCACCAACCATGTTACTTCTGGTGCATTCACTGTGTATTTAAAGTGTGTCTGATCTAGGGTACCTCCATTGTCATGTAGTTACTCCTTTCAATAAAAATCATGTATTTTCATTATACTCTTGCATAATATCAAATATGAGCTTTTAACTTCTGTACAATATAATATGTCATGTGTGTGATAAAAGTTCATTTAAATGTAGCCAGCTACCATACATGTTCTCTTTACCCTGAAGTAATTTCAATAGTAGCACTCTACATAATATAAAGCTGCCTGTAGAGAATAGACTATCTAAGTCCATTTGCTTTTTCACTTATTCATGCTCTTCATAATGCTTTCTATCATATTCTGCCCAGCTATATTACGGGCGCAAAACTACACGCGCAAAAATTATCACAATTTGCCATGTGGCTCCGTCGCCTCCCTTCATGCTCCCCTGTGATAGATGGGCGGGCTTGAATTTTTGTTAGGTCTCTTTTGGGATCAAGTGTCGTTTACGACTCCAGCCATCCAAAAATTCGTGCGCGTTTTTAAAAGTTTACGCACAGGTGTCTTTTTTAATTAATTTTTTTATTAATTTTTTTACCGTGCCGCGTTTTTTTTAGTTGACGCACGGGCGGGGGTACACGTGGGAAATACAGTCATTATGGCGTCCATTGCTCCTGCTGCGTTTGGAACTACTGAAGAGGTTATGGGCTATCTGAACAGTAAGGGTCTACTAGCGATTGATTTTTCATGTTCCAGGTAAGATAAGGTCTATCTTTTTCATGTTCCAGATAAGACATCACATAATTATAATACTATGTTATAAGACATCACATAATTATTGTACTATGTTATACCCGTGTATAGGTGTAGTACTTCAATGGTGATGAGGAAAAAAAGCGACCTGAAGGATGGCAAAACTTGGGCATGCCCTAGTTGTAAATCTCTTCGATCAATTCGGCATGGGAGTTTTATCTCCAATCGCACATGGTCCTTCAGACATGGCTCCTATTGATATATTGGTGGGTGATACAGTACCCTGTATTGGATGCAGCAGATGAGTCTGGCTGCAGCAAGAAAAGTGCAATAAATGTGTACCAGTGGATGAGGGAAGTGTGCTCTGCAGCACTATGTCGAACACAGATTGTGCTTGGTGGTGTTGGATCCGTTATTCAAATAGACGAGTCACAGTTCACGCACAAACCGAAGGTATCACTGTAACATTGATATACTTGAATGGATGATCACTTTCGGTATTGACTGTTTAGCATCATAGAGGCCGCCCACCTACTAAGGAGACTTGGATTTTTGGGATGGTTGACACGGTGCATACGCCTGCTCTTGGTACACTTGATAAACGTATTGTGCCTATTTCAAAGATTTTAATTCAATGAAATTTATTTAGGTTACATGCAAGTTGTGGATAAGAGGGATGCAGCCACCTTGCTACCCATTATCCAGGCCCATGCTGCAGCTAGATCGATAATCTATTCTGACCAGTGGGCAGCCTATAGGCAGGTGGCTACTCTGCCTGGGGATTGTGGCACATGAAACTGTGAACCACTCGATTGAGTTTGTGGATCAGAGTACGGGTGTGCACACCCAAAATATTGAATCATATTGGAACAGGGTATGGTTTGTGGAACATAATTTTTTTAAATTTTAACAACAATTATTATATTGTGCAGGTGAAGGTGAAGCTAAAGGATGAAAGGAGTGCATCACCACCAGCTCCCATCCTACCTGGATGAGTTTATGTGGCGGGAGAGAAACGGACCAACTGTAGCTTTAACTTACAATAACATTTTAACAGAAATTAAAACCCAATACCCTGTTTGAATGTATTATTATTTATTTGATATTTATATTTGGATGATATTTCATGAAAAAAGACCACCCCCTCCAAATCAGCTGCAATGCAGATATTTTTATTTGGATGATATTTCATGAAAAAAGATTACCCCTTCCAAATCAGCTGCAATGCAGATATTTTTATTTTGATGATATTTCATGAAAAAAGACTACCCCCTCCAAATCAGCTGCAATGCAAAAAAATTTTTTTTAATTCCCACGTGTACCCCCGCCCGTGCGTCAACTTTAAAAAACGCGGCACGGTAAAAAAATAAAAATAAAAAATAAAAAAGACACGCGTGCGTAAACTTTTAAAAAAACGCACGAATTTTTTGATGGCTGGAGTCGTAAACGACACTTGATCCGCTCTTGCTGCCACCAGAGTTCTTTTCGACCCGAACCTCCCTTTCTCTCACAGGTAAGCCTTATTTTAATTCAGAATAGAACAAGAACTGCTGCACCCGGGACTGGCTCCCTTAAATAGGCTACCAGCCCCCTGTTTAGCTTTAACCAAATATGGTAACAATCATACACATCACACATATAAGTCTAGCCAATCAGATGTGTCCAGCATGCATAAACAATACCTTCTAGAAGGTTCTTGAGTTCAATACATAATTAACATGTACACTTCAGTAGTGTCACAGTTAGGGAGGGCTCCCTAACACCTCCCCCTCCTTTTGGTGCCGAAGGCCATCATCCCAGTCCTGCCAAGATAGCCCATCTGCATTACCATGTGCCGTCCCGGGTCTGTGCTGAACTATAAAGGTGAACGGCTGTAAACAAAGTGCCCACCGTTCCACTCTGCCATTAGTGTGTCTTGCTGAGTTTAAGTGCATCAGTGCCCGATGATCCGTGATGATGATGAAGGGTCCCTCGATTAGGTATATGGCAAAGTGTCGGATTGCTTCCACAATTGTCAAGCATTCCTTCTCGGTCGTGGCTTATCTCGATTCCCGTGGAAGTAGTTTTCTGGAGAAATAGACCACTGGTCTGTCGGCATTGTCCCTGAGCACACTGAGAACTGCTCCAATACCAACATTGGAGGCATCTGTGTGTAACTGTAGATTGTCGTCCTTATTCGGGATGGTAAGTACTGGAGCCATGCTCAGCACCTGCTTGAGGTATTGGAATTCTCTCTCTAGCTCATTCGTCCAACATAGCTTCTGGTGGGCTGTTTTGCATGTTGCCTTGGTTAGGTGTATAGAGTGATCTGCGAAGTGGGGCACGAATCTGCAGTAGTAACCCTCCTATCCGAGAAAGGATCGCACTCCCGTCTTAGTTGTAGGCTGCAGGAACAGTTGCACTGCCCCCACCTTGCAGTCGTCTGGCGCCACCTTGCCACCTCCTACCTTGTGACCCAGATAGAGACACTGGGCCTTTGCCCACTCGCATTTTGTAGGCTTGGCTGTTAGCCCAGCCCTAATGTCACCAGTCGTTCCAAAACCATGTTTGTGTGAGCCATGTGTTCATCCCAAGTGTTGCAATAAATGATTATGTAATCCATGTAGGCACAGGCGAACTCCTGCATCTCCTCCAGCACTACGTCCATTAGTCGTTGAAATGTGGCTGGAGCGTTTTGCAAACCAAACGGCATGGTGACGAATTCATATTTGCCAAATGGTGTTGTAAATGCAGTTTTCTCTGATGTCATCAATGGTGAACAGGTGAAGATGGTTAAAGTACGGACTTACGAGATCCCCAAAGTGCAAAGGATTCGGAGAATCAACCTCAGAACCTACCACTAATTTATTTACAGTTGGCACCCTGCAGGACCTATCAATATCTTCTGTCGCCACCGGCACTTGGTAGAAACCTTTTGATAAATCAAGCTTCGAGAGAAACTTCACCTCGCCTAGCTGGTCGATAATGTCATCCACCCTTGGCATATCATAAGGGTCTTGAACTGGGACAGCATTTAGTTTCCGGAAATCGACGCAGAGGCAAATTTTACCGTCTTTCTTTTTCACAGGCAGCACTGGGGAAGTCCAAGGAGAAAGAGATGGCCTGATTATTCCCGCCTGGAGCAGTGTCCCTACTTCCTCTTTCAGCTGGTCACACCAGGCTGGAGCCACCTGATATGGTGCCACCCTAACTGGGGAAACAGAACCAGTGTTAATGGCATGGTTTACTATAATCACCCTTCTTGGGTCCGCACTAAGTACCGCTGCCCACTTCAACAGGACACCATCCAGCTAAGTTGATTGTTCAACTGTCAATTTGTGATCATCTGCTCGTTCTGGGTCGGCTTCTACCTCTTCATCATCGTCTTCATGCAGGAGAATGACGTTCAACACTCTTGCATCAGGTGTCGTCCATTTTTTTATGAGGTTGGTGCGCACAGTCCGTTTCCGAGTTCTCCTGTTCGGTATACTGCCACTACATACATCACAGGTGGGATTTGCTTGGTGACCTCGTATGGCCCCTGCCAAGTGTCTTGCAGTTTGTCTTGAAGGTGAGGCACTCGAAGCAAGACCATCTCTCCTGGTAAGTAACAGGGGTCGCCTTCTTGTCGTATTGTCTCTTCATGGAGGCCTTGGCTGCTGCTCCCTTCTCCTCCACAATCTCCTCCATCATTGTTAACTTCTTCCTCAACTCGGCCACCCAAGTCACCACAGCCTTCTCCGAGGTATCACCATCCTGCCAACCCGCCTTCAGGACTGTAAGGGGGCCTCTAACATGCCTCCCAAACAGCAGTTCAAAGGTGGTAAAGCCCGTGTTGGAGTGGGGGGCAGATCTGTAGGCGAACAAACAATATAGAAATAATTCATCCCAATCACGCTTGCCAGCTGTTGCCTTTCTTATCATGCTCTTCAATGTGGCATGCCAGCGTTCCAACATGCCGTCACTTTGGGAGTGGTATGAGGATGTCCTTATTCGTCGGATCTGTAATTTGTCACACAACTCTTTCATCAGAGAACCAGTGAAAACCGATCCCTGATCCGTGAGTATTTCGTTCGGCAATCCGTATCGAGAGAAAATGTTTATCATTGACTCCGCTACTGTCTGAGCATCCACCTTACACAGGGGAACGGCATCAGGAAACTTCGTCCTGTAATCCATAGTTGTCAGAAGATACTTTGCACCCTGTTTGGTGCTGGGAAGCGGACCGACCAGGTCAAAGGCCAGTCGCTCGAAAGGGGTCGTCACCACTGTTAGTAGTACCGGTGGAGCCACCTTATGATTCTGAACTGACATCTCTCACAGGCCCTACACCAATGCTGCAAATTCTTGCCCATGCCCGGCCATGAGAAATGTCTGCGGATCATAGCACTTATTTTCTTGCATCCCAGGTGTCCTCCCAGGAGTGATGAGTGTGCTAATTGTAGCACACATTTTCGTCTTGCTTGTGGCAGGATGACTTGCACGACTGGTTGGCCCAAGACATCGTCAGCTTGGTGCACTAGGAGGCCCTTGTCCCAGTAGTACCCGCTCTCTCCAGCGTCTGAATCTTGACAGTCGTTGTGCCCATTCGGACTTGGGCACGTGATATGTTGACATCAGCCTCTCGAACTGCCGGAGAAAGGCATCCAGATCATCTTGGTCCATCCAGACAGGTAGGTTAGGGACTGAAGTCCTCCTCTCCCGTCTGTCTGTCCTCCAGCATCTTGTCTCATCATCGCGTCTGTCCTCGAATTGCTTCTGCATTAGTCGTAGCTGATCGTCCCTTGCTTGCATCGCTATCCTGTCCCGCTCTTCCTTCTCTTCTCTCCAGCATCTCTCTTCTGCACGTACCATTTCTGCTCTCTCATTCCGTGCTGCAGTGTCCTGCTGCATTTGGAGGAGCTGCTGCATGAGCAATGTCATAGCGTGCGTCATCACTGACTCAGTCGAAGGAGGTACCGATGCCGGTGAGGAAATAGTATCCTCGTCCGACGAGTGTCCATGGTCCTCCATCCCTGGCAACTTAGCAGACGACTTATGCCTGGTGTTCATCCTGCTGTATAGTGTAGGTCCTTTGTTGACCGCTGCCACCAACTGTTAGGCCAATCCTTTCTTGACGATCCTAGCTCTTGCTGCCACCAGAGTTCTTTTCCACCCCAACCTCCATTTCTCTCAGAGGTAAGCCTTATTTTAATTCAGAATAGGACAAGAACTTCTGCACTAGGGACTGGCTCCCTTAAATAGGCTACCAGCCCCCTCCTTAGCTTTGACCAAATATGGTAACAATCATACACATCACACATGTAAGTCTAGCCAATCAGAAGTGTCCAGCATGCATAAACAATACCTTCTAGAATGTTCTTGAGTACAAACATAACAATACATAATTAACATGTACACCTCAGTAGTGTCACAGTTAAGGAGGGCTTCCTAACATTGGTGTGTATCTCCCCGCCCTCCTTCACTGCCGCCATCCTGATGAGCTGTTGGAAACTGACTTTAGACCTAAGCTTTACTGTGGTCTAGCTCTGAGTGGCAGGGGGCCTTGCAGAAACTTCAGTCTTCTGTGATGGTTTTTCCAGATTAATTGGAACATTTTGGAAGAGAAAGTATCGTGTGTGGAGTCTGTTCCTGCCAGGGTGCTTTCATTGCAGTCGAATTTGTCCAATGCCCCATTTAGTGGGCTTGTATCTTCAAAGACAGCAGGAAGAGGTACTCTGTTGTTACTTGCTGTAGTGATGATCCATTCAATGATGTCCACATCAATCCTCTTGACCGAGTTGTAGCTGACACACATTCCATGGTTAAGAGCGGTCATCTTTTGATCATGTCAGACTCTGCACTCCTTGAGCCACCATGACATGGAAAGGTGTTGGTTCCTTGCCATCAGTCAGGATGTAGTGCAGAATTTGAAAGACTACTTCAGTCTTTAGCTGAGAAGCTGATTTTCCCTTGAACATATAGGAGTAAAACTCCTCCCATCTTGGTGGTGGGTTCTTAATGAATTTGTCCGTGGATAGTTTGAGGTCTTGGGGTTCACAGAAGCTCTTCTGCAGTCCAAAGCTGTATTCTTTCAGCTCCTGTGCCAGCTTAGTTGCAATCTGTTGGACAGGTGTAACTCTCAGGGACTTTACCAAGGCCTCTGGAGAACTGTTGGTACAAAGTACCATCTGGAATATTCGTTTGTTACTTGGGAATGTAAAGCAGATGGTGTCTCCATACAGCTTGATGATTAGCTGCTTTGCAGCTCTGTTTGACGCTTTTAGCAGAACCTTCATTTAACCTGTCCCTGATCGAAGTCAGACTGTGTGCTGATCTACTAAAATCAAGCCCAAGGGCTAAAAATCTGGCCTTGAAAGAGTCGTCTCCGGCTGTTACCGAATCCTCCATTTCGAGGATTTTTTAGTATTCCATTGATATTTATTGAAATAGCTTACAACAGTATGGTTGTGATATCAGATATCAGCCGCAAAAACATCATCTACCTTACACATTGCCACTGTTTCAGTGTACACGCCGCATTTAGTAGTTTTTGGGCCATCGTTTTTTTAATATACAGATTCTGAACAATGTGTGGATTTTCTTCTATTTAACTGTCTTGCGATCTGCACCACAAATGATACAGACATTTGTAGTTACACTGGACTTAAATCTCTTGCTCGCTCAGATATATCATTAATAGGCTCCTGCTGAGATGGTCCTGATTGTTCTAATGGTTGGGTTATGCTGTTAGTCTTGGCGATATCCCTTTGGAAAATTATGTAGCAAGATGAGGTGTGGTATTTCATGATACCCTACTGTCAGTCGAAGAACCCTAGCAGCTCGAGTGTTATTATTCTCTGTTTGTTTGGCAAGTGAAACAATATAACTCCTGCCAATTTCACCACTAGAGATTGCTTCTTCTTCTGGCATAGGATGCACGCCTCGAGATTGATCAGCTAAGTGTAGCACAAGGAGCAGCGGGAGGTACCTCATCCTGAAAAGAAACATTTATACTACTATTAGATTGTTAGACAAAGCTAAGACTAAATAAACTTTGCTTTACCATCAAATATTTTCCACTTCAAACAAAAGACCCCTCCTAGCCTCAATCTCTTGTAAACTGTAGTGTTATTCAGCCTTCTACCTGTAGAGGTAAGCAAGCAAATAAAGTATCAATAGAGAACAAAATTTAGACTTACCTTGGGATCCAAATATTCTCACTCTGAAGGAGCACCGGGTCTTTTATCATGCAAACATTGTTGCCAAGTTCAATGGGTTTGCGATATCACTATGAATATCATTATTATTCGAAAGTGTTAGAAATTTTAAACTCTTTTATGCCCCCCCCCCCCCTAAACATGGCCATTCTGAACATTTTGAGCACCTCAGAAAATATGTAGCTCCTACGGTTCAGCTATGTCAGAAGTAGCACTTCGGATGAAAAGGGGCGTGGTCATTTTCGGGATGTTTGCCACGGATAAAGATTTTCGCACACATGCCAAGTTGTTCCTTGGGGTCATATTAGCCTCTCCTAAATTAAGTGCATACATATCTAAGCCAGGTCCTCTACTAAGTAAGAGGGGTGGCCAATGGGACAGCCTAGCAGGGGAAAATTAGCCTGGGTGATGGGTATATATGAAGGCGAGTGTTTAGTGTGGGATCAGCATTCTCAGCAATATAGAGGAGAGATTTGGCTCAGGTCAGGTTGAGATAATGGGCTGGGCCTTCCTCTTCAATAATCAACAGTGCAGTGGCCAGATCACCAAGAGAGCCTCAGAGGTTGCCGTGATCGAGGTCCCACACATTGATCTTTGTATCTGGTGCCTCAGCCTTGATCCTCTCCATAATGGGCTGGAGGTTTATGCAAAACCCAAGGGCACTAAAGGATCCCACTTCTTGATACCACAACAGTTCAGGATGGTCTCATCACCGAGGGGGGGGATGGCGTGTTCCCCATAGCAGCATTCCATCTAGATGGAATATATTTTCGAACATACCTCCCCGATCAACAGAATTGAAAGCAAATCCAACACAAGTGTCTAGCTGCCATCAGATGAGGTAGGTGGGTACCTCTAGTACTCAGGTAACCGACGATGGGTTCACACACCAGCTGCATACCCCCTCCAATCTTCCAGATCTTCCACCCTCCTGCCTCTGTATTTCTACCCCCCCAACAATCTCCTACCTACTGTCATCTGTGCTGACTCCAACTTCTTGTGAGCATTACATTCTCCTGTCCACCATACTTCTGCTGCATACTAGTTGGGGCCCGGCCCGAACAGAGTGACCACCTTGACATTGCAAGGTGCGACTCTACCCAAGGCTCTGCTGATGAACTCTTAAAGCAGACACCTCAGGCTTATGATCTCCATGACCCTGATTAAGAACCTACTGAACATGCACACATACACACACACTAGCATTATGATTGGACAAGCACATCAGCAATGTTATTGTACTTACCAGCTGCACCTGGCAGCCTAATTAATGGCACCAGCTAGGCTCTGTGTAGTAGTTTTTTAGATACACTGTACAGAAGTAAAATTGTAGGATTACGTAGTGTAGTGTTATCTTGAGCTCAACAATTATAATGTAGGCAATGAACCAACTCAACTTACAGCACGTGAGGAGTGCATTATATAAAGCTCCATAACCAAAGTAAACATAGAACGTAATGACGTAACAGAAAGTACATGTCTGTTTATAGTTTACACCACATCTCCCTTTCTTAGGATGTAAGCCTTTCGGGAGGGCCTATGGGTGCCCCAGTTCTTGAACGAGTCATTACTGGGCTGCGACATTGAGTGGTTGCTGGGTTTGGGTGGTGTTCAGACATGACATTCAATTGACTCCGATTGCGTCAAATTAGTCCACTTGGAGTCTCGATATGGTACGATCGGGGTGCACTTGCAGGTGTGACAATTCTGCCTGAGATAGGCCTTCCATTCGTGGTAACCCAAACATCAGTATCGATGGGTATGTCTGGTAGGTCTCGAACTCAATGTCTTTGGTCAAAGTCTTGCTTCTGTCGGTCTTTGTTCTTTTGATCGCAAACTCTGAATTTGTCAAGGTATGACCATCGAGGTGTGAGGTCTTTCTGGATAAGAAGTCAGTCAGAACGGATCCTTCTTCCCATCAGCAATTCGGCCGGAGAGACCCCACACCATGGAAGTGGCGTTGCTCGATATGACAATAGAGAAAGATATGGGTCACATGAGTCTTTGATTAGTTTCTTCACAGTTTTCACAGCGTGTTCTGCGTGTCCGTTACTCTGTGGGAAGTGGGTGCTGCTGGTATCATGCCAGAAGTTGTAGGCAGTTGTGAATCCGGCAAACTCCTGGGAACTATATTGTGGACCATTGTCACTAACAAGGATTTCTGGGATACCATGTCGAGAAAAGACACTCTTCATTGCTGCGATAATCCCCTGTGATGTCGTGGTCTTTAGCTGGATGACTTCTGGGTATCTTGAAAAGTAGTCCGTGACAATGAGGTAGTTCACTCCTTTGAGGGTGAAAAGATCAGAACCTAATTTCTGCCAAGGATAGTTTGGTAACGAGGTGGGCATCAAAGGTTCCTTATTAGGTGTAGCATCTCTAGTGCATTCGGAGCATATCTTCACGAGATCTGTGAGCTGTTTCGATAAGGCTGGCCACCATATGGACGTCTGGGCTCTGAGATGGCATCTGATGATGCCTTGGTGTCCATGATGTAGTTTATTCAGGGTCTCCTTCCTGAGTGATTCTGGAACTACCACTCGGTTGCCGTTCAATAGAAGGTTATCACCCAGTGTCAGTCCCCCCCGCATCTGCCAATATGGCTTGGCCAGTGAATCGACACAATTTTTGTCAGGCCAACCATCACAGCAATACTTTGTGACTAGAGTGCATGTCGGGTCGGAGTTCTGAGTACTGCAGTACACGTCTAGCCGCTCTTTGCTGGCTGGTAGGTGTGCGATAGTCGTCTCCATTAGCTTCTCTGCTAATTCCTCAAGGGTAGAGTTCCCTGTGGTTGATAAAGAAGGTGCGTGCGAGAGAGTGTCGGCAGTGTGTAGGTCCTTTCCAGGTACGTGTTGGATTGTATACTCAAACCTATCAAGTCTCAGCAGGACTCGAGGTGGTAAACTGTCAAGATGTATCCTCCCCAACAATGGTATGAGTGGTTTATGATCCGTCTCAATTGTGATGTGCTTGCCCAAGATGTGACTTCAGAACTTCTCACAAGCCCAAGTGATAGCAAGAGCTTCCTTCTCTATCTGAGTGTAGCGACGTTCGGTATCCGTCATCGATCATGACGCATATGCAATAGGCTTCCAGTTTGTTTCAGTTTGCTGTAACAGCACTGCACCTGTAAGCCATAGGATGAGGCATCTGCTGAAATGTTGGTCTGCGCCATTGGATTGTAGAGTGCTAGTGTAATGGGCTTTGAAAGCTCCTTCTTGACTGCTGCAAAGGCTTTGCTCTGTGCGGGACCCCATATCCATGCACGAGACTTGCCCAGTAGCTCACGTAGCGATTGAGTGAGTTCTGTGAGATTGGGAGTAAACTTCCATAACTGGTTTACCATTCCCATGAATCACCGAAGCTCGGGAACAGAAGTTGGCGAAGTCATCTCAGTAATAGCAGTGGTCTTGTCCGGATCTGCTCTGATACCTGTTTCATCGATCATGTGTCCCAGGAACTTGAGGCTTTTTCTCCCAAATTCACACTTCTGTGGGTTCAGTGTAACCCCTGCTGACTCTATTCGTTTGAGTACGGCCATAAGGCGAGAGCCATGTTCTGCCTGGTCACTTCCGAACACAAGGATATCGTCCATCTGGCAAAGAACTCCATCCAGCCCCACGAGAATTCCACCTATTCTTTTCTGAAAATGTTCTGGGGCGCTAGATATACCGAATGGTAACTTATTGAAACGGTACCCATCGGGAGTGATGAAGGTCGTCAATAGCCGTGAGGATTCTGTGAGAGGGATTTTCCAAAACCCGCTATTGGCATCTAACTTGGAGAAGACTTTGGCTCCTGTCAGTTGTGCTAATGTTTCGTCCTCCTTTGGCAGAGGATGGACTTCTCTGAGCACACTCTCATTCAGAGGTTTCAGGTCCACACAAATCCTGAGTGCACCCGACTTCTTTGGGACCACCACCATTCCCGCACACCATGGGGTGGGCACATCCACTTTTGAGATCACTCCCATGGACTCCATCTTCTCGAGTTCTTCAGTCACCTTCGATCGGAGTGGTAATGGGATATTTCGTGGGGTGTAGAGAGAGTACGGCTTCGCATAAGGTTTGAGTTTTATCTCATACTCTCTACCCAGGGTGCCAAGCCCTTTGAAGACCCTAGGAAATTTCTGCCATATGTCCTCAGTATCAATTTCGTCCACTCTAGCTGCCAGTTTGAGTGAGGTGATTGCTGGCAATCTAAGCAGGTTATTTTTCAGACCTTCTACAACAAATACCTGCTGTTGGGTAAATTTCTGTATACTGGAAAGGCGACAGGTATACTCTCCGAGGACTTCCAAAGAATGTTTTTCTGGCCCAATCAGATGTTTATCTGATGTGTTCAGTTGTTGTTTTCCTAACTGAAGCCAGGTTTCTTGGGAAATGGCTGTAACCTCAGCTCCTGTATCCAACTTGAATAGAACTTTGTGGTCATCAAGTCTAAGAGTGGAAAACCACGATTTGTCCTGATTAGTGGTTGTGTGCATCGTATCCAGGAATGCTGTGTCCAGACTATTCTCTTCGGATAGAGTTGATACAGTTTTCGAAAAGCATCATGTACTGTAAGTGGCCTTTACGTTGGCAATGGTGGGAGACTGCGTCTTGTGCAGGACATTTGTCCCATGGATGTTGCTCCTTCCCACAGCGTGTGCACAATTTACTTTGAGTAGGGTACGACCTTTGCCTTTCATTTCTGCCTCCTGGATTTCTGTGTTGAGGTCCCCCACCATGGCGTCTCCTGTGGCCTGTAGCCAGGATAGCCTCGAGACTGGCTGGCTCCTTAACCCCTTTGAGTACCTTTTGCTGCTCGTGGACTGCCTCCCTTTGTCGGATCGTCTTCTTGGCCGATTCTAAAGTGAGTTTTGCGTCCATCTGCATCTTTTCGGAGAGTGCAGATTCCGACCACAAATCGGTCGTGAATCATCTCATCTTTGAGGGTGCCATACTCGCAGTTCTCTACGAGACTATATAGAGCCATAATAAATTGCTCGGCTGTCTCTCCCTCGAGTTGGTGCCTACGATTAAACCGTGCGCGTTCAAATATAATGTTCTTTCGCACCTTGAAGAACTCGTCGAACTTTCCGAGAACGATGCTGCAGTCCTTTCTGTCGTCTTCCCATGTATTGGTCGAGGTAAGAACTGCCTCTGCCTCGTCTCCTAAGCAGTAAAGGAACGTGCTGATCTGTCTCAGTGCTGTCTCCTCTGCTAAACCCGATGCCACACGATACTGTTTGTATCGCCGCTTCCAGCGGGTCCTGTCGTGTGGGTTCCGAAAATTAAACGGATCGGGAGGTTGAAGGCGTATCTGTGACATAGTGTCACCGCTGCTACCATGTAGTGTTATCTTGAGCTCAACAAATATAATGTAGGCAATGAACCAACTCAACTTACAGCACATGAGGAGCGCATTATATAAAGCTCCATAACCAAAGTGAACATAGAACGTAATGACGTAACAGAAAGTACATACTAATAATAGTCTGTTTATAGTTTACACCACACGTAGAAGACTTGTTAGTCTACTGCCCTTCAGGCCAGTTACTAAAAATAGCAAGGGCTAGGGCATAACAATACTTCATTCATACTATTCACTAGAAGTTCACACACCATCCTTCCTCTGTCTACTTCCATCTTCCAATTCACTCTGTTTATCCATTCGACCTTCACAACCGAATATTCTGCCACCTTTGCCATCTTTAACTAATCATTACCGCTTCCTAGCAAACCATATTTCTATGTACTTGGAATCTTCTACCTCTTCCACTATCTCCTCTCCAATCCCGTTTTTCCTACTACCATGATCTTGCTCTTCTTACCATTAAACTTAATCTTAGCACATATGGATGTACCACATCCAACATGGCTTGCAGCTCCAATCCTGATGAGTCTGCCAAAATAACATCATTAATTTTGCATACATAAGTGCCAACACCAACACCCTTGCCACCTTTACCCCTAGCTCAGCTCTCTCCAGCTCCTCAGCCATTCCCATTAAATAGATATTGAAAAGAAGTGGAGATAAATGGCATCCTGTCTAAGCCCATTTTCTACAGCAAACCACCTTGACCTCTCTTCTCTGTTCAATACCACCATTATCTCAATCCCACTATAGAGTCCTTCACATTTCCTCACAAACATCTCCTCTGCTCTATAATGCCTCAACTTGTTCCACAATCCCTTTTCCTACACTTATATCCAGGAGGGCCAGATATGAATTCTTCTTCTCCCTCTTTCTCACTCACTAACACCTCTCAACAACAACCACTGGACTGAACATCTGCTCTGACTCCTAAACTGTCCTTGTGTTTCTGTGTCCTATCCTCAGCAAACCCTCCCAATCTCCTTGCCAATATTCTAGCAAACACCTACGCCACATTAAAACCTAATGCAATTCCCCTACTTGGTCCTCATCACCATCCTTGTGGAGAGGTACTAGCAAACTCCTCTTCCAGTCCACTGTGCAGCACTTACTTCACATCACCACATTCATTACCTGCACCGTTATCTCTAGCACACTTCTACCACCATACATCAGCATCTTATTACAGATTTCATCAGTGCCTGGTGCCTCTATTCCAACACTCATTACCTCTATTACTTCTTAGCAACTTACTTCCCCACACATACCCAATCCATGCCCATCCACATCCCCTGTCTTTGATTTTGGTTCTATGGCATCCTCTGTTTTCTTTGCCAGCTCTTCCAAATATTTCGCCATCAAATCCTACATCATCATCTTTCCTTCTTTTAATACTTCCCTCCTTCCTCTCAAAATTATTCCAAGACAGCTTACAACTAGCCCCACCCTGCTCTCTTATCTTCCTTACAGTGCTCTTCCTCCATTCCTTACTTCACCTCTTTCCTTTTAGTCTTTTAACTTCCATTCTTGCTTTTTTAATCACGCCTCAATGTAGCCTCCCCCTCTCCTCTCTTTATTATTTCCTACATTTCTTCTTCCAGGCACCAAAAAACCTCTCCACATCCTCTGACCACCATCCTTTGACCTCTCCGTAATATTTCTTCCTCCTTATTCCTTTCTCTGCTGCAGCCAAAACTTTCTCCTTTCACTTACTCCATACTTCTTCAACTATCTTTCCACCCAATTCTTGCTCAAGCTCTCTCACCTCCTCTTCCCACCCTATGAACATTCCCTCCATGTCTCCTGATACACCTTCTCATCTAGCGTACTGTCAACTCTCCATTTAAATCTCTCTTCTCACTTGTACTTCTCTTCTCCCCCACACATTTTCATTGCAGATGAAATTTCACCCCAGATAAAGTATGGACCGACCCACATCCAACGTGCCTGAGTCCTCTACTACCAACTTAACTATATCCTACTTCCATGGCTTTATTAAACAAAATATAATTTATGACTGACTCTCTCTTTCCCCATTACCATGTCCACCTATCCTCACAGCACTGCACTTGTTCCCTACAATCAGACCTCCAACCCTAACCAACTTCAAATGCCTCTTTCCATCACTGTTTGGATGATACCGCATTCTTGGAGTTAAGTCCCCCATCAGAACATCAAACCTTTCCCTTCAATCTTCACCACATCCTTTTGCAAATAGTCTCACCGACTCTCGCTCCTTCTGGATTCATATAATTATACTACCCCAGCCATCATTTCCGTTCTCTGCACTCCGCTTGATTCCACCCACAGCAACTCTTCTCTTGACTTCCTCACCCTTGACTCTAAACTTTTTTTACCTGCACTGCCACACCCCCACTTGCCCATCTACCACCACCTCTATTTCTGCTGTACCACTCATGTCCTGCCACACTCACCTCCTCTTTTTCCAGAAATGTCTTCGCTAACCCCAGAACATCAAACTTCTTCATACCCAACACAACCTTCAAATCCACTTCCCTTGACCACAATCCTATACAATTAACAAATGCCACACTCAACTGCCCAGTTTGCCTATCTTTGGTCCCTCTCTCACCCCTCACACCTGTTAACAAACTTATCACTCACATCCTTACATAGGTTTATTTCCTGTAAAGTCTGATAGGATTCTCTTTTTTGGTGGATGTAAGTTCAGGTGGCTATACCAATTTTTTGAGTCCTGAAGGACTAACTTACCCCCCTGGCTTCCTACTAAATATTCTTCACTATTTACCATCTACTCCAAAACTTGACTTGATTGTAGTTTGATCGAACCTCTCGGGCTGCAAATGGTTCCCATTTCTTCTTCCCCTTTCTCCCCAACTATCGAGCTACACTTATTCACCTCCACAAAATCTCCCTTCTTTTCTAACAAATTCCCCCTTATCCTTCTCTACCAACCTCCTCTTCTCCCTCACTGAGTGCCATTTCGAGAGAATAAGGGATACCCCTATTTACTCGCACATATAACTCGATCGAATATTGATGTTAATATGAAATCAATGACAAGTATAACTGACATACATAGTGTTAAGATATTCTCTATCTCCCCCCAAATCTTTAACATAAGATGTGGGACGAGTATGATAAAAACCTCAGTTATTTCAAGACATAGTCACCTGAAGTTTGCCATTCTGGGAGTTTTCTGACTCTGGTAGAACATCTTTCCTTGACTGGGGAAAGTTTGGTAGAAGGTGGCTGTGGTGAAGACTCTTGCTTGGTTAAGGGGGTAGATGGTGTAGTAATAGGGGTCTTTGTGGGTGGGCTTGGCAGCGTCGAGGTGAAAAGCAATGGGGTAGTTGGGGCTATCGATTGGTTGTGAATGGCTGGCGAAGGAAAGGTAGATGCCTCGGGTAGGTTGTTTGGGGGATGGGTATTGATGTGAACGGGTGTACCAATAGGTGGGATAGGGGCCTGTGTTCTTTGGTTGGAGGAACTATTGTATTTCAGGTCATCAAGGATTGATCTTTGTTGGTCTGTTTGATGGTATATTTCCTTAGGAATTTGCAGTTTCTAGTGGTGATTCTGCCCGAGCCATCCATCCTGATGACATATTCATATTAGTGTACTTCAATGACAACTCCGGTTTTATCCCGGGGTGGTTGCCTGTCTGGATTTTGTAATCTCGCATGATTTCCCACAAACAATGATGGCAGAGATCTGGTTTGTTCATTCCATCTTTCGTGGTTTATCATATGGCAGTTCTGCAGTGCTTGTGAGGTTATTGCATCCCAAGACAAAGTGTCTTGCTTTATCTAGGGCATCCACTACAGCAGGGCCTCTCCTTCGATAGGTGCATATTTGGATTCTGCAGGGTGAGTAAATCTGCTTCCCACCAGGGTGATCCTCCATCCATG
Organism: Cladorhizidae sp. MBARI D1340-BT2; assembly: GCA_028752905.1. NCBI lineage: Eukaryota > Metazoa > Porifera > Demospongiae > Poecilosclerida > Cladorhizidae > Cladorhizidae sp. MBARI D1340-BT2. Next base: position 47,967,027 of record JAQNBH010000004.1, read on the forward strand.
TTTGCAGCACAAAAGATCAGTTGATGGGCATGAGCTGTGTTTCTGGAAGAGCCAGAAGCCTAAGCCATATTTAGATCAGTCTGCTGCCAAGCATGTTGGTTTGTTCTTGTCGAAGATCCTCACACTCCATTGGCAATCTAGTTGGTGATGGCAGTTTTGGATTCCTCAAATGATTGGTTGAGATTGTCGTCCCAGCGAAATGGTGTGCTCAGTTTGAGGAGTTCTCTGAATGGAAGCATTTCTTCAGCCATGCTGATGATATGATACCTAGTTGACAGGGCCAAACCAAGACCTGATGTCTGTGGTATTTTTGGGTGTTGGGAATTCTGTGAAGGTCCCAAGATATTTCCTAAGGGCAAACAGTATCGCTTGTTATTTTAAATCCAGCAAATTCTACTACATCTTGGGCAAATGTGAATTTCTCTGTATTGAATGTGTAGATTGAGTGTGATTCCATTTTTCCCACAGATGTCGAGCCATTTGGTTGCCTGGAAGAAACAGTCTTCAATAGTATCAGACCAGAGGTGGGGTATGCACTTAGTCTTCTGTGGGAAGAATGACACAATTTAATCGTAACACCTTGAGAAACCATCTCCTGAGGCAGTGTATCCCTGAAGTGCAGTTCAATATCGATATCTGCCCCATGGTGTAATAAACTAGTTTAACGGTGGTCTTTGGGGTGCAGTGGAACATCATTCCAAGCATCAGGTACTGGGAGATTTAGTATGGTGGGTTTCCCTAGTTGCATGACTATTTAGTGGTAGGAAGTCAATTGTCCTTCAAGCATATGATACATGGTTGACAAGGCCAAACCATGACCTGATGTCTGTGGTATTTTTGGGTGTTGGGAATTCTGTGAAGGCCCCAAGATATTTCCTAAGGGCAAACAGTATCGCTTGTTATTTTAAATCCAGCAAATTCTACTACATCTTGGGCAAATGTGAATTTCTCTGGATAGAGTGTGATTCCATTTTTCCCACAGATGTCGAGCCATTTGGTTGCCTGGAAGAAACAGTCTTCAATAGTGTCGGACCAGAGGATATGCACTTAGTCTTCTGTGGGAAGGATGACACAATTTCGTTGTAATGCCTTGAGAAACCATCTCCTGAGGCAGTGTATCCCTGAAGTGCAGTGCAATATCGATATCTGCCCCATGGTGTAATAAACTAGTGTAACGGTGGTTTTGTTTGTGCAGTGGAACACTGTAATAGCCATTCCAAGCATCAGATACTGTTTTCTTCTTTCCATGAGGGACCGATCTGGCTTGATGGAAGTGAGATTTAGTGTGGTGGGTTTCCCTTTTAGTGGTTGGAAGTCAATTGTACTTCTAGGTTTCCCATTTTTCTTGGCACAAATGATTCTGTGGCACCAGCTGACAGGTTTACCTATAGGGATGGGTTCTAGGACTCACAACCTGACATCTCTGTCTAGTCCTTCTTTGACATCGTCTTGCCAATGTACGGGGACTGGTATTGGTGTGTGGTGGGGAGTTGGTGTTGCTGCAGGGTCGACCATTATCCTCAGTGGTGGCCCTTCATGGGCAGGGGTTGATCTTCGGAGGTGTTGAAGGTACTGGAGACGTAATAATCCAGTAAGCGTTTCTTGAGCTTGGTTACATTTCCTTCGGTGGCGGGGTATGGGAGGCTATAGGCAGTGGTGGTGGTTTGGTTCATCTTGGGCAATCGCAGTCTGGAATGGTTGTATCCTGGGAGGAATCGGTATGGTGGTGTTTAGTGACATGGGGTGGTTTCCTTTAGCAGGCACCTCACCCATGATGGGAAATTTGTCTGATATGATGCCCAAGTCCATGCATGCTTCCCTACTGAGGAACAACTTGTCCGTGCTGTTGGTGATGTAGATGATCTGCCGAGTCATTCTCTCATTGCCAGACTGGTCCTTCCCGGATAATCTGAGGATTGCGGCTCCTAGGATTTGAATATCTCTATTGTCAGCAGCACGCATCTTCATGTTGACACGGATAAGATCTCTGCTAGATAGCCCTAATATTTTGATGATCTTGAATCAGTTCTGACATCCTGTATCTGCCATGGCACTAACGAAGGCAGTTTTTGGTGGGGTGGAGGTGGTATCCAAAGTGCTCATAGACTTCCCTCTGCATTCCCATGGATAATCTGATGAATGGCTGGGATTTGGATAAGCACTTGGACCATTTGTTTGATGGTCGATCATAGATATGGAGGTCTAGGGTAACGTGTGCTACATCCTGCCGTGTTGTTAACTCACACAGAGTATCGAATATGGCACTCTCCTGTCCACTGGTCCTGGTCTTGGTTTTGTGTCTGCAAACATTTTCGAAGTGATGGTTCCTGTAATGGTTACAAACATTCTATATGCTGAGTACTCTTTGTGTCTTATCCGGGTGGGGGCATTTTTACCATGGCCTCTCTTCCCACAATCTCGATTCCTTGCCAGTGATGCCTCCGCAGCATCTCTCCTCTGATGCTTGTATGTGCTGCCAGTCACAGCGTCAGTCGCATGTGGTAGGAGCAAGCACGTGGCTGATCTTTTTCCAGCTTCCTTAGATTCTATAAATCTGAGTACATGTTCAAGGGTCATGTTTTGATTTCCATTACCCAGCAGATCAAGCTGTATCTCTGAGTCTTCCAGTCCCCGACATAGCACATCTCATAATATGGCTTTGGTATAGTCTACATTGGCTGTTCAGTTAGCACATTTTTGTGCGAACTTACACACACTTGCCTGTCCTTGAAGCCTGGCTCCATAGGCATGGATTGGCTCATCTCTGTCCTGCTTCATGTTATGCAATATCAATGCTACCATGGTATATTTTCATCTCTGACTACCAAGCTTCTCATGGTTGAAGACACCTCAACTCCGTTTTCCCTGTGAGAGTTCCCCCTGCATTTCGAGTCAAGTCTTTTTGCAGATCATTGCAGCATTCGAGTAACTGGATTATCTTGTCAGTGCCTGACAATTTGATCACCTCCACGTAATCACTCCAACCAAGATCTGAAGTATTGCCAGTCTTCTTCTGTTCCAGCAGATGATATGCTCGGGCGCTTCACCTTCTCAGCTCTTGCCGCAGGTGTGTTGGCATGGGACGAGCCATGGACTGTCATAGGCTATAATGAGTGCTGCAGCCACAACGGGTTCCACATCCAATGTCTGGTACTCGCAACCTTCAACTGGGCACTGCATGGTGGGCATTTCTAAACCATGTGGTGGTGCTCCTAAATTTGATCGGCTTCTTTACTGCTCCGACTTCTTTATCTTTTCTTCCGATAGCAAATCCTTAGCGATTGTCTTGAAATTGAGTTATACTTGTCATAGAGAATAAGGGATACCCCTATTTGTAACTCAATCGAATATTGATGTTAATACGAAATCAATTACAAGTATAACTGACATACATGGTAAGTATCATTCATTTAATAAGCTACAGTGTAATTTCTTTCCCTCAACCTTTCCCCAGCAAACACCACTTCTCCACCTCTGCCAAGCTTTTATTCTTCCCCTAGATGAATCAACACCTCTACCACTTCTAGTAATTGCCCAGTAATTAATTGAGTGTAAATTAGCTTTCCCTGGGCTGGCCTCTCTAGCCACCTATAGTCATAAGAGTTTGTGTCCTTGACTTCTTTTCTCTCCCTCTCCAAACTTATATTTCTCCCTTGACTGCCTTCCCTCCCATATCTCCACAGGAGTATAACACAACTCCCATAAATGCTTTACCATCTCCAACCTTGCAACCTCTCTGGCCTTTTCTGTCGCACTACCTCTGGCTTGTGGGAATGATCATCATGGTCATTCTTGAGAATATCTCAGCTGGTTCTTGCCAACTAGCACCAGTTTGGAATCTGTAAGGAATATACTACTTCTCCATCACGGTCATAGCAATAGCGTATTATAACATGAGATCATTGTGCAGTATATATTAGGCCTGCAGCTATGCTCGGGGTAGGAATGGCTAGAGCAATGCAATCTAACAATGTTAGGATCTCAAGCTAAAAGAAATGATTTTTTAACCCTTCCATTATACTTTCAATGGTTCAATGCCTGGCATTCATGTTTTAATATATGTTGTTGGGTCTATTAAGGCCACCACATACACCACACAGACACAGTGTGACAATAACACTAATAACATTATTGAAAATATTTAAATACTTAATAGATAAAAGGTAATAAAACTTAATAGATATAATACTTGATAGGTAATAATACTTAATGGTAATACTACTTAATAGATAATAATACTTAATGGTAATACTACTTAATAGATAATAATACTTAATGCTTAATAGATAATAATACTTAATAAGTTGTAATAATAATAATACTTAATAAGTTGTAATAATAATAATAATAGGTGGTTCAAGGAGAGGGAGGGGAGGGGACCAAAAATCATTCATCAGCTCGCAATACAACAGTTGCTTTCTCCTCTGCCACCACTTCCCTACACAATACACTCACCCACCTCCTCCATCACTGCATCACCCATTCCCTCCCCACCTTTTCCCAACAGCAATGCCCCACCTTTCTATCATTACCCACTCTTCCATATTCACCTAGCCACTGTCCAGGCTCTACAATTCACTTCATCCACCAGTACCAGCTGATCCCACTCAAATTCCTCACAAATTGCCAAGAAATGCCCAACATCTTCCTCCGCTCCACTATCACATATGTTACAGCTCTCATCACTAATTCTCTTCTTATCCTCTAATAACCAGCTGAGGCAGCCATTCATTACTAGTAGCACTGTATTGTGCATAAGCAATGCAAGAGGAATGGAATGCACTAGCAAAACAGCATTATTCCTGATGAAGGCTAGAGCATCTAGTCGAAACATTGAGAGAATACAATTTCAAGTTGATTATTGAGAAGGTTATTGTAATGTTAGTATGTCAGCTGAGAGTTCATTGGGAGTTGACTCATGAAGTTTATCGATCCAGGCAGAACAGATGCTAGCGAATTTAATCCAACCAACCACAATTATCTTAGCTTGAGGAACCACACCTTCAATTGCAATTGCCCCCCCCTAAGCATGATATAACTATAACCATCCTGGAACAGTTCAATAGCAGAACTGATGAGCCTCTCCCTGTGCATTCATGGAACAGATCTGCTAGCAGTAATCAATACCATTTTTTCCCATTGGACTTTACAACAAGCGAGGCAATAAGATGGAGAGTCTGAGATGTTTAGATATACTGAGGATGAAGTTAGACTGCAACCATGTATTGGTGCAGCTAGTATTGAACAAAAAGGAAAGCATGGTCTAGGAATGTTGAAGCACTTACAACAAGGACACAAATAACACTTGCTCACGATCCCTGTTTGTGACGTGACTATGTAGCCCCTTCCTGGAACAGGTCTACTAAATAATTCCATTATTTTCTACTTCGTCTGTCTGTTGTACTATTCATCATTTTGTCTTGGATCCTAATGATGATGTGCGAGTATCCTGAATTTCTGAGTAGAATTGGTCCAATAAGGTTAATTCGACGTCATGGACTGTGGACTGGTATTGGCTACTGATTTCTCAAGCTTCTTATTCCCATGCTGGCATACTGCACATTACTTACAGTATCTGTAAAATTGGCATAAATGACAGAGAGCTAAATACATAATGTGTGAAAACCAACTTTATTATTCAAATAAAGTGAATACATACACAGCAGTAATGAATCTCATGACCCCAGAACACAAGGAGTCCTGGTTCTAGGAAGTACCTAGAGAAGGGGCTTGGCAGGCTTGTGAGACAATAAACAAATAATGACAGCACAATAATAAATAGTAAATATATGTATAGTTAAAGCAGTGGCCGAGAAGAGTTCCATGACATATCCAGTCTCACATGAAACAGTTGGCTAGAGGCCGAAATGCCACTTTTGCAGCAGCATCTAGCAGTTTGGATGCTTCTGGTTTTCCGATAGAGGCCGTCAGGGCTTGTCGGCTAGATGGCAACCAGTGACCTAGAGCTCCTATCTCGATTGTGTACAAGGAGGAGTGGAATCCTTGTGCCTCAAGGTCACTTAGGGCCAGTTGGTAGATCGATTTTGACTCCTTTCGTTGTTTAGCCTTTAAGATGGACTCCGGTGGAATGGTCAGTTCAATCAAGAACATTTCATTGTTCCTCCTTACTACCACGTCTGGTCTAGCTGAGGTGTCTAGAATATTTACAGGGATAGTTGCAGGGGGGTTGTCACTTGCCCTGTAGCCAGGAAGATCTGCAAAGCAGGCATCACCCGGCTCCATCAACTTCTCAATCCCAGATATCACCACTCTCAGGACAGAGTCGTGCCTCCATGTGTACCTCGCCTGCTTCAGAGCCTCTGGACAATTGGATAAGATGTGGTGCACAGTAGGAGACCGATTCATGCACAGGGGACAGCGAGGATCAAACGAATATGCCAGCATTTGAGATTGAGAGGGGTGGGCAAAGTGTTTGTACCTGCTCTCAGAAGAAATGACAACTGTCATAGTCCACATGATGGGTCTCCAGCTCACCTGCAGCAAAGGTGCCAAGTTAACTTTAAAATTATTCAACTAGATGTTTGTATTAATGCACCTTGTCCAAAGTCTTATCTCTACCAAAGTGTCCTCCAAGCTTATCAGCATGGCAAGATCGACTCATCGTCACAATCCTGCTTTAATTAACTTTTCTTCAGAATAGCCGTCCTGTAATACTTGAAATAGATGTCTTTTATTTGTCACTACAGCCTTCAGGATATTCTCTCCTCTGAAATTTTTTCAAAATACTTTATCCAGTCACCTGAACACTAAACTGACACTCAGACACGCTGTACATCCGGCCGGTCTGCCTAACGCCCACTGCTTTACCACAAAAGAAGTATTATCGCATCTTCGTTGCGCACCTGACAAAGGTGGTGTTTAAAACCTTCTCCAGCTATTGGTTATGATGTGCCCAGCCTTATGTTGTTGAGCACGAGATGACAAGCACAAAGACACTCCAACAAACTCAAGTATAAGTAAGCTTATGTATTCTTTCGCAGGATTTCCTGTTCTAATTAATTCTGTGCTCTTTATAGCTGTTATGTGTACCTATCAGTTGCAGTGGCGGGATGGTTGTGTGTAAATTATAAATGTGGTTTTTCATGAAGACACCAGTTCTGTTCATCACCACATTCTTTTTCTCCTACTTTCCCATGAACATGATCTAGACACAGCTACCAATAATGCACCAGAGACAGTGCATGTTATCCAACCAAGGGTGTGGCGACAGATTGTACCTCCTACCCTGATTATCTCAGAAGTGAGATGTATTAAATTTTCATGCCAGCTTTCCTTCACTTCCCCATAAAATACGCCTGCTTGCACTTCCCACCTCCTCCCCCCATGGTTGGCACCTCCCAGTCAGTTTAGCTACACATGTTACAGTATGCAGCAATTAGTCACGAAGGAAGTGTTGTGAAACTCTAGTGATGGTCATGTCTGCATGTGTGTCAGTGTTTGTTGGCTCTGATGGCTCAGTGGCAAGAGTCCTGTGTTATAAGCATCTAGCTGAGTCCTCATGTATGATTATCTTCTCCTGACATCATCAAATGATTTGTCACTTTTATTGTGAAAAATACTTCAGACTGAAGTATTTCAGTTGAAGCAGCAATTAGCTGGAAATCTACACACTGGTTGATTTTGTCTCTTAAAGAATTCCTGATATCTAAGTTCCTCTTTGCCCATTTGATTGCAGGGAGAAATAAATGATAGGCAGTGTTGAATTTTGAAGCTGAACCTAGACCTAGACATGCAAGAGTCTCTCCTCACTTCTGTGTGCAGTAGGTTCTGTGTGCAGTAGGTCTAGGAATGATAGAGCAAGCAATCACTCCAAACTTGGCAGTCAGCTGTCCTCCAGAATTAACAGAGCTAATCTTCCTTCTAGAACAACATGTTTAATGCACAAGTTTAGCATAAAAAGTAATGCTAGAATTAGTGGGGTGTGGCTTAACAAGTGCTATAATTCTACTACAGATGCATAATTTGTAACTCCTCTAATTATGTCTAACTATTAAATTGTTTGTACACGGACTATGTGAAATTATTATGAACAAATAGTCTTAGGCCATGTGAGTTTTGAGGGATTACAAGTTAGCGTGCCACATGAGAGTGTCGTGCCACTGCTGTAGCCATAATGACTGCTGACCAGTGATAAACAAGTTGCAATTGTTGAGCAGAGAGTCCATTGGTTGCTTAGAGTAGAAATTGGATGCATCCTTTTGGTGTCCTTCTAGTTCATGGCTCCTTCAGCTCACAGCTCTAGCTACAAACCACAGCCATGGCTGTATCAATAGCAGCAGCTGCACTGGACTGGGCTTAGACCAAACAAAGAGAACTATAGACTGAGAAAAACCAGACCAGCTACTGTAACTACCACTAGCTGATGAGTAGCCTCAACCACTGTGGAGTAGAATGTTTATAATGCATGTCCTCCCATTAAGAGAGTTGAGGATCCTTGGCATTCCACACTTCCTTGTGGCATGCCTACTTCAAGTGGTTTCTGATGCTGAAGTTCACCAGCTACTTGCTACAAAAGGTGGAGAATCTGATAGAGGCTGAGGCACCAGCCTTGATCCTACCAGCTATGGTTACTCCTCTAGGAGAGAAGACACAAGATGACTAAGAAGAGAAGATATTAGTGGATATCATGAACCCATCGAACTGACTGCTGATCAATAGCTATCTATAATGTACCTTCTACTTACTAGACAAGCCAACTCCATTGTACCACCATCATAATTATGATGATACAAATCATGACTGGGCACTTTCGATTCCTCTTGGTAGGGCACCAGAACCCGTTCTATCTGCAAACAGTTACCAGAGTTAAGACAGAAAAATTAAGGCATCTTCTAATGATGACATCTTCAATGATGGCATCTTCTAACGATGGCATCTTCTAATGATGGCATCTTCTAATGATGGCATCTTCTAATGATGGCATCTTCTAATGATGGCGTCTTATAATGATGGTCATTTCATGCATCTCTTATTTTTATATGTTTGTGGTATTCAAAAAAGAATCTCTCAGGGAAACCATCTAGGATGTAGAGGAACTCACCCAGACTAATGTCAAACAGTCATTACATCACATAAGTTTGTCAGTGTATATAGAAGGCCATGAGAAGTTAAGAAATGAGGATGAGGAAAGTGTGCACAGTTAGGGACTGAAAATGTTGAGCATGTAGAGAAGAGGCTAATGAGTTTGAAGTTTTGACCTAGAATGAGGATCTTTTTTTCAAAGATGACAATTTTTTCACATAACTTACGGGGTTGAAATTGAACAGACATGGACAATAGCAAATGTTTGTATTCATGTAGAAAGGGTGATGGGTAATAGGAATGAATAATCATGTTAGGCACCACTCAAGCCACTGATAATAGACAGAATACTCACAATACTATATGCCACATTAGATTCCATAGAGGAATTGTGCTGTGCATTAATTAATCTTTGAGCTGTTTGATGCCTCAGTGAATGTGGTTATAGTTTTATAATCTGGAGCATGCCATTTGGATGATCTGGCAAAACACCCAGCATTAAGCACTCAAATACTTTGTGCTAATAGTAGCACAAAGTTTTTCATCCGTAGATTGGAGGTAGTAGCTGGAATGTGATTATGGTACATGATCAGATTGAGAACATGGCGAAATCTGTTTCTAAGCTCGAGAAAAAAGAGCGTAGAAATTTTTTTTTTCCAAAGCAGCTCCAGGAACGCTGCAACTTCAAAAAATGTTTTGAGAATGGGGTTTAATGAGGTCAACGTGCAGGTCCTTTTTCGTTTAAATAATGAAATCTCAGTGATGCTCCTGCACAGAATACAGAACAGCTCGGCTGGAATAAGTGATTCATAACATGTTCTCCATCATGGATAGCAACAGTTGCTATGCAGAATAGGCGTGGCTGAAATGGGTCTAACACCTTCAATTCTTATTTTTAAGTTTCTTATTATGTTTGCAATAATTCTAGGGAGAGATTCAGAACATCTGAAATCATGTCTGCTCTCCCAGTTAAAAACGTTGCTTGGTTAGATTTGTAGTTGATAGCTGTGAGCATATGTACTATTAAAAGCCTACAGAACAAATTTCTAGGTATGTGTAAACCAAATATAGAAAGAATTAATAATAAATGACATTCAAGAGTAAAGCCAGACTGTATATATAAAACTTATTTTTTTCTTTTTGCAGTTATATATATAATATATATATATATATAAGTATATATGAGTATATAATATATATACTAGTCGCTTCCAAAGTTTTAGAGGCTTTGTATGCTCCATTTCAGAGTTATATTGGTTTTTGTCCATGCAATTCACTCCTTCGATTCAAATATTGAACAAGGAACACATAAGATCTTATTGTCCTATCCCACAGTCTATGGAAGTCCATATTTTCTGGTTTTGAACTGGTCGTAACCTTGCCACAGTTCACTCAATTTTTTTTGGGGTGGTGTTGTCATTTGAGAGCTCTTTTAATGCTCTATGTTACGGCTGTTTCAGATGTTGTACAGCTCATTAGAGGAGGTGACCTTTGGGTGCTAATCAGTTTTACAGACATGGTTGCCATAAAATTAATTAACAAACAATGCTCTAATTCATATCCAGGTCAAGTGCTTTGGGAAGTCCAACTCCAAGTTAGAGCCTCAACCGCACTGGGGAGTTCGGTTGATGGGGGGCTAGGGCTATGGCTAGGGCTATAGAGACATTCACAATCATTTGAAACCACACAGAACTAGCAACAACTTGGTGTATCACAATTGCCTGTACAGAAAGAAGAAAATAATTATGGTGATTACAAATAATAATTATATGTTACAACTTTTGTAGGTTTTTTGTGGTTTGATATATAGTCCCTTTAAATATAGCTCGACTAACAGAAACTGAATAAGGTATTTCTGTTTACAGTATTATGAATATTTGTTGCTATAATACTTATATGGTAGTAATTGGCTTCACAACCTGTTTGTATTTTTCACTCCACCATCCAAGCCAAGTGCTTGGTGTGAGCCCCTCCATGCTGACATGTAATGGCGAACTCTACGAAAATTGTTTTTTAATATTCTCCATTGCTATAGATTCATAGGCTATGGGAAGATTTCGCCGCAAAGACTGTAGTGAATATTTACAATGAGGTTTTGTATCTCGCTTGAGCTGAGCCCAAACCTTCTCAATAGCGTATAACTCTGGGGGAAACTTTGGAAGGCAAATCGCAATATGTCCACTCTGATAATTATCATACCTCTCTCATTCTTGAAATCTGAAAAATTAGCAAGACTTATCGTCTGCAACCATTTTCGAGGTATCTGTTCCTCCTTCAATCAAAACTTGATGGCATCCCTTTGGTCTATCCCTAGAAAGAGTCGCTGTTTGCTTGTAAAGTGGCCATCATGAGACAGCCACTCTTGGCCATGCCTAACACATGGTTGCCCTCGGTTGAGGTCCATGTGCTCAACATGTGAGGCATCAGCTCCACCTTCACACTATTTGGATATTGGCATTGAAAGTGCTCGTGTAGTGTCCTGGCCTATGGTCCTTTTAGGGTAATTAATATGTGTACTCAGCAACCAATGACCTATAGTGAGTAAGTCCTTGTCTTCTATAGCCTTAATAAGGTGTATATGAGTGAGTAAGCTTAGGGAAGAGACTGCAGTGCAAAATGGTCCCATGCATGACTTGGGGTAATTGAATAACATCCCATTGAGCTCAGTGAGTGTGGTTACCGCTACTCCACTCCATCCCAACTTCACAGGACCATTATAGCACTTCACACATGTTGCTCAGGAAGCCTTATATTGTGCCAGTCTAAAAAGTGGGCGTCCTCATTAGCTTTGCAAGCAGGTTCATAGCTGTAAGAGAGCAAGATGCAATGTGGCATCTGCATAGGAAAGACCAGAAGTTCTGAGTGAGCATCCCAGAGACCAACAAGAAACTCATTAATGAGTGGGAATTTTATTTTTTTAAGTTTGTTTGCCTGGTTCTTGCTTTTCAGTAATTATTGACTGCCCATTCCCTCTATGCGTCATGTGAAACAACTTTCTGCAGGTGAGGTGGTCATGTGGTTCTGTTTCACAACCTCTGAATGGGAAGTGGTAATAGGTCAGTCTGTGATTTTCAAGGACTTTTATTAGGTGGTCAGGATTCAGTTTGTAAGGCCTTGACAGACTTACTTGTGTCCATAAAGTGTGCCATTGTGTAGCTCTTGAAACAATAAGGTGTGGAATAAGCCAAACTGCTGATGGAAAGATCAACAGCAGCAAGGGGAGTGATGACCCTCCAGACATTGGTAGTTTGTCATGATGGTTTTGAAGGTTTTGAAGGCACCACATCACAGGGCTGGGTCAGGGAAGTTCATTAGGTGGCAGGATAAGGAACTCAACATCTGGTAAATCTCCTGGACTGCCCAGTTTGGCGAGAACCACAATTTGTCTAGTAGAAGAGCAACTGTTTTCTTTTGTCAACTCATATCTTGGTTAAGATCAGCAACCCACTTATGGAAGTGACCTCCATCCATTGTGAACATTAGCACAGGAAAGAGGAAGTTGAGAGGAGAGACACTCTTGAAGCAGTGAGGGTGTCCGCTACACAACAATAGGGCATTTGTCAGCGCCATCCATGTTCACAGCTAGTAATGCCGATCGCGATCTTTAGCCTATTCTCTCGACGTTTAGACTAGATGCTCTAGCCTTCATCATTATTCCTGATGAAGGCTAGAACATCTAGTTGAAGCGTCAAGAGAGTACAATTTCAAGGTTATTATAAGTTATTATGTCAACTGAGAGTTCATTGAGAGACTAGTCTTTGCTGTTGATAAAGTTAGCATCCCATCTGGGAGTCTTCTCTGACAAGTAATACAGAAGAAGCGTATTGTTAGCAGCTACAACACTCATCCCTTTGCCCTCCATGATTATTTCTTTTTCTGTATTTGAAATTAATGCTCATGAAGGTCAAAACCAGAAAGCCAGATTCAGGACTAAAACAGCTAAATGTACTCACACAGAAAAGTGGAATTCTGCAGCTAAACATGCATGTGGTTTGGTTTAGGCGGGCAATAATACACATAGCTACTACTTCCTTATAAGGGCACAATTTATCACAATTTTTTATGATGTGTATGATGTGTAACAATAACCAGTCATTGTTTAAAAAAATAATTATTCATAGGAAGTGAATAGAAAGTGATTTGGGACTTCAAAATATTTGATTGGATATTTTATTGACTGGTCTGATATTTACGGGGACTAAACTTGTGCTTACAACTTTGGAGCTGCATAGATTCTTCATACTGCACTGTATGAACTCTACAAAAGATGCTCTCACTGTGTGCTCTCTTGTGATAATAATATGTTGCATAGCTTTAACAACTTGTTTGGGGGCAAGTTAATTGATTATCAGCACCACACTTGCCCACCTACTCACTTTACATCTCCAGCTGAAGACGGTTATACTCAAACCATGCCTGCCAGAACTGGCTACAAGTGTGACTCCGGAGAAGGAAGTGCTAGACAGTGGTGTCCATGGCAAGAAGAAGCCTTACTCTATGGGAGGAGTGTTTTCATTAGGCGCTAAAAAGTGTAGGTGGGCAAGTGTGTTGCTGAAAATCAATTAATGAAAAGTGCCAGCTTGCAGGCAGTTCAGCCAGCCGTTCAAGGTCTAACCCAACGTCAGCTGCAGATAACTCTGGCATGTTTACACTTGGCAATATTTTTGGTATCAAAAGTGAGCCAACAGAGAGGTCATCTTTTGAGCTATATAGAGTTCATACAGAGAAGTGTGTAGAATCTGTGGAGATCCAAAATTGTAACCTCTTGTTTTTTTGAGCTCTTTCTATTTTATGTTTGATCCTCACTGCATACAAAAGTCAGTTGCATAGCGACCTAAGTTATAGGCCCTTAGAAACTCAGCAGCTAATCAGGTAAACTGTCATTTGTGGGCTTGCTATTTATGGTCTTGCTTGCAGCAGCAATAGACAGCTGTGGTTTGTAGCTATGGCTCTCCCACGATTCACAAGTGCTCTTTTGAGGTTCTCGAGTTTTTATATCAAGTACATGTGAGTTGCTAGGTATTATAAGCTGTGTGAAACTTTGGTGGCTAAGCTGGGGAGCTTCTCGTATACTTGTCTTCACATGGTTGTAGATCTAATGGATAAGCAATGCGTCGCCCCCTCCTGTTTTTGAGAAGTGAATTTCAGTTTTATTTTTGCTTGTCTAATCTGAAAAACAGCTTGTGAGGTGTATGTGAAGTGCATGTGAGGTGCATGTGAGGTGCATGTGAGGTGCATGTGAGGTGCATGTGAGGTGTATGTGAAGTGCATGTGAGGTGCATATGTGAACTGATTTTGTTCTTTTAAAAAATAAATAAAATGGAACCTCCCCCCTCCCCACACCATGTATCTCAACTTTCATTACCCCTCCCCCCTCATCCACTTTCCCTCCCCCATCCCAAATTGGAAACAGTTGTCTGCATAATTATTATAATCACATTCTGCAAGTATAAGGGGTTAAGGTACAGGTCCTTGAACAGGACTTTGAGGTGGTATATGAGGGTTAGGGTTGAACAGGACTTGGAGGTGGGTATATGAGGGGTTAAACTTTGGGTCCTTGAACATGACATTGGACGTGGTATATGAGGGGCTAGAGTATGGGTTGTTGAACAGGACTTGGAGGTGGGTATCATTTTGAATTACAGTGCAGTGCTTTTTTCATGGGGGAGCTGAAGTTTTGAGGGTTTTGTGGACTTGGTCTTGGATATGCCATCCAATTATTTATTAGGTCTGGTAAGTGTAGCAATAACCTCGATAGTTAGGTTACAGCAATCCTCTAAACTTTAGCTCCTGGAAAATGAGTGCTATATGGTACATCTGAAGTGTATTGGCAACTGGTATAGCTAAATAAGATACTAGAGAGTGCAGAGTCATTGTAAGGCAAGCACATGTGACTGTGTTTCAGTATCAGAGCATTCTCTATGGGAGAAGAAACATTTTGACATGTTCTCCCTCATTAGGTGGAAGTGCTGGAGTTATGGCCTTACTACGAAACAGGACTGTTACTCTGTGAGATTAATCTTGGTACTGGGGATGATGTTGGGGGCAGCCCTGGCTACCATTTTCGCACTCTTCATCTGGTTCCTGTCTCCTGCCCACGAGACTGTAATGGTATCAAGAGTGATGTCATCATTGCCAACGCCGCTGGATGTGAGTGGTGGAGGTCGGCTGGGAGAGCTATACAAAGGAGTAGGAGGAGGAAGAGGAGAAAGATGTGTTTGTAGACATGGAGCTATGGATGGTCATGTCTCTTCTTCTATCCAGGACACTATACAAACCTCTTCTTTGCACTATCTAGATGTCACCTCACCACCTGCACACATACAACAACCTCTCCTTGCCGGGGCCGAGCAACAAACAGTACAGGCTACAGGTGGAGCAGACACAATGAAGGAAGTGAAGCAAGTTGGTGTGCTCAAACAGCAGCCAAGGTCAGTGGATGTTGGAGACGATAGAGGAAGATGGGTCTTCCAATCTCTGAAGGAGGGAAAGAAGATGAGGGAGACACTGGTGATGGCTGTGATCATTGGTGGGAAACAATTAGAATGGGCGAAGTCAGTGTATGCTACGTGGGGACGTGATGCCTCCCACCTAGTGTTCTACATGGAAGGTCAGTCTAACATCAGCATCCAGGAAGTTAGGAGGTTGGGCCTACAAGTAGTCAAACTCAATACCTCTACCAAGATGCACACTCGACTGGCATTGCTGCAACACTTGAGTGAGCACTATGGGAAACCACATCAGTGGTTTGTGGTGGTGACTGAAGATACTTATGTACACATGGACCAGTTGGAGGCTATCTTAGGGAGGCTGAGCCCAGAAGAGCCCCTGTTACTGGGCCTCCCACCACACTGCCAGGTACGTGGACGACATAGTGGGAGCAGTATGGTGCTGAACCAAGCACTGCTATCACTCCTCACCCATCAACTCCACCTCTGCCTCAATAAGAACATGGGTGTGGCTGATAGTCATGGCAGTGCTGAGATAGAGGCCTGTGTGGGTGAACATCTGAACATCCATTGCTCAATATCCTCATCAGTAAGTGCCAACTATACAGTGGGTCATTCTCATTGTTAATTCATACCAAAGAGTGGGTCATCCTCACTGTTAAGTCATACATGTACCTTACAGGGGGTTATCTGTACTTAATTTGCTTGGTATTATTAAATCTGCTGAGAACATACCTTATGTCATTGTTATGTTAAATTTTAAGGAACGCTCAACCAGTGCTTAAAGGGATGATAGTATATTTTTTTATAGTGATGAAAAACTGTAGTTACAACTGTGGAGCTCTATAGATTCTGCATACTTCACTGATCTCTCTGTGTGCTCTCTTTTGATACTAAAAACTTGTACATAGATACAACCATACCCAAGGTACAGGCAATCAAAGTTGGGGACCTCAAAACTTGCATGCCCAATTTTTCTGCAGTTCTAGCTTCTAATTGGAAATTGCAAGACAGTTGAAATAAGTACCTGGTCATAGTGGAAGAGGTGGGGATTCAGAATGGAAGTGTTGGGGATTCAGAGTAGAAGTGTTGGGTATTCAGAGTGGAAGTGGCGAGGATTCAGAGTGGAAGTGGCGGGGATTCAGAGTGGAAGTGGCGGGGATTCAGATTGGAAGTGGCGGGGATTCAGAGTGGAAGTGGCGTGAATTCAGAGTAGAAGTGGTAGGGATTCAGAGTGGAAGTGGTGTGGATTCAGAGTGGAAGTGGCGGGGATTCAGAGTGGAAGTGGCGGGGATTCAGAGTGGAAGCGGCGGGGATTCAGAGTGGAAGTGGCAGGGATTCAGAGTGGAAGTGGCAGGGATTCAGAGTGGAAGTGGCGGGGATTCAGAGCGGAAGTGGTGGGGATTCAGAGTGGAAGTGGCGGGGATTCAGAGTGGAAGTGGCGGGGATTCAGAGTGGAAGTGGCAGGGATTCAGAGTTGAAGAGGCGGGGATTCAGTGTGGAAGTGGCGGGGATTCAGAGTGGAAGTGGTGGGGATTCAGAGTGGAAGTGGCGGGGACTCAGAGTGGAAGTGGCGGGGATTCAGAGTAGAAGTGGCGGGGATTCAGAGTAGAAGTGGTGGTGATTCAGCGTGGAAGTGGTGGGGATTCAGAGTGGAATGGCGGGGATTCAGAGTGGAAGTGGCAGGGATTCAGAGTGGAAGTGGCGGGGATTCAGAGTGGAAGTGGCAGGGATTCAGAGTGGAATAGGCGGGGATTCAGAGTGGAAGTGGCGGGGATTCAGAGTGGAAGTGGTGGGGATTCAGAGTGGAAGTGGCGGGGATTCAGAGTGGAAGTGGCGGGGATTCAGAGTGGAAGTGGCGAGGATTCAGAGTGGTACTTAGCAATGTAAACATTTTGTTGTAGTTGGCTAGAATTAATGAGACGGATAAGTTAGGGCCAGTGATGCAAGTGTTATTGTATTCTAATGACATTGCTAGAGGGGAAAGTTATCATAGACAAATTAGACAAATTAATAGTTTATAATAAACAAGTTTGTCTGTGTTTATAATGAGTTTAGTGCCAAACTATATTCATATTAGTTGCAATGCTGCTACAATAACTGTTGGCCAGCCGTGCCCAGCACAAGCTGGCCATATTTTGTTTAAAGTATCTCGTTGTGGACAACTAGCTACCAAGTCTTAGCATCTCATTATTCTTGATGTATGCAGTATTGACTTGGTTATGAAGTTGCTCTAATCTCCTCCCTCCTGTTCTCCTTTTTTTTACTCCTCCTTCCCCTGTTCCTCTTGCTTCCCTCCTCTAGATGCAGGCGTACTTTGTGGAAGAGAAGGAAGGCCAAACAAGCATCTCTGCTAGACTGCAGCAGAGCCAGAACAAACTCTTCTCTTTGTTGCTTACATACTCTCCTCTTCGCGAAACTAAAGACATGTACATTCTCCACCATTACTACAAGAAAACACAGCTCATGGCTGCTATGGAGAAAACAAAGCACTTGCAGCAAGAGGTCAAGGAAGTTTGTAACTCTCTGGGCCCTTCTTTTCTCTCAGCTAAGGATTGCAATTCAGCCTTGCTTAGAGAAGTTGTTCCCACAACCGGTCATCCATTAAGTGCCCGCCTAATGGAGTGATATTAACTTCACCTGGACCATTCCAACCCAAGTCCAATGATGACAACTTGTCTTGGCAGTATTTCAATTCTCATACCATCCACAATGACCTGAGCCATCATCCAAGTTACAGTCGTAAAAGTAAGAGATATGTGGAAGAAGAAGTGCAGCAAGCCTCGATTCAGGCTCTGCAGAAGACTTCTATGAAGTTAGGGAAAAGTTTGAAGTTGAAGAGGCTAGTGAATGGCTGGGTGAGGCATGATCCCACCATGGGCAATGAATATATCTTTGACTATCTGTTCACAGATGGAAGAAATGAGATTTCAAAGAGAGCAAGTCTAGTGCATCCATTGGCCAAGAATTACATCTCTTTGAATGATAAATTTGTCAACTCCGTAACAGTAAATATTGTAATACCAATTAGTGGTGTCAATCAAAAGCTCACAAAGTTCATGTCCATGTACGAGAATCTTTTCCTCGTCTCAAGAAGGAATGTTAACCTGGTTTTGTCAGTGTATGGCCAAGAAGATGTAATTAAGGTGGAAACTCTCTTGGCTCAGTATCACGTTAAGTATAAATTTGCGAATGTTACTATGGTAGTAGGAAGGGAGTTTACTCTAGAAGCAAAGCTATCCATCTTGGCCTGTCTCAGCTACTCCCAAATGATCTAGTTTTCATCTGTGATGTAGACATAGTCATCAGTCCCTCATTCCTGAACCGCTGTCGCAGCAACGCTGTACAGAGCTCCCGTGTTTACTTCCCTGAGGTATTCAAACATTACAACATGGATTATGTGTACTGGAACAGGAGAAAATCCAATAACCCCGGAATCTCGAGAGAAACTGGTTTACTGGGCCTATTATGGTTTTGGAATGCTTTGCATCTACAAATCTGATTATGACAGTGTTGGTGGTATGGACATCGACATTACAGGCTGGGGGGGTGAGGATGTTTCATTTTTTCATAGGGTTTTGAAGAAGAGGCTACAAGTGATGAGAGCGCCCCAGATGTGGGCATCAGCCATCTCTGGCATTCCAAGTACTGTGCCAAGACACTTTCTGCTACGCAGTATGCAGATTGTCAGTCTTCTAAAGTCGAAGACCTCGCCAGCAAGAGGGAACTTGCCAGGTTTGTGTATGGACAGCGGATTCCCACCACTGCAGAAGCAAGGCCAATTAGGACCACAGCTATATAGTTCTGCAGCATCTCAATCATACCAAGAGCAATAGGAAGATTATGACTATTACCTGTAATTTGTGGATGCTTGTGTTCCAACAATTACTCATTGAAACCCAAGTGTGGTTGATCAATAGCTGTAATATTATGTATGGGTGACGGTAGCAATTTCATACGTTTTTTAGATTTATTTGGTTCATATTTGTTAACCATCTTTATGAGATTTTCAAATGTCTTCGTGAGACTTCCAGGGAAAGCTTTGGCTAATGACTCCAAAGGCATTTTTGGGGGTGAGATGGGGGAATGGAGTTAACTTCACAGTGAATGCAAAGGGCATGTCAGATTTGGTAAGGGGAGTCCCATGGGATTCAAATGTCACACCACAGTACAGCACTTGCACTTTGCATGTCGGGTCATTTTGTTAAGGGATCACAACGAAATTGTTACCACCTAAGACTGGGGCCATTCTACTCGGATTCCAACAACAAAGATATATAGCCAAGTTGTTTTCTCGATCAGTCCCTTTCTAGCGATATCAAGTCTCTTGTCTGATCTTGCTCTTTCTAATCAATGAGAAGGATTGGAAGGAGGAAGCAAATGGCAAGAGTATGCTGAAGTTTTATAAATTGGCAAAGAATGGTGCAGGGGTGGAGAGGTATACGAGGTCCATGCATGGTCAGGAAGGTGTGCGGTTGCAATCTAGACATAGGATTGCATCAGCTGGGTTGTTAGAGGATAAGAAGAGATGTGGGTTAGTTAGGGATGAGAGGTGGATCATGTGTGATAGTGTAGCACCAGAAGATGTGGAACATTTCTTGATGTGTGGGGAATTTGAGAGGGATCGGCTGGTACTGATGGATGAGGTGTGCAGAATTGTAGGGGCAGGACAGTGGCTGGATGAATTTAAAAGAGTCGGTAAGGATGCAAAGGTGGCATTGCTTTTGGGGAAAGATGTGGAGGGAGTAAGTGATGCAGTGATGGAGGAGGTTGGCGAGTGTTTTATGTATTGGGTAGGGAAGTGGTGGCAGAGGAGAAAGGAACTGTTGTATGGCAATCTGAGGAATGTTCTTTGGTCCCATCTCCTCCCTCCCTCCTTGAGCAGCAGGACACTAATAACTTAATTAAGTACTGTTGATTTTTGTTATATATCAGTGTTAGTTACTGTTACATCGTGTCACACTGTGCTGTAATATATATATGTGGTAGGTTTAATAGGCATGAAGATCAAATCATCAGTCTTGGGCCAAGTCTATCATACCGGCTCTTTTCAGCCAAACCTTGCTCCATCATCAGGGTTTCAGCTACACTATACCTGTCTATCTATTGGCATCTGCTCTCCTGTCTCCATGCTCGACATACAGATCGTCTCCATTATTCCTATGGTGCCTTTCTGCCCCAGTGTCTACAGTCGGTTGTCTTCTTCTAATCCACGCTGGTGACATATAAACCAACCCTGGACTGCCAAGTTAATTTGTTTGTCCTGTTGTGAGAATGGCTCAACTAGAGAGTTTAATAGCCAAGATGGCATCTTCTGTGAATGTACCTTTAACACTTGGGCTTCATAGGAAGTGTGCAGGTATTACCATAACACCATTTCAAAGAGCTATTGCCTCCTCTAAATCTTTCTTCTGCCATCAGTGTCAACTCCTGCCCCAGAAAAAGTTAATCAACTCCATCAAGCAACTAGCTGATCAAATTTCCATTCTAAGTGCTCAACTTTCCACATTGAGTAACAGTCAAGTCACATGTATCTCAAACCCATCTGCTTCTGTCACTAGTCTTTCTGCTGACCCACCTAACTCGTCCCAACCAAGCACAAATCCTATATTGTACTTAGAAGCAGTATGCTCAACATCTAAGTTCAGAAACCAATGTCCATTACAGCATTTGTCTGAATGAAGTTTGTTTTGGGTGTTAAGAGAAAAGGGGTGATGAAACTATTTTAGTAGAAAACTTGTGGTTACCACTTTATAGCTCCATAGATTCTGAAAACTTCATGTTATAGACTTGATATATAGCTCAAAAGATTGGTCTCTCTGTGTACTCTCTTTTGATACTAAAATATTTTTCATAGGTAAACTATAGCCAAGTTACTGGAGCTAAAGTAATGAGGGTACCTCAAAACCCAAGTGCCTACTTTGCCACATAAATATTTCCAGATTGCCAGGTGCTAGAGAGCTGAAATTAGCCAGTGGCTAGAAGAAGCCCTACTGTATGCAAGACTTGTTACTGGTTTCATTAGGCGTTAATATCATAATTATTATTGTTGTTGTTGCTGTTGTTTTATTATTATAATTAATAAAAAACAAAACCAAAAAAAACAACAGACAATAAATAAATGAACAAACCAAAAAACCAAAAAAAACCCAAAAAAATAAATAAAAAACGAACCAACAACAAAAAAACAAGCAAACAAACAAAAAAATAAAAAAATAAACAAATAAATAAATAATAAACAAATAATAAACAAACAAATAAATTACAAATAAATAAATAATAAACTGTAGCCGATGCAAGTATCGTTACTTTGGCGGCTATCTTATAAAGGTATTATTGGAATAATTAACAGAACAACAGAATCAATAACAGTCTCAATAATGCCTCACTCTAAAGTCCCTTACAATGTCATGTCGTCTCGTTCGGTAGGGGACGCCAGATATAGAACCAGTACAGGTCCCCCCCTCCAGTCTTGGTCGAGTCTGGCTGGCTTGAGCCTGTCGATGGAGACTGTGTTGGTGCGACCTGGAAGAGCCAGCTTGAAAAACTTGTCGTTCCGCTCAAGCACTTGGATGGGTCCATCGTATTGGCACTGCAGTGGCTTGCGATGGGCATCGTGACGGAGGAAAACGAAACGGCAAGTCTGTAGTTCGATAGGGACTCGAGAAGGGCGATAACCATGAGAAACCGTAGGAGTAGCTTTTAGTTTCTGCATTGCTTCCTGTAAGCGAGGCAGAAAAGCTGTTGGGTCGGAAGGCTGGAGTGCGGTCATGGTTTGTTTGGAGAAGAAGTCTCCTGGCAATCGGAGGGTTGTACCGTAGACCAGTTCAGCAGAAGAGCAATTGAGGTCCTCCTTGGGAGCTGTGCGAATTCCCAGCAGGACTAAAGGAAGTTCGTCCATCCAATTCTGGTCCTGTAGTCATGCTCAGAGGCATCCCTTCAACTGTCTGTGGAGTCGTTCCACGATGCCGTTGGACTGAGGGTGATAGGCTGTGGTATGATGCACTTGCACACCCATGAACTTGTTTAGTTGGGACCAGATGGCAGAGGTGAATTGCCGGCCATGGTCGGATGTGATTGTGGTTGGCACTCCGAAGTGGGAGATCCAAGAGTGCAGTAGGGCCTGGGCACAGGAAATAGCAGTTGCGTTGACCATTGGAATGTGGCTTCTGGCCACCGTGTGAAGCGGTCAATAATGGTGAAAAGGTTGACGTAACCCTGCGAGGTTGGAAATGGTCCGACAATATCGACATGGATGTGGGCGAAACATCGGTCTGGTGTGTCAAACCGCTGACACGGTGCCGAGACGTGTTGTTGGACCTTAACACGTTGGCAAGGCGTGTCCATGCTCCAACATCCTTGTGGAGGCCGTGCCAGATGAAACGGGTTGCCATCAGTCGTCGTGTAGCACGAATGCCTGGTTGTGAGAGCCTGTGGATGACGTCGGAGAGCTTACGTCTCCAAGTAAGAGGCACAATGGGACATGGTAAGAGATGTGGAGATGTCACACAAGACCGTTTCAGCGCTGTCCTCGAGATAGACATCTTCCAGAACTAGGCCAGTAATGGCGGTGCGGTAGGCCTGAATGGCTTGGTCAGCTTTCTGCTCCTGGGCAAGCTGGGCGTAGTTAATGTTCTCAGTGAGGGCTAAGGCCGAGATAACGGAGGGTTGGTTCTGGTTAACCTGAATCCGGGACAGGGCATCAGCTACCATATTATCTTTCCCATGGATATGTCTAAAATCTGTCGTGAACTCAGCCACAAACGATAGGTGGTGTGTCTGTCGTGGTGAGCTGTCGGAATCGTTTCCAAAGGTGAAAATAAGGGACTTGTGATCAGTGTATACGTGAAACACTCTTCCTTTGAGGAAGTGGCGGAAGTGTTTGATGGTAAGATAGGAGGCAAGGAGCTCCCGATCAAAAGTGCTGTATCTCGTCTCGGCTGGTATCAGCTTGCATGAGAAGAAGGCCAGGGGTTTCCATTCTCCATCTTGGAACTGCTCCAGTGATGCCCCGATGGCAAAACCTGAAGCGTCCACTGTGATGCTGGTTGTCGCAGCATGGTCTGGGTGGACGAGTAGTGTAGCGTTAGCCTTTGCTTCTTGGAAGGTGACAGACAGTTCGGGGGTCCAGTTGATGGACTTGTTTCCGGAGTGTACTTGTGCATGAAGGGGGCGAAGGATATGGGCGGCATGTGGCAAGAAACGATGATAGAAATTGATTATCCCTAGGAATTCTTGTAGGCCTTTCATCTGCAGCGGTGGATGGAAATCGTTGATGGCAGCCACTCTCTCGGGTGTTGGCTGGATGCCAGAGGCGGTGACTTTGTGTCCAAGAAAATCGAGGGTCCTGACTACAAAAACACACTTGTCCGTGTTGTGGATGAGTCCATGTGCGGCTAGGGTCTTGAAAAGTAGGCGGAGATGGTGTCGGTATTGTGCAAGAGAGGAGCTAGCAACCAGGATGTCATCCAGATATACAAAGGCGAAATCAAGCTCCTGCAGGATGTGATCCATCATGCGTTGGAAAGATTGGCCTGCATTCCGTACACCAAAGGGCATGCACAGGAACTCAAAGAGGCCAAATGGTGTGATGACAGCAGTTTTGGCAATGTCTTCGGGGGCCATTGGAATCTGGTAGTAGCCCTTAACTAGATCGACCTTGGAGAAGAAAGTTTTACCAGAGAGGAGAGCTGTGAAATCCTGCAGGTGAGGGATCGGATAACAGTCGGTGATGGTGATGTTGTTGAGACGGCGGTAGTCACCACAGGGGCGCCAATCCCCAGATTTCTTGGGCACCATGTGTAGTGGTGAAGCCCATGGGCTGGAGGAGCGGCGTACAATCCCCAACTTTTCCATCTGCGCAAAAGCCTGGTGGGCAATGGCAAGTTTGTCTGGTGCGAGGCGTCGAGCCCGGGCATGCATTGGTGGTCACTTTGTAGGGATATGATGCTGCACGCCATGTTTGACCCTGGTGGAGGAGAAGTTGGAGGTGGTAAGCATTGGGAACTCCCGCAGGATGTGGGTGAACTCGTCCATGGATGTGACTGAAGAGAGTTTGGGAGCTGTGGAATGGTTTGAGTACACTGCTGGCATACGAGCAAGAGTCAATGAGTCGGCGGCCGTGAGCGTCGATCATGAGTTGATGAGCCCGGAAAAAGTGAAGGCCAAGGATAGGCTGGGACACATCAGCAAGGGTGAATTTCCACTTGACTGTGCGGAAACCCAGGTTAAGTGACATCGTGCTGGTGCCATAGGTGGTTATTGAAGTGCCATTAGCGGCTATGAGAGGTTTGCCTCGACCTCTAGATCGATGGTCGGATGGAGAGACTGGAAATATGCTAACTTCGGCACCTGAATCGATGAGGAAACGATGGCTGGAGTTTTTGTCCCAGATATAGAGGAGGTGATTTGCATTCTGACCGGCCATGTTTGCCACTAGTGGTTTGGTCGTAGTGTTTCTATGGTAGGAACATGGGGGCCTGCAATTCTTGGCATTATCCCCGAACTTGGTGTGGTACCAACATAAGCTTGGAGAGTCCTTGTTTGAGCTGGAGGCAGTGGGGGATTTGGAGCTAGGTAGTCGCTTGGGTCGCTGTTGCACTGCAGAGAGTTGTGGTGTAGAACGTGCTTCGGATTCCATGATCTTGTCGGCTGGTGCTGGCATCGTCTCCAGGTCCAGTGGTGCAAGTATATCTCTGACATCATGTGGGAGTTGCTGCAAGAAGAGCTCCCGAAATATGTCATCTACTGGAGTCTTACCCCGGTGGGACAGCATGTCAGCCAGCAGGTCAGTTGGGCGACGGTCTCACCAAGTCCATCAAAATGAAGGAGTTTGGTTGCTTTCTGTGCCTTGAGGCCATAGCAGGTGAGCAGCTCCTCCTTCAGGGAGACATATTTATCGTTAGTTGGTGGTGCGACGATGAAAGCTCGGAGTCTGTTAGAAACGCGTTGGTCGAGGGAGGAGATGACATGGTAATATTTTGTTTCGTCCGCGACTATGTTCCGCTAAGCAAACTGGGATTCTGTCTGGGCGAACCAGACCTCGGTGTTGGCTGGCCAGAAGGTAGGGAGTTTAAGGGAGATGGCTGATATGGCAGCGGCAGCGGCTGATTCTACCATTCCTTAGGCAGGAGACGAGGTTGATTCGGAGACTGATGTGGGTGCTTCTCGCGGTTAACTTTCCACGATCACGTCAGGGTCACCACTGTAGCGGATGCAAGTATCGTAATTTGGGCGGCTATCTTATAAAGGTATTATTGGAATAATTGACGACAGAGAAAGACAAACAACAGAATCAATAACAGTCTCAATAATGCCTCACTCTAAAGTCTCTAACAAAACCTTACAATGTCACATCATCTCGTTCGGTAGGGGACGCCAGATATGGAACCGCCAGATATGGAACCGCTACAAAACAAATAAACAAATAAATCAATAATAAACAAATAAATAAATAATAAACAAATAAATAATAAACAAATAAATAAATAACAAACAAATAAATAAATAATAAAAATAAATAAATAATAAACAAATAAACAAATAAATAAATAATAAAAATAAACAATAAATATATAACAAACAAATAAATAAATAACAAACAAATAAATAAATAACAAACAAAAAATAAATAAATAATAAACAAATAAATAAATAACAAACAAATAAATAAATAATAAACAAATAAATAAATAACAAACAAATAAATAAATAATAAACCAATAAATAAATAATAAACAAACAAACAAATAAATAATAAACAAATAAACAAATAAATAAATAAACAAATAATAAACAAACAAACAAATAAATAATAAACAAATAAACCAAACAAACGAACAAATAAACAATAAACAAATAAATAAATAAATAATAAACAAAAAACTAATAAACAAATAATAAAAAAACAAATAAATAAATAATAAACAAATAAAATAATAATAAACAAACAAATAAATAATAAACAAACAAATAAATAATAAATAATAAACAAACAAACAAATAAATAAATAATAAACGAAAAATAAGTTAATATGGTTGTCATGAAGTTGAGGCTCTTGAGAGTGGCTCCCCAGCAGCAAGACGAGTCCATTCCACAGTCTTGATTGGACTGCTCACAGTTTGGTGCTAGGCTGATGTGCAATGTCTTCCTCACTAGCAGTTCGTTCTGTCTTCTGGTCTGGTCCAAGATGATGTATTTGTTTATTTATTTATTTAATTTGTTATATATTTTATTATATTTATTTATTTTATTATTTTTATTGTACACATAATAAACAAGTACACATAATAAACAAGCAATATCCGAGTACATTGACATCTAATTGACCATTAAAAAAAAATTATAATAATAATAATAACAATAAAAGAAAAAAAGAAAACAAAAGATATTTTTATTTTATTGCCTGGTGTTTGTGCTGTCTGCTTCCGAGTTATTCACATCACTGCGGCTGGTTTAGTTAGATTCCATGGGACAATCGGCAGTCGCTGTTCTGGATCAGGTCATCCTCAGCGGAAGCTTCTCAGACACGGACTGTTCATCTGATATCTCTCCCACGAGGTCATTCCACCTTATGCGCATCATCCCAAGATCCGTACTCTGACTCTGTCTCACCCACTGTTAATCCATACTTTCCTCCCAGAGCAGGTGTACGGATCCTAAAGTGGTTTCCTAGGGCTTCGAGGGAGCCTGCCGGTAGGAAACTCGCCTGTCTTCTTACCTCCATTATCAGCACAATGACCACTCATCGTGGGTCCGTCTCATACGCTTCAGTGCTTGATGCTTAAGACAGCCAGTCAGTGGCAATCATAGCACATCCTTGGCCTCAGCTGTGAACAACCAGCTAAGAGAGGAGGTTGACCCCCTGCCTAGATCAAGGCCGAGCGCTAGGAATGTTCGGCCTTTTCCGTTGAACTTGTTGAACCTGGAGAGTCGTTTGGCTGCCAGAGTGTCTATGAAGCTTGAGGAAGGGGACTTTAAGGGAGCTGTTAAGTTGGCCAGCTCTGAGGACACTCTGGCCCCTTGGATGATGCTACTTTCGAAGCTCTCCAGGAGAGACACCTGCCACCGCACCCTGACTCCTCCTTCATGCCCCCGGAAGAAGACCATCCCACCATTGAGATATCTGAGGAGGAGGTTTTATGGGCCATCCAAAAATATTTCCGCTGGAGGTCCTGATGGCCTCTCACCCCAACACCTAAAGGACATGTTAAAAGTGGATGGAAGTCGTCTTGCGCTTCTTGCGCTCCTCTCTGCCATCACAAATTTTGCTGAGCTGGTTCTCGATGGCAGGAGCCCTACAGCCTTCCGTTCGTACTTCTTTGGAGCTAACATGACTGCTTTACATAAGAAGCATGGGGGTGTCCGACAGGTTGCCGTCAGGTGCACCTTGCATCGTGTAGTGGCCAAGGTAGATGGGAGCAAGGTTGTGTAAGCGATGAGTGATCTCTTAGCACCCGACAGCTGGGTTATGGAGTCAGAAAAGGGTCAGAAGCCGCTGTTCATGCAGCTATATAGGTTGTACCTGAATAATCTTGGTACTGGTAATGCGGTCTTGAAGTTAGATTTCAGGAACGCATTCAATGCCATTCGCAGAGACAAAATGTTGGACACAGTCCTGCACATACTCCTGAGCTTCACCCTTTCATCTATTCGGCATACTCGTCACCATCAACACTTTTCTGGGGAGACAAAATCATTCAGTCCTCTGAAGGTTTCCAACAAGGGCCACACCTTTTCTGTTTCTGTGTTCACCATATGGGTACTAAGCTGAGCTCTAAATTCTGTAAGTTCTACATTCAGGGGCGGATCGAAGGGGGGGGGGGGGGGGTTTAGGGGGTTTAACCCCCCCCTTCTTGCCAAGTCAAAAAAAAAAGGAATAAAAATAAATTTAAATTGTAAAACTGATGATGCCAACCTTTCGACTAAAATGCGCTGGTAAGAAATCTATAAGTAAGGCTAAAATATAAGCTTCTTTTTTTTCCAAACTGGAATGACGAATCACTGGAATGACTACAAAGTAAACGGGAAGAAAAAAATGTCTACGAAGTTTTTAATGTACGTGCATGCGCAAACGCTGTTTGGTGTAAACGGGTCAAGAACACTGTGACAGCCAACTTACTTTCTGCGTCTGAGTCTCTCGTATGGAGCCACCTCTCAAAAAAGGGAGGCAGCTGTCCATTCCGGATTTCTTCAGGTAACACATTGACATTGACACTAGCCTATAATTTATTAGGCCTGTACTGGAGCTGGAAGATAATGTTGATTGTCACATACGTGAGTCGGACGGTGACGTTTGTGTATATAAAATAAGTCTACTAGGTTACTAGTTTATAATTATGTCATATTGGGTCCTATAGCTAGTATATTAAGTCTCGAAAACTAATCCCTTCAGCACCTGAATCGATATTATTATTATTCTCAACTTTTCAACCTGATGAAGTGTGTGGATTAATGTGATTTCCTTACATGTTAAAGGTTTATGGGCAGCCACCATGCACTGATGGTGGCATATACAAGTAAATTAATTAACAGATGATCAAATTAATAAGTAAATAATATGTGAGGTTCCCGTTAGAGGCAGGAGGTATTGTGAGTATGATTGATGTTAAGTATTTTGCATGAAAATCGGACAGATGTAGTGAAATGAGTGAGGTCGAAGTGCGTTATGAAATAGTTCTATAAATATGATAGTTCCATAAATATGTTGATAAATTCCGCTTCATGGTGAAGTTGTGTCTGTAGGAGGCAGGACATTCCATGAATTGAGGTTATGTTGAGAAGTGTCTGGGGACAAGATTTTGTATGTGTAGTAAGCTGTGAGTAAGCTGTGAGTTGTCAGATGAAATGCCTAGAATTCTAGACCAGGCACCTAGTTCTGCCCGCTTGAGCTTCAAGGAGACGGAGTAGCAGAGGCTCGCTCAGCTTTGTTGTAACAGCACTGAAGCTGTGGTCACTTGTTCACGGGGGGATGTTTTGAACCTACAGGAGGCTCAGATTACATTCCCAGAGCTTTGATATAATTCCTTGAGCACATGACTAAGATTATTAGCCACATTCCACAAGCACATGGAATTATGTAAAATGTACCTGGAGACCCTTTTCCCAATGCGGAAAGCAGTGGCAGATCCAGATGTGGCTCGACTAAGTTTATTCAAGTTTCCTTTTAAATGTTTTACGAGCCAGGTAGCTATATACACAAAAAATCAAAATATTTTTAAGCCTTTCATGAGTTGTCTTTGATCCAATGCGACTAAAGGTTATTTTGGTCACACCCACATTATTACCATGGCCCGTTTCTGTATCTTGAACCTGTAATAAAATATGAGAAGAGGAAATATTTTCTGTACCTTGGACCTGTAATAGAATATGAGAAGAGAAAATATTTTCTCATGATTATTCAATCAAATGTTAGTACTGTCAGCTCTTCTTTCGATTTTCTAGATCCGCCCCTGGAAAGAGACTGGTTTACAAGATAATCAGCTAGGTATATCAGTGTTGCCAACCGTCCTGGTGATGTCGCAGAATTTTCTATATGGACGCTGCAGTCTCAAGCGTGTCTAGTTTAGTCCTCTTTGACACTTATAGAACAACAAAAACAGTTCTAAGACACTTTTTTGCAGAGAAAAACTTCCGATATACAATATTGGCTCCAACATCTATGCCGACAACCTTTGACCTTGTTTCAATCGGAAGTGTGTGGCTTCCATGTGGAACTTCCCAGCCATGCATGTTAGCTGGTAATTGCTTACATTGCAAAATATTTCGCACGCGTATCAGGTCAAACATTTTTGTATCATCTGAAATCTCTTTCATTGCTCTTTATTTTTAAGTGATCTTCCCTTCTCTCACGAGATAGAGTCTAGTCGGTGTGCTCACGTGCAATATAATAGGGGTAATCATATTTTTTTTAAAGAAAGTCGTTAAATTGTGGATTATCTGTGGGTACCCTAATAGCACCATAAATGGCAAGTGTGGTTAAGGTGTAAATTAGTTTCAGTGATATTGCCACAATTAAGCCCACTTGGCAGTTATAATCGGAAAGCACAGAGAATGGTTTCCTTATTGAGTATGATTATAAAAAAATTAACCCTGAAAAAGTGACCTGATCACAGTAAAAAGTAAAACCTACTACCCCATCCCCACTTCAATGATGTAGTGGTAAACCCCCCCTTCTCAAAATCCTAGATCCGCCCCTGACATTGATGATGTCACCTTAGGTGGAAGTGTAGCCGACCTTAAACATGATTTAGATGTGATTGAGCGAGAGGTTGTGCAATTGGTTTACAGTTAAATGGGAGCAAATCAGAGATTATTTGCGAAGACACGGATACCCTACACTCCATCCTTCCATTTCTACAGGGTGCCCAAGTGGTGAACCCCCACCAGTCAAGTGTTTTGGGTTCTTCAATTGGAGATGTGACATCAATTTCCGGCACCCTAACTTCACAATCGGCCTCACTGAAAAGGATAGGTGACACACTCCAACATTTCTCTTCACATGATGCACTCCTCCTCCTGAAGCATTCCTTTTCCCTACCAAACTCCTCTACAACCTAAGGACTTCACCCTGCTTCCTTTCTCCTGCTTTGCAGGACTGCGACAAGTTGCTAAAGTCAATTGTAGCAGACATCACCAATATCCATTTCAAGGAAGATGACCCTGTTTGGAGACAAGCTACTCTTCCTGTTAAGTTGGGAGGCGCTTGGGTATCAGGTGTGCTGTGGACATCGCCCCTTCTGTTTTTTTTAGCTCAGTACTGGCCTCCTCCACCCTCGTCAAATGCATAGTCCCTCCTAATCTTCAAGACTCTCCACTGCCGTATTTGGATGATGCTAAAGACCATTGGTCGGAAGGTTTTGATGGAGACCCTCCTGAAGGCGAGGCCCAACATAGACAGAAGGCCTGGGACTTGGCCAAGGCCTCTGCTTTAGCTGATTTACTACTAGAGTCAGCAATAGCCAGAACTCATCTGCTTGCCTCTAGAGGTAAAGAGTCAGGGGCATGGCTGAATGTGTTGCCAATTTCTTCACTTGGCCTAGGTATGAGTGATGACACCATCAGGATAGCAGTCGGCCTCCGCCTGGGAGCTCCCCTGTGCAGACCCCACACCTGTCATCATTGTGGTGTTGCCATGGACAGCCTGGGCTTACATGGTGTAAGCTGTCGCAGAAGTGAAGCGTCACCACCGTCATGCTGCAATGAATGACATTGTCCACAGGGCACTTGCCTCAGCCAAAGTGGCTTCTCGGCTGGAGCCTTCTGGTCTTTATCGCTCGGATGAAAAGTGACCAGATGGTGTAACAGTGCCCGTGGATGAGAGATGAGAGGAAAGTTGCTAGTGTGGGACGCGACATGTTCAGATACGTTTGCCCATTCATATGCTTCCAATGCCACCAGTAAGGCAGGGGCAGTTGCAGCTTTGGCAGAGGAGAGGAATAACGCCAAATAATCCCATCCCACGTCTTCAGCCCTATTGCCATCGAGACTTCTGGGATTTTCGGTCCGATGACTCTGACACTCCTGAAAGATCTTGGCCGCCGACTAGCCCGGATTACAGGTCAGGAGAGTTCTAACCACCTTGCTCATCCAGAGGCACTCTGTTGCTGTACAATGTGGTAATGCGGCCTTAGTGTTGGAATTGGCTGATATATCGACTCTTCTTCAACTAATATCATTACTTCAACATATATATTATATTATAATTAAAAATATATATATAAAAAAATAATAATAAAAAATAAATAATAATAATAATAATAATAACAATAAAAATAATAAATCAATAACAATAAAAAAAACAAATAAATAAATAAATAAATAAATAAACAAACAAATAAACAAACAAATAAATAAATAAATAAACAAACAAACAAACACCAAGCAAACCAAAAATATATAAACAAACAAACAAATAAACAAACAAATAAAACATTGAACTTGCGTGTAAATGGTAGTCTGCTCTATCTGCTTTCGGTGACATCTGCGGGCGTAGTTCGAGCACCGGGGCCTTAGAGTTGCTGCTGTCCTGGCTCCAGTCAACTGCCAAGAGCTCTCGGAGATACCCCTGTGTCATTGCGAGCTAGTTATAGTCCAAAACCATGTGGGAATGAGTCGGTTGAAGATGCTGTAGTTGATCCTCCTTTCTCAAAGCTGCGCTCTAATGTACTGAAGAGAGTCTCTAGAGCCTCGAGAGAGAGCTGGCAGCCAGGAAGCTAGCATCCATTGTGTCAAGTGTGGTGGTGAGG
The DNA here is from genome assembly GCA_028752905.1 of Cladorhizidae sp. MBARI D1340-BT2. Lineage (NCBI taxonomy): Eukaryota > Metazoa > Porifera > Demospongiae > Poecilosclerida > Cladorhizidae > Cladorhizidae sp. MBARI D1340-BT2. Next base: position 47,999,765 of record JAQNBH010000004.1, read on the forward strand.
AATGATCGTGTTGCCTCTCCATTTTGTGTCTCACTGTTTTAGGCTGCCGCCGAGAGGAGGGAAGAGGCAGAATTTAGCGTCAGCCGTAAACAACCTTGTAAGGGAAGAAGCTGATGCTGGTGCTTACATCAGGGAAGCCTAGCCATTGCTCCAGGAGACAGATTTTCAATAAGTCTCGTGATCCCCTAGAGCTCTTGTCTTCAAAGGTGACATAGGGCGACGTCAAGGGTGCTGTCAGGCTTGCATGTGCTGTGGATGTTTTAGCTGATTACTCGCCTGACACTCTGGAAGCCCTGAAGCAGAAGCACCCTGCGGCTCACCCAGATTCATCCATAATGATATCCCCGAACCCTTCCTCATTCTCTTTCTCAGTCACCGAGGCCATCATCACTCCAGCCATACGTTCCTTCCCAAAATTTAATAGATCTGCAGGTGGCCAGGATTGCCTCAGACCAAAATCTCAAAGACCTCACGGGTCCGTTCGCTGGTGAAGGTGGCCATTCACTACTGAGGGTGCTCACTTCTTTGGTATCTCTATAATCCTAAGAGGTGACACACTTGTATCCATCCATCCTCATTTCTTTGGTGCCTAACTGGTAGCTCTGCATAAGAAGGATGGTGGGGTTTGCTCTATTGCTGTGGGCTGTACCTGCACAGACTTGCTGCTAAAAGTGCTTGCATTCATGCCATGCAAAAAGTTGCTGATTTTCCTGGTGCCTCGGCAGTTAAGTTTTATGCGGGGAGTTGAAGCGGCAGTGCATGCTGCTCTCATCTACCTCCAGAACTTCAAGGAAGACCAAATGATCATGAAAGTGGACTTCAGAAGTGACTTCTGTTCAACAGTATTCGCCGGGATAAGATGTTGGGTGCTGTAGAGGAGTACATTCACGAGCTTCTCCTTTTGTCCACTCAGTATACTGGTTGCCATCTTTACTCTCATGGGGTTAGGAAGTGGTGCTGTCTTCAGAAGGGGTTCAGCAGGGCGAACCGCTGGGACACCTCCTCTTTTGCCCGACTCCTCAGAAACTGTGTACAAAGCTGAGGTCAGAGTTCTGTGTTTTTTATCTGCAAGATGGAACTCTGGAAGGCAACCAGGAAGATGTAATTCGTGATCTCAAGAGACTATTGAGGTTGAAGCAGGTGCTCTGGGCCTTGAGCTAAACAGAGGAAAGACAGAAGGATCCTACCTCTCGAGGGATCGTCCTCATTGCTCTTCCAGGAGTTAGCATCATTAACCCAGAGAATGCCAATCTCTTGGGCTCTCCTATTGGAGGGTTACAATCAGTGGACGCATGTGTAAGGGAGAAGACACATTGTTGCGTCACTCTTTTGTGATCCCTAAGATGATGCACATTCTCCACTCTGCTCCCTGTTTCTCTTGCAGTCATCTCCCAGCCTATGACCACCTTCTCAAGTCGATCCTCAGCAATCACTAATATAGATTTTCAGAACAATGAACCCTTCTTGGCTATAGGCCACCATTCCAGTGAACCATGGGGGAGTTGGAATTAGGAGTGCGGTTCATCTTGCTCCCTCTGCCTTTTTGGCTTCTGCTGATAGATCGTCCAATCTCATTCACCATATCCTCCACCCTCGGTTTAGTGCTGTCCAGAACCCTGAGATTGAGATTGCCCTTTCACTCTGGGGTGATGACCTTGTCTTGCCTCCTCCAGCCCCGCCTGCTTCCCATCAGCAGAAGTCATGGCACATTCCTCATATTTTGGAAAGGGCAGAGTCACTTTTGCGGAATGCTAGTGACCTCAAAACTGTAGCAAGTACAATAGGCCTGAGATCTCTGTCAAACTTCTCCTTGAGGTATGAGTAGGCAGGGACACAACAAGCTTTGGCGTAAGCTATCAGTTGGCACTCACGTGTAGAATTTCCTCCTGACAGATGCTTAGAGACTGCAGCCATATTTGGATAGTATTGTGATGAGACATGAGAATACAGAAGACTTAATCGCTGATAGGTAACTAACACTAATGGCCCATCACCTTCCAATGAGTATGTTGCCTTGACGAACGGTTCCATTGCATCTACTGTTATAGCGAGCTCCATTTTCAGTTTCCTACATACTGCTTGATCGTCAATGATTTCTAGTAGTTTTCCAGTTGTACATGGAGGTAAATCACTGCCATGCAGAAAATCAGGCACATCTCCAAACATGTCATGCAATTTGTGGATAACTTCAAACTTACTCCACCATCTGGTTGCTGAATAGGTTGGAGTGGACAATCCAGTCTGTGTCTTCCATGCAAGCCTTGACTTCGGACTGTGAGCGAACAAGGTTATCCAAGCCTTTATGAACACATCTAAGATAGGTGTTTTCATTCTTTCTCCAACATGATCCAGAGTGTGAGAAAAACAGCCGATATCCATTATCTTATTATAGATCACAGATATGGTCCTCATTGCCACATCATTCACTGATGCACGGTCCCTCATTGCTGCTATAATCAAATTAGAAGCAATTGACAGCTCAGTTGACAAAGCAGTTATTAGTTGCCTAGCACATTCTTCTCCAGTGATGGATTTAGCTAAAAGCATCAGCCGACAAACACGCTGCTTGATAGCCCACTCTTTATCTATGTAATGTAGAACAATCACAAAGGCCTCACACACATGGGTCGTTCCATCAAAAATCATTGCTACATGTCTCCCGCAAATATCTTGTTTCAGTTTACTGATTTCATCATGCAAGATGAATGGTATCAGACGACGAAGGTGTGATGAATCAGATAGGGTAAATGCATTTTCTTCAAGTAGGTCCCTAAAGGCGTCTAACTTGCTGAGAGAAACACCTGCTTTTAGTAGAGCAATCACTACATTCACTCTGTACATACGGGTAGAATCGGGTAATGTTTCACCTGATGGATGAACTTATTTATCAAATTGCCGGAGTGACCTCATTAAGCCTAATTGACGCTTTTCTTTCGATACCAAACGTTCCTTGCCCCTCACATGCTTCAGAGACTTGATGTGAAAATCTAAGGAACTTTTCTTTACAGAGAGTTGGCCTGAACAAAACAGTTTGCCATTGCTCACTGTCAAAGGTTCATTTTTGTAAGCCTTCACTCTTTCAGCTGGAGAAACTGACTTAGGATCATTGTTTGTACAGCCTCTTCCTCTCTTCTTTCCTATAGGAGGAAGGTTGATGCCAATCTTCCTTTTTCTGGCTAATGCTAATGGCTGAGGAGGTTTAAGCAGATCTACAAGATTGGTGACTGGCAACTCTGTGTAGTCTGAGCTGGTACATTCATTGATGTCACACACATTGTCAGTGTCTCATCTAGTCCTGCCTCTATTGTCTCAGCCATATACTTCAGCTACAAATAGCTAGCTACAAACTCAACTGTTCAGTGCACAATGACTTGGCCATGTGGTCTGTACACAATAAAGTAATTAACTGCCAAGCAGACTAACCCTTTACCAGTAGACAATACTTGCTTGCAGTGACTGTTGTGAAATGACCACACTGTGGTTATTTCACAACTGGTACCAGCAAGAATCTTACCCACCCATATCCTGCATGCTTTTTAATTAAGATGCTTGACTTGGCTAAGTGTGTCACAATTTCAATAAGTGAGACTTGAGAGGTGTGGATAAGCTGTT